>CM068317.1:47619924-47879924 GCA_034766995.1 Acanthacorydalis orientalis
TACACATTTAAATGACACGCGCGCGGCTCTTTTGTTAGCGAGAATTAAATCGTTTCGTATGTTTTCTTCTCATTAATGATTTATTATCGCCGCTGGTGCTTTCGATTCGGACGCCCTGCGAGCGTTCCGTTACACATTCGGTACTCGCACCGATACAGAATCGATTGTACAACAATGCTCTTCTGATATGCGATGATAACAACGGCGCCGTTTAGAGAAATCAATACATTTTTGTGTGGACGGAGAATTCGTTCGGAAACAACGTTACGGATTTTCGAAATAGCTGTTAGATTCTTGTATGGATGAGTGCGGTTACGGACGGATTCGTCGATAAATTGCACGCGGTTTTTAAAAATTGTACAGGTATCGATACAGTTCTGACACTGGTTAAGTTCACTTTCACAAATTAATTCGGTGTTCGGTCCCATTGACCTCAAGCATTTTTCCGATCAAAAATGTCTAATAAATGATTGTTGTTTAACTCTTCTGTTCCGGTGCAGTAAATTCAGTTGACCGGATATTTTTATTTGCAAACATCCTTCTTTCTGTTACAGAATACTGATATTCCTTGGTATCCTCTATTATTATTTACTAGCTATCTTTTTTTACTATCTATCACTATTCTTTTTTTCTTTTTCTTCCTCTACAGTTTCTATCTTTCGAAATCTTCAGATGGATATAGTATTCTGAAGATTTTGAAAAAGGAAACCGATAATAAAAAAAAAAAACAATGATCTCAAGGAAACATAAAACCAAATCTGTTTAAAGGTTTCATCAGAGCACCAAGTTACAACAAAATCTTATATATATATATATATATATTGACGATTGAATATGAATTTAGACAGTGTGTCAGACCTGTACTGAAAGTATATGTATTTTTTTGAACAATATATATATATATACATCTCTATAAGTGAAACACAAAGCCACTAAAGTCTCAAAATTAATCCCGTTCCATTTATCCGAGCTCTAATACAATCTTTATCGACGCACATAACCGATGAAGCCGAAAACCCCAATGCATATAATCGAAACAAACTACAAAAAATAAAGGTCGATTGTGCGCGAGTGGGCGTGTGTGTGTGTGCGTCTGTGTGAGAATGCGTGGGCGTAAACAACTTACACTACACTTTCTATTGATTCTTGTTCGAGGCTCGCCGACGAACACAGGATGTAATTTACACCGGGAAATGTATTTAGACCTGTAAATGCTTTCTTTTGCTACTAACGCCGGAGATTTACGACGCTACGTACCGCTGTTAATGTACAAAATTGCGTTTGGACACGTTTCACACACGTCGAGTACTTTTTTTCCGCTCGTTTCTTATTTTATGTCTCACTTAATACAACTAGGAAAAAATACGCACGCTTAATTTTACAAATACATGTATTTTGTACGGGCGTTGAAACGGTTTTAGTCAAATTGGACAACGGGTACGGTTTAGTGGAATACTATCAAAATATCTGCACGGATGAATTCTCTTCTCATCGCACAGGACATAAAATAGATTCTGGTCAAAAACGTTCAATAAATCAGTACTGATTATGTTTGTTTCTTATTCGCATTGAGATAGAAATTCCATCATCTTCTGAGAGTCACTGTGTAGAAAAATCTACATCAAAAAGAGAAATCAGCATTTTATCAGAATCATTAAAAAAAATTAGAATTTTTTGACAGAAAAAAAAACAAATTGTGATGTTAACAACCTTGTAAATTAATTAATGTTCGAAATGTGAATTGATTTATTATAGAAAATTCTTATAGATTTTTATGCGATTATTGGTTATTAACATTCTGATAACAATTCAATCATCCTCAGTGTAATAAAGAATTGACGAATCTTCTTTTGTCTCACAAATTGATTATTTTTATGCTACTGAAACTATAAAAAACGTTTTCTGATTAAAAATGTCGATTGTAAATTTAAATGATTGTTTGTTGATAATAAATTCTCTTAAATTCGTTGAGAGGATTTTTTTGTTAAAATGGATTTGAATTAATTAATATTTCAAACATTAATTTACAATATTTTCAACATTTTTTGTTTTTTTAATGAATCTGATAAAAATTTGATTTCTCTACATGAAGTAGATTTTTTATAGTATGATGCTCTAAAGATGTTACATTTTCAATTAAATCCAAATAAGAAAGGATAAAATATGATCAATAATGGTTTGATGAATGAACATTGTTGACCAGAAATTTTTTTGTAGTTTGTGGGGTGGAAAATCAATTAATTTTTAAAGCGAAAATCCAGTAATGGAATTAAAATTCTCCCAATTGAGAATCAATCACTATAAAACCACCTGTTTGCGGATTTCTCGTACTAACCTCTAGCTATAAAAACAATCTCTCGATAAACAAAATTATATTAAAGTAACATAATCGCTAATTAATATGACACAAAAAATTTTAAAGCAAATTTATGATAATTGTCTGTAGCACAACAACGAAATCTTCGACATTTCCTACTCATAGACAATTAACAAGTTCAGTCATCTCGAAATATCGATACATGTTCTGCAACAAACATCCCGATCGAACGGAAACGTTCGTCCCACACGGCACGTTTTCGAAAATAACCAGTGGGCGGAAATGGGATGATGGGTGGCGGGCAGGCGGACATCGAACGAGTCAACGATCCGTGAAGAATAATTCGGAATGAGATTACAAATCTCGTAGTAAATTAATAAAATCAGCGCACTAATTAGCGACAGCCTGTGACCGTTAAAAGTCTACATTCGTTTCTACATGATTTCTGTTCATTGTGCACGGATGAAAACGTTAAGGGCTTACTTTTAGATAGTCTATGTTTAATCTGTTTTTGATTTGATTTAATACAGTTTAGTACTGTACAGTTTTTTTTGTCATAGAGTGACACCCTAAACGATTGCAATGTATAGAAATGTCTATTTAGGTCTTTTATGTACAGAAAGATAATATTTTCAAGTGTTGCAAGCAATTCTTCAATGAAAAAGATGATTATTTCGCAGATTAACACTTTTTTCACACCACAAAATGCAGAAAAACATTTTCTAATTAAAAATGTTCAATAGATTATTAATTAACGTTGCTTATGGGAATTTCAAAGTGATTCCTCACCTTGAGAGCGCCACGTTACAAAAAAGAACTTGTTTTAAAAAATTGTGAAAAAGAAAAATGTGATGTTAGATTGTTATATTATATTATACCAGTGGCCTTGAAACTATTCTACTTACGCAACCCTCAAGATTTTAAATGTTTTTCGTGGAATCCCTACCATACTCAGAAAACTTAAGATGCGTACCACACAAGTTTTGAAAATCAACCATCTTACATGACTAAATTTAGTTATTTACATTTGATTGAGTCGGGTCTTAATGTGTACTCATAAATATAGTTTTACTGCAAAATAATAGGTAATAATAAATATTTATAAAAATAAAAGACATGATTATAATTTAACTATTTTGAATTTTCATCTTTTCGGGTTTTTTCTTTGAAAATTTTGACTGACTTGCGGAACCCCTGAAGGGGTTGCTCGGAACGCCAGAGTTCCATGGAATACAGTTTAAAGAACAATGTATTAGACTATATTAGTAGCTTCTGATCTCTATTTTATCAAAAAGAAAAAAACAGGTGTGTTTAATAATATGGCCAAGGGCTGTGCAATGGGTACAGCATATAGTATTCAAATATATCTATTCAAGAAAAGTAAACGGGACGCGACCCTAATAAATACAGAGACAAATCATTTTTGAATTCTATGGGCAAACTTTTTACCTCAATATTATAGCAGAGTACAGAATTGGGTCGAAACTGAAAACGCTTTTATGAAAACTAAGATGGTTTTACAAAAGGAAGAGATGTTGTATGAATGTTAACATTTTCATACTTGATAGCATCAAATACACACGAAGATACTTATAGCAGTCGACGATTTGAATCAAAAAAAAAGAGAAAAGGATTTATGAATTATAAAAAAAATGAATAAATGCATGAAATCAATTCCTATTTTTGTACAGAACCCAATAAATTCGTTTATGAAATAAAAATATATTCATGGAGACGAAAAAATCCGACTGAAAAATCTCACTTCGCACGAAACACACACACAGAGAGAGATTTGACTCGAACAAGAATATCTTTGTCGTCCTCAATCAATGCATCAGAGAACTTTCCAATACTTTATGATAACTTCAAACTTCGTAAAGTGCATCGATATGTTTTATCTTAGTGGGCGGCGCGACAGTGAGGGGGCGCGAAACGAGAACGGTGCCCTCTAATATACATTTTAAACAGAAAATATCCGGCGGGATTGCTCTTTTCACTTGAAATTTTTCCGAGTTCGTATTTATTGAAAAATTCCAATCTAGTGTAAAGTTTCGTGACGTTCCGTCGATGACTAAGGCAAATAATATGAGAAGCAGACGAGTGTTCTGTGTATGCAACAGTGGATTATAATATTTGATTTGGTGAACGAGGAGAATAGTTTGCAGAAGTTGTTTCATGTGCCAGACGAGTGGAGAGCAGATGTGGGTTCGAATCGATATGAAATAGTTATTAGTTTGTTGCACATGGATATCGGTTCTGTTTTTGTTCAAATTTTAAAAAAATATACATTCTGTCTCTTTTATTTCACGTATAAATTAATTCGGCGTCTTCTTTTATTTTACAGACAATGCCTTTATAGTTTCTAGATATTAAATAAGAAAGTTGCTAGCATAACAAACAGATCTACTGATCTTTTTATAAGCTCTTCAATTAGAGAGAATTAAGAAAAGAATGTATATAAAACAAATATCTAAATTATTCAATCTCTTTCAATATACTCTTCAGAAGTATTAACCGTGATAACACTATAAACACTGATCAAATTCTCTTTATAGATTACAGAAAAAAAGAATAAAAAAGATATCACATACAATGAGTAAAAAAGAGAAAGATTGAGAACATGACAAAACTGGTGTTTATCATTCATTTATTCCAAGTCGCAGCTATCTCTGATTTTACTATACTTTGCAAATTCAAATCGAAATCATTCTATAGAGATCTAGTAAACTAATATTTATAATTTCCTACAGAGTTCTAGAACAAAATTGAAAACAATCTGGCATGATTATCAACTAGGTACTATTTTTATAATCTATCACTCTCTCTCTCTCTCTCTCTATATATATATATATATTAATAAAACAACCGAAATGAAGCTAGACTTTTTGAAAGAAACAAGTTCACTGAAAGAAAAAAAAACATGCCACATATTCAAAAAAAATATATATATATGTATATGATTACAATATACAGACCTAATTTCACAGAGAAATTAAGTCGGTATATAATAGTGAGTTTCTTTTAGAATTTTCCACTCGTACAAATGTCCCTCTCCTCAAACATACTGAAAAGAATTACACAATTACAATGAAGCATCGGAGAGCTTTAGAGTGCGCGCGTGACACTGCCATTGCGTTCACACCTCGACTGTACATCTGAAAACAATGGCACGGAATAATTCTCGGTGTAATAATGCAATTATGTTATACATCTACTACTGTCTGCGCACATAATAAATGTAAAGTGTACGGCGGCTCGGTTGCATTTACTTGTATCTCTTTAAACTTACACCCCGTCTCATGCTAAAATGTCGACGAAACGGAGGCACTTCGTACTCGTACGTCCTGCCTGCAATATACATTCATTCATTTATATATATATATATATATATATATATATATATATATATATATATATATATATATATATATATATATATATATAAATGTGTGTGTATATGTACGCCATCCTCTTTGATGTCATTTGACTTTCAATTATCCAACTTCCTGGCGTTTTCGCTAATTTCGGGTACTTTGAGAAACAACATTCAAGAATCGTGAACGTAATTATGTCATTACGCCGAAGCGAGCCTTGAGGTCGAGAGGTCTCGATATACAAGAGGTATCCGCATGTTAACGGTAACGATTCGCTAGATTGTAATGTAAGAAATCATTCTTGCACAGAGTGAGACAGACGGATAAATTTCTTACGAATGTCAGAACTGGCTAGAATATAAAATTACTGAAACTGAGTTTATGTAAAGTTTCTGTAAGTAGAGTATGAGAACCGTTGAAATTTGAAATAAAAATATCTCTGATATACCAGTGATCGAATTTTAAATTATAAAAAAAAAATGACTTCGAACTCACGTTCTAAATAAATCAGTAATTGATTATCATTTATGAGGCTCTGTTTTGTTTGAAATCACGTATTCAGAGAATTTTTGTTTAATTTAACACTCAGAGTGTGATAAAATCGTTATCCAAATGTGTATAATTAATAAATTTTAAAATCTTTGATCAACTACCAAACATTTTCGAAATAAAAAATATTGCTTTATGCTTTGGGAGGTCTGCGAAAAATTCATTTGCGATTATCGAATTTAGTCATAGCACCAGAAATTATATAGTAAAGAAATTTGGAGTTCTAAGAGTTCTCAAATTAATTTAAGATAATATACTGATCGGGCTATGAATTAAATCAAAACTATTTTATTGGTTATAAAGTAACATATTGATCAAAACCTAATATTTTTTTTCAATTTCAGTAAATTCATATAAAAACATCATTCCTATATACATATTGAAAGAAAATATATGACCAAGAACGAAATGTTCTTAAAAATACAAAATGTATAAACAATTTTAAAAATATACATGTATATATATATATATATATATATGTATATATATATATACGTGTGTGTGTGTGTATATATATATATATATATATATATGTATACGTATCTATATGTATATATATATATATATATATATATATATATATATATATGTATATATATATATGTATATATATATATATATGTATATATATATATATATATGTATGTATATATATATAAAGTTCAAAAAATGAATAAAATTCAATTATAAAAACATTTTTAAATAAAATTTCTACATATTTTCATCGATATAATCAAAAAAATCGATTGGAACATACATTGAAAAATTTCGAATTTCGAGTATGTAAATATAATAAAACCCCTACCTCTATTAAAGACACCGTGTTGTTCAGCCATCTTTCCACAAACACTGACAAAACACAATTAAATCACCGATACGCCGTAAATATTAAGCGTGTAGTTAGAAAAAGTCGATCGCCAAACGAATAACAAAACACAAATCTATAAACTCCGCGGATGCATTTGAAATTCGCGGATTTCGAATGCGAAAAATTTACTATGTCAATCGACTGTCGATTTTTACGTCCGACGCCATGTGGCACAGCACACGTGCACTTGAATGCAGGACGCCGGTACGAGAAACGATTGAATGACGTCGAAAGTGACATGCGCTCTTAGACAACAAGTGCATTTGATTGTAAAAGGATCAAGATACACAACGATTCTAATACAAATCAAAATGCGTTCAGGTGTATGCTGTCTTTGTCACTCCGCAGTAAAAAAGAGAATGGAAATAGGAAATGCGTTGGAAATTTTATACCGTATAGGAATACTGTATACAGTTTATGATTTGTTTTATTTTGTAAATTAAGTAGTCCGTATTATTTGTTATATAGAGATTTTTCTGTACGAGATACCATGATTATTGATATCTAAATAACGGACACTCAAAAATGATCAATTATTTATTAAACAATAAAAAAAATCATATTTTATACTATAAATCTAAACTATAATTTTATAATTATTATATTATTAAACAAATATACTAAACATTCTTGATCAGAAAAATTGTTTTATATGCATTTCAATTCAGACGTCATTATTCACAATGCGTTAAGGTTTATTAAATTTTTCTATGCCTTAGAGCTATGAGAATGATGATAATCTCATCTAAACCCATATAATCAATAATCAATTAATGAACATTTCTGTTCGGAATGTGACTAACAAAACCGTGAATGTGTTAATTATTTATTCTTTCTATAGAGAATTGAATCTAAATAGAAAAACACATACAAGACTAAAGATCTTTTTTATAAAAAAAAACACTTGCATGTTAATTTTCAAGTAATTAACACAGTTAATACAAGGCAATGTAATAAAAACGATGATGAGAGCTACTACTAATACAACTCGCTGTAACAACTTTACGATGATGAAAGAAAGAATAACGTTCGTATATATATATATATATATATATATATATATATATATAATGAAGCAACTATAATAAGGATAATGTGTGTGCATACACATACATATATTACACACACACACACACACATAAATGTATGTGTAAGAACTTGTTCGTGTCTTTATATTTTTAATAAGGATTCATGTCGTTGCGACAAATTGGAAGTGCGCGCACACCGCCGGAACAATGTCGACCGGAATCGTAATATTATCTGCGATGACAAAGCTGAAAACTCCTGAATCCCTCTAATAACTATCATCATTATCCTATGTCGAGACTGACTATACTTGATCTAGAATTACAATCTCTCTTTCGCTCCGCTCCATGTCGTAATTCTAAATTGGATATGTGTCGAACTTTAATACACGGATCTACTACTACTTTTTGTTAACACACATAAAAATATAGAATACATACATATATAGTTTATGTATGAGATTTTACATCTGCGCCACTGATATTGAATATAAAAATTGTCTTATTAATTTGGATGTGTTCTCGAAAATTGTTACACTGTGTTTTAATGATATCTCGATTCGTCGGATTTTATTCTCATAACGGACTGACTGCTTAAGTTTTGATCGTTAACGGTGAACTATTTCAATTTCTATTCATGTTAGAAATAAAGAAGGTTGTTCAATGTAAAATTGTGATCGCTGTTAAACTGATTAAATTGAATCGTGTATTATAATAACGAATTTTTTGTACTCGCAAGTGATTTGTTTCTTTTTGCTCGAGAATGTTCGATAAATCATAATTAGTACAATTTTTAATAACTGATTCTGTCCATTTAAATGCCGATGTCATCAACGTACAGAAGAGGCTTATCTCTGATACATTGGTAATAATTATTTGAAGCCTTGTAAATAATAAAGAAATAAAAAATGGACCACAAGCTTTTCCCTTAAACCAGTGAAATGTTCAATAAATAATGAGACCATAGCTGATTAATACTTATATGCATTTTTATTTGATATCATCATCCTTAGAACTGGAAGATATAAAAAAATGAGAATGAGAATTATTATATAGACATACTAACACACACACACACATATATATATATATATATATATATATATATATATATATATATATATATATATCGATATTGAGATAATATACGCGGTACAAGCGAAGCGAGCGGGGGCAGAGCCCCTCGGGGTCGTCAAGCGTAGCGACTAGAGAGCAGAGCCTTCTATTAATTAATGAGATTTTTTGTAGATTCAATTCTAGTTCTGGGAAACTTATTTATAAGAATAATCACGAATGAAAACTGATTTTTTTTTATTACCAAATAATAAACAATCCAATTCAGAAAGCACGGTGTTGACGAGACGACTAATAAAAAAATTTTAAACGAGAATCTAAATAATACATTTCTCTAATAAAATATTCATAAGAGGAAAAATTTAAACATGAAATTTGACTAAAAACTATCTGTAGTAAAATACAAACGATTGTATTAAGGAGAAATGTGCGTATCTCGTGAAAAGTACACACACTCTGCTTGTTTATATATATATATATATATATATATATATATATATATATATATATATATATATGTATATATATACATATATTCATGTATGTATGTCTGTCTAAGATTGAAGAAACGATAAAGGTCTTTTTATATAAAAAAACATCGTTAATGGATTTCACCTTTCTGTAGCATCGAATATTTAAATATTTATTTCTACTCACAGATAACATAAATAAGTTATGTTTGAAAAAAACGTACATTAATAAATGAAAAATGTACGAATCTATCAGTAAAAAGCGTCTCTCATATTATTTGGCGTTTCGTCCGTGTGTTCTCGAAACAAATATCGTACGAGACGTGTTTCATACATTTACATTTTACATCGAACTCAGGTATTCAGCGAATTTATTATCAGAGCATTTCGATTTTTTTCTCCCGTAAGTACGAAATTCAATTTGAACAATTTTAATCTTTTTTAAATTATTTATATATAATTCGTTTCTGATGATCCATCAAGCCGACGTGAAAACTCGAGACAATCTGTTTTATTCGTTTAAAGTGCTAGTGATTTTTCTACAGTTGGAATAGAGAAGTTCTTAAATAATTAGTTAGTTGAAATTTAATTATAATTTTACTCACGATTTTCTTCAAATATTACGATTTATTTATACTAAATTGGAAAAAAGAAACGTTTTAAAAGCTTTTAGAATTATAAAAAAGGAAATGTTCTCAGAGTCGGAAAGTACGGAGAAGTTTCTTGTTACGTACAATGTTTGAGATTTTATACGAAGATGGGTATAAAAGAAAAAAGGTGTGGACCTGATTCTCGAACTGTGAATAATGGAAAAATATTTAAATACCGAGTCCGACGATATCAGAGAAATGAATCAAGTATTTGTGATTGAAAGGGATGATTATTTTCATAACGGCAGATTTAAAATTTGTTAAATGTAGTTAAGCAGAATAATGGAAAATTGATTTTTATTATCAATTCGCATTATTGACAAAGTTTTGATTATTATAAAAAGTGACAGTGAACTGTAATTAATTTGTTTCTTATCCTTAAGATCATTATTTTGTTTGTTTTTTTTTATTTTTCGACATCTTCAGAAAGATACTTTCTTCTCTCTCATTTTTCATATCGGTACTCATCTAAAGATATCGAAAGATAAAACCGGTAATGGAGAAACAAAAAAGAAGAATAGTGGCCTCGAGCACACAAAATATAACTTCAAATCCAGGTACATAGGAACGAAACTAATTACAAAGAATTTATAAATGATTTTTAATCTATTAAGAAGCGATTAGATGATAAGAATTTCAAATTTAAAAGAAATTTGTTTGACTTCATAATATTTTTAAATGTTTACATTATTTTAAGTGGATTTAGTTCATCACCTGGAGACATATGTATTTTAACTCTTCCTTTCCGATGTGGTAAACTCAGCTGACCGCATATTTTTATTTATTTGAAAAAATCTTTCTTTCTGTTACTCACATTAAACTGATATTCCTTGTTATCGTCTGCTATTCGGTACTATCGCTAATGTGTTTCAAAAGAAATGATAGAAACCGCAGATATGATTTTAATTCCCTCTTTTACTTCAAAACCAACCTCAACAGTGTGGTATTCATGCGTTTTTCAATAAATGTCAGTTTACTGAACGTCAAATTTTTACTTTAAGGAAGTAGAGTATTATTTTTACTTATAGTTATTTATTTTCTTGTAACACACTTGTTCCATTGATACTTATTGCTGGTGTAAGGATTGACTAACTGAAATCCCCTCTATTTCTTCATAAATAGTAATTTTCATGAAAAATATTAGCGACCAGCTGTGTTTACTGCACCGACATGGAGAGTTTAATTTTTGGTTTCATTTTATGCTCTCGAATGTAAAAAAATCCACACGAGAGAAAAACGCAATGAAGAGTTAATAAAAAAGATTCACAATGTGCAGTTGGAAGTATTACGAATCCTAAATTTAATTTTATCGAGTGTTTTAACATGCTGTTTTATTCTTAAATTCCAAATTTACATCTATATTTTTTTAATAAGAAATATTGGAACATTTCTGAAATAACAAATATAAATTATTCATTTTTAATTTGACTCTTCGTTCAAAATTGCACCGACATGAAGTGTGTTAAGCCGGTACCGAGCTGGAGAGAGTTAATCTAGGTTTTTTATACCTTTCCGAATAAAATATAGATACGTTTGATGGATGGATGGTAAAAATTGTACCGACTAGAATTTTTTTATTTATTTAACACGTTTAACTCACCATGGATCATCGGTGGTCCACAAGCTGTGCTTTTATCTGGAGGCATAAGCCATCTGTGATCCACATATAATTTTGGCCATCAGGCGGCGTGAGCTACCGGTGGTTCATATATATGTTTCTAATTATATTTATAAAAGAATAATTTAAGGAAAACTGGATCTAAATGTAAATTTATAGGAGCAGGCTAAATAATAATATTCATGGTGTGTAAACTAGACTAGCAGTTAATAATACACATTCATTAATTATGATAAACTAAACGGAAAATCGGTGATAAAGAAAAGAAGCAAACAAGTGCCTTCAGAAGAATAAACAACTCTTAATCATACGCTGATTCATCATTCAATGGAAAAACGCGCCGTATTGAACGTGTTAAGAAACAGAATTCCTCGCAAACGAGTTGAAAAACGTCGAATTCCTTTCAGACCATCCGCGCACAAAATATAGCATAAATACGCACAGCTAAAAATAAACCTTTCGCAATTTAAATATTGAAATGTTCGTTTCAGTCGCATCAAACATTTCAATGACGAACAACAGGGTGGACGTCGAGACGGATACGAGAAATGAACAGCACGGGCGCGAGAAGCGAACGCGCGCCGATAGGGACGCCGCCGACGTCTCGTCGTGGTTCCACGACGCGATGAAACCGATCCTGGTGTGCGCTCAAATCATCGGCATGTTCCCGGCAAAAGGACTTTTATCCGACAGTCCTGGCGCCGATTTGCGTTTCAGTTGGTTATCTTGGAACGTGATTTATACAGTCTTGAATATGTTTCGACCGTTGGGAAAATTTATACGGGTAATTTATGTCACCAGTGAAGTTGAATTCTCTTTAGAGAAATCAGGTGATTCTTTTTTCTTGCCTCCACTACTACTTACTTACTGTTTTTTCCATTTAACTTTCAGACATTACTCTTTTAACAGACATGAAATTAACTAGTTTTGTAATAAATCCGTATATCATTTTTTTAAAAAATAAGTTGGATTGATCCCTTTTAAGCTGTATAAATGTAAAATGTGGATAAATCAGTGTTTATGTATTAGGTGTAAAAATTGATTCAGTGCCTTTAACTTAGATCAATCATAACTCTGTTTTAAATTAAAATATTTTCTTATCGTTGTAGGATTTTGATGGACCAACCATTAACATTAAAAGAACTATACATCTTGGTAAAGCAATTGGTATAACCTCACAAAACAGTAGTAAGGTATTGTGATTCATAAAACATACAAAAAATGCTAAAACAGTGAAAGAGATTTGAAAATACATTGACGACTTCATCAAATAAAAGTCGTCATATTTTTTTCACACGGGATTCGTCAATTACTCGACAGATCGAGTGAAGTTATACAAAATAATGTGGGATATTTTGAGGATTGAATGTTATTCCATTTTATCCTAAACATTTAATTTTCGATATACCCTTAAACCCCAAACAAATATTGATTTTCTATAAAATAAGCACCGAATTAATTCATACACATAATATATATATATATATATATATATATATATATAAAATCTTACTCATAAAATGATTTGAATGGTGAATGTGAAAAATATTCCAGTTTAATCACGATTACATAGATTTCTCAAAAATTTTTCATAACTAGAAGCTACTCAGTTGACCAGACTTAGCAAGTAATTTTTTTAAGGACCAGGATTTCAGTTAATTAAAAAATTCAAGCGCGACAAAATTAATTAAAAGGGTAGTACCAGAGAATAAAAATATATTTGTATTTAAGTTAAAGTATAATACAAATTGCAACAGAAAGTAGTTACAGGAGCAGATAATTTAATATTAATTTCTAGAATCTCAGTATCTATTTCTACCTGGTAATTTTTGTACTCCATCTCCTACAGAACGAGTAATAAGCATTGAAATTAAGACCTACTTTTCATAAATTAAATGTAGAACTTTAAAGTTGAATTTTTCACTAGGAAGTAAAATATTTTTCACAGTTCCATGAAGGAACTAATCTAAGAGTTCAACCAGTAGAGGTTCAGATTATCTATGAAGGCATATTTTTACTTGTATATAAGAGTTCTACCCTGTTTTCAATAATATCATGAGAAGAAAATGAAAAACAACAAAAAAATGAATTGTCAACGTTGTAGATGTAGGATGAAAAAAATATTGTTAACAAAAAGATCTACGGGTACACAAATAGAAAAAAAGATCTGCGGGTACAAAAATATCTGATTTCAAATGATAGATAGTTATATTGGGCTTAGAGGCACGTCTATAGCTAAAGTCATTATCATTTTAAAATGAAAAATAAATTTATCATTGTTTGATAGTGGTTTATAAAGCGATTCTTCTAGAACTCACTAGCTAATTTCTGTTCTTTTTCCTTTTGTTCAGTCAAAGCCTTTAGTCTTTGTACAAAATTGTTGAATATAGTGCACAATTCTCAATTATTCTCATTTCTTAGAATAATAAATTATTTTTTATTTACAGTGTATGTGTTCTATTTATGGTGTGTTATAATTTATATCCAGTACATTTTACTTGCGAGAAAATGGCCGTATATAATATCAGAGTGGATGAAATTTGACATTATTATGAAGAACTATCGTCCAACTATAAATCTGAAAAGATTTTTTCAAGTACTGGTTTTAATTTGGTTTTTTATGTTTTTAGGTAAGAAATTTATTAATAATAGCAATAACGATAAACCAGTGCAGACTGTACACATCTGAACTGGAAAACAATATTTTAATTTAGCGAATAAATTATTTTCTACTCACAAAAAAAACTTCATTTCTGGTCAACAATGTTCAATCAACGATTATTAATCATTTTTGATTAATATTCGTTTGATTGATGCTTATGTGCCATTTAGATAGCGATGCAATCATATTCAGAGAGCCAATGATCCAATGACCAGTTGATACCCATTTTAAAACAGTTCAAGAGGTCAGAAAATGCATTGACTTCATCGAAAGCCGCCATTTTTTTCGACAAGAGATTCGTCAGTTACCTGAAGGATGAAGTCAAGTTGTACAAAATGATTGGAGTGATTTTGAGGATAGAAATGTATTCCATTTTTAGATTAACATTCATGTTTTATCAAAAAGAGGCACCGAATTAATTTCTACAACTAATATATTATCTTAAATTCTCCTCAAAAAATCGTCTATATTTCATATGTATTTTTAACGTAGCTTAATTACAGAAGAAAAAAATATAAAATAAAGACTAAAAGTCCTGAACATCGTTCTATTAAACAGTACATTTTCACATTCAGATAGAACCCTATAATACACATGCACAAACCGTTGAAATCTATTTACACTAAGATATGGAACGTCGCTGTAGAAAAAAAAATAATGTTTCCTTATAAAACTCATATAGCGACTTTTTCCAAACAACTTGTTTCCTTCCGCCGTGGCACGTGAATGAATTTGCATGAAACATTTTTCATAGATGTGTGTTACTATATAGAAGATAAAATCGATATCGACGTACTAGTAGTCGTTTTTATGTGTTTGATATAAAGCTAACTGTGTCGCGACACTTGTACTCCGCTTCCAATTTCAACTCATATGAGCGAGAGTGTGTGAGTTTATGGTAAATCAGTTCGGATAATACTTTACGAATGCTGAACAGTGAATGGTACAATCATAAAAGATGCGAGAATCGACGAGGTTTTAAAGTAGTTCGGTGTAGAAGTCTGAGGGAAGTGATAGATGTGGTTAGTTTGGAAAAGAATAATTCTGTAACTGTGTGATTACAGTTTAGTTAGAACTGGTTATTTTTTATTTTCGGAAATGAGAGAGATACCTTTTTACATATGAATGTCTCTTTCACTTCACAATCCACCTGATATTTTTCTGATAAAAGTGTATATTAATTGTTTATTGATCATTAATTTTGACAGGGGTGCGATGATCCTTGGATTGCTAAAGTACAGAAAAATCTAAAAATCAGATGTGCATATATCATAGCTCTTTGGGGCTAAATGAATCGTCATCAAAATACTCATAAGAAGCAATCAGAAAAAATCAATAATCAATCATCTAATATTTTTGATCAGAAACTGTTCTGGTTTCTGAATCGAAAGTGATTTGATTAAAAGTCTATTATGCTTCGAATGGAAAATAAATATGTGAAAATTATTTAGTCATAGTGTAAGACTGTATTGTCAAGAAATACCTTAAACCAGAGGTTCTTAACCTGGAGCCATATGACTCCCAGGATATTCCAAGAGGGTCACATATTAAAATCATGCAAAAATGGGTGCTACGGCACGAGATGAATGGACCGTAGAGAAAAGTGAAAAATAAAGAAAATAGAGAAGTGACCGAGAAAAAAAAAACCGAAAAGTACAAAGAAACAGAAAAGTGAAGAAAAAAGAAAACAGAGAAGTGAAGTGAACAGAGAAGTGACCATCAATAGAAAATCTAAGAAGCTATCATAGAGCTACATAGTAGACAAAATAACTTTCAGTCAAGAAAAATACCATTTTTGAATCGAGAACACGATATCTTAAAAGTTTTTATAGCTTTTAGAAAAAGCAAATTTTTTCACTTCTAATTTTCTACTTCTAATTTGGTAGAATCAGGATTCAGACGTGTGAATAATTTAATAATTCAGCCTAATGCGGAATCACCTTAACATAATGTTAGACAAAGATGATCTTCGGTTATCCCTCACAGCAACACAACCGGATATAAAAAAGCTTGTTTCTGGTCATCTAGCATAGGGGTCATATTGATCGAAAAATACATAAAGTATATTTTTTTAAATTATTGTATTTTGTATAAATTATAATAAAACATGTTTTATTTACAAATAAAACATTTAAATAGTTATCTTTCCACTGGCAGGAGGGCCACGGTCAGAAAAAGGTTGAGAAACACTGCCTTAGACAACAGTTTTGTTTACACTTTGAAGCATAAAAGGTTGATAAAGACGATTTTTGAAAAGTAGATGAAAAATCTATAAAGGAAGACCAGAGTTGAATATTAAATAAATAATACAGGATAACAAATACTTAGCTACTAAAAATTAAAAAGAAGGTAGAATGAAGAATTTCAACGAATCTATCTACGGATATTTAACTACAAATACAAGATAATTTAACTAAATATTTGTTTAAAAACGTTTTATATTAATATTTTATAAGCTTAATTAAATTAAATCTCATTATATACACATAAAAAGTAATTATTTTAGATAATAGAATAATCAAATAATAGAAACAGCTTAGATAATAAAATGAAACCTTAGAATCTAATTGAATTGTATGATGCTACGCTATCATCTAAGTTTCAAGGTAATATTTTTAACAATCATTGTGCAATTTTATTCACGAACCAGTGACCAATCGCCTAATCATATCGAATACAGAAAACTAGGTCATGTGCAACAAATATCAAACAATGTATGGAACTGATCAACCGTACAAAACAGACTATCACATTATGTGAAGTGTATGGAAATTTATGAATTTTTTTCAAGATTATTTTATATAGATATTGGAATTCGGGAAGACTGAAATAATTTTAGAATTGAATTTTATTGTATTTTTTTTTACAAAATATTGAAACACTTCTTTAATATTTTGTTTGAAATTATTTAATGAATATTTTAATATAAACCAGAGGGCTCTATCCCCTGTTTGCTGAGCTTGTTCACGATCGCTGATGCTTGCTCTCCCCTAACAAATAACAGAAATTAACAAATTATACGCACAAATAATCTGCATGAAATGCAAGTGGTGAAGATTTTATTGGAAAAGTTTATAAAAATTCACACCAAAATACAAAGTTAAAATCTGTAACAATTTTTTTACTCTAAATCTTTAGTGAATATAATATTTTAGAAAAATTGGTTTTATCAGTTTTACTCTAAAATCATACAACTTCTTCCTTTGTGCATAATGAGAGAGCTACATACATGTAACTGATATCAACCAATCAAAACAGAGACCACGCAATCTCCATCAATCAATCAGAACACGAATAAAATTGCCAAAAAGTGTGCACTGGCCCTATTTTTAATTACTGAGACAAAATAGCATCTTTATAAAGATGTTGCTGTAAAGATTGACGCTTAGAAAATGACTGAATCACAGTTGAAATCAAAAATTATCATATGTTGAACATTTTTGATCAGAATTTTTTATAGTTCGAGAGGTTAGAGAAAAATTAACTTGTGAAAGGCGATTTAGAATATCACGGTGCTAAAATTTCATCGTTTACTTGTCTTATTTTCTAACTCTTTGCATAAATGTATTGTAATATTTCCATTCTATAATTTCTCATTAAAACTAGAGTAATATAGAATTGCATTAAATAAAATATTTAATTATCTGTACATTGGCACTTTGAACCTGATTACCTTTTGCTATAGAAATGCGTGTAAAACAGCAATTAAAAAAGAGCAATAATTATTTATTCAATATTTTGATCAATGACTTTCTTATGATTTTTGGAATGAAAAAGAATTGATTTGTGAAAGTAATAGGTTTATAATTAAAGACAGTAGTTTAAATAGAAAAAAGTGAATTTATGAAAGTGGTTTAAATACGAAGCTCCTTAATTTCTTAGAAATAAATTTTAATATGAAAAAGAAAATATAACAAATTTTATTCTTCAGGGGAACAAGTTATCTGGCGAGCGGTGTCAACCGAAAATATTAATGGAAACAGATCGATTTCATATATGAAACAAAATCATATCGATATGATAAATCCTGATATGAAATCTAATTGGCACACATGGACACTGAGTATTGACATGTACGCCTGGACTTTTAATTTCTTATTTACAATATGTATCAGTGTCGCGCTGGCCGAACAGTTTAGAAGAATAACTGCTAAGATAAAGAGGATCATCGTGCATGGAAATCAAACAGTGAGTTTAAAAATTTTAAAAATCAGAGAGATTCGCCTCTCCTCTCCCTTTCTAACCCCCTAACAAGTTATACACAAAAATAATCCGTGTAAAATGTAAGTCATGGAAAAAGTTTATAAAAATTAACATAGCATAATTCAATGTTAAAATGTGAACTAATTTTTTTACTCTAAAACTCAGTGAATATAATTTTTTAAATATATTTCATGTCAATTTTATACTGAAATCATATACCCTCTTTCATTATACACCGTGAAACAAAACACTGATCATTATGACTGATATCAACCAATCAGAAAAGAGACCACGTGACGATATCATCAATCAGAGAACGAATAAAACTCATGCATAGCGGTGAGACTATTTTTTAGTTATAGAGAAATTATTCGGCCATTTGTGATCAGAAAAAAGGTATTAATTCAACGAGACTTTCTAAGACTGATTACTGGATTATTTTTGTATGAAACCGAAATTTTTTAAAATGAAAAAAACGAGTTTAAACGGTTAAATATCATCAAAACTTTTTTTTAATGTATATTTGTAAAACTCCAGGTCTTGCCAGATTCAGAATTATGGAAAGTCATCAGACAAGATTACACAAAAGTGGGCAATCTTTGTAGATTGCATGATAAACATGTAATGAATATAGTGACTGCATACTTCTCGATGGAATTGTACATTCTTTGTATTCAAATTTTAAGGATATTTAAGTAAGTGAGTTATTTATATCTCCCAACACCAACAACAAAATTATTTTTTTAATCTAACACTAAACGTATGAATTCATGATATATCAGGTAGGTGTACAAATTAATTCTGTGCCTTTAAATTGAATCAAACATAACTCTGTTTTAAATTAAAATATTTCCCCGTCGTTTTAAGACCCGACCTTAACATATATAAGAGACGAGATAAATTTTAATTTATTTTTAATCAATTTAAGAAAAAAGTACTGAAAATCTATTAATTCGTATCTGCACAATTCGAGTTTAAATAAATGCTAATTTTTTAAATTTTAATTGTAGGGACGCTTCAAAACACATTCGAATTTTTTAAATATTTCTTTCTGTTTTTGTATCTAATATTTTACTCTTATTTTCCAGTCCCCACAATGTAAAGATTTACAATAAAACAATGATTACAATGATATGCGTGTTTATATTTATAAGAATATTAACAGTGACGATCGTAACGTCTATGGTACATGAAGAGAGTCGAAATCCGCTACAATTACTGTATTCAGTACGTCAGTATCCAGAAGTAAGTCGAATATTTCTTGTTGTATGTTCCAGTTATTGTCTCATTAAACGAGATAACACAACTGTTAAAAGGACAATTATCCTTTAGTTTAATTTCATTCATTGTGAAATTGCTTGGAAATAAATTACAGTCTCGTTTGTAATGTAGTTTATTTTTTAACAATATTGCGATTGTTAATTCTTAATTTTAATTACATCGAATTTTAATTTAATACTTTAGATAGGTCTGTCTTTCTCAGTTCAAAACAGGGCCAATACATTATGTTGTTTATTCACAAAAAAATCTAGTAAAAGTATACAACTATACAAGCTCGGCACTAAAAATCACTTTCACAAATTAATTCATTTTCTTCTTCTTTATAACATGTTAAGACGTTGAAGATGATGGCGTCATTGTCATCAAAATAAGTAACAATCAAAAATAACTTATTGAACATTTCATGCTTTTCTGATCAGAGAATTCAGTCAGTGTCAGAACTGTATTGTGTTATATTTAAAAACTATCCTCACCTAAGAGAAGTAATCAACAATCATAGTATTAGGTGGTAGGAAAATAATTGCGGTTTTTGTTTTCTGAATTTTAACCTTGATTTTTTTCAACGAAAGTGTCATTTTATCGTGTTCCTCATTTTAAAGTGTATTTTTCGGTCTGTTTTTTGGTAACATTGACTTTGCTTTTATTATTAATTCAAATTGGGCTATTGAATTAAAGATAGAAAAGAAGCAAATAAAAGTAATTTTTGCATGAGTTCAAAACGGGTGGTAAAATAGTAGAAACTGCTCATAATCTAAACAATGCTTTTGGTGTGGGTACTGTTAAAGAACATATGGTGCAATGGTAGTTCCAAAAATTTCGTGCTGGGGATGAGAGCCTTAAAGATGAAGGAAATCGCGGTCGTCCTTGTTCAGTTCATAACGATCAACTGAAGGCGTTAGTTGAATCACAATAATTCGAGCACCTGCACAAAATTAGGGCGTTAGTCATCCAATAGCTCTGGATTTAAAACAGTTAGGGAATTCAAAAAAATATATATATATGAATTTAAAGGACATAACCCGTAATTATTTTTCTACCAATCTATTCGAATAAGATCTTGAAAATATAGTTAAATTGTCAAGTGATATAAGATATGTACATATTTTTCAATAAAAAATATTAATAATAATGAAAACCGAATAAAGAAAGAAAATTAATTATATGAAAACATGCAATCGATTGTCAGATTTTCAATCAGAAAAACAATCGTCAATTAACGTAAAAAAAACGAATTTATAAAAATGATTATAAATAAAACATGACGATTTGTATTTATTTCCACTAATGATTTACCGAAATTACATTCACTGTAAAAAATAAAATATCAAACAACCAAACGTGTTCCTTTTCCTCTTTGTAAATTTATCAAAATAACGACTGCTGTTTACTATTAATAAAAACTGAATATTAAAAAGAGAATAACAGGAATTATTTTAAGACAAAATCGATAACAGGTTTAATATTGAAAAAAAAAATGTTCGCTGTATATGAATTTACTAATTGTTTACTGAAAACGTGGTGAATAGAAACAACGCGACGTTATTTTGTGAATTTCCAATTTTTGTTTTCAATTATAAATGATAATTAAAATTTTTTTTCCGCACAATCAACAGAAAAAATATCTAATTATTTTCATGTCATTCTCTATACTTCCTTCATTTTTTTTATATTACAAACACGAATTTGCGTTCGAGGTAGGAAAATTGAATTTAATTATAGATTTTTCATTTATTAAAAAAGATTTACATATACACAAACATATATATATATATATATATATATATATATATATATATATATATATGTATATATATATGTGTATGTGTGTGTGTCATTAAACGTTGTATTATTATTTTATATTATTTGAAATCTGTTGAATAAATAAAATAAATTATCAAAAGCTTGATGTAGAATTTGTTCATATATTTTAAGTTAATAAATCTATATAATTCCAGATAAGAAATAAAAAAAATGAATAATAACAGTAGGTCATGCTCATCAACTAGAAATAGAGCTCATTTGATAAAATATCTAATATACCACTAGATCTAAATCGGATTATTGATTTTTCATAAATAAATTTTACCTTATTTCACTCCACAAACAACAACATTCTTTCTGGTCTCTAAATCATTATCGATCAATTTTTTATTGTTGATTAATAGATTTTTCAATATCTTGGCTCTCTAAAGATGATGGAATCGCTATCTAAATGAGTTTAGCAACAGCTAAGAATTGTCAATAATGATTTATTGAACATTTCTCAGTATTTTTATAATATAATTAACTGAATTTTGTTTTTATAATTGCTGTTTTTTTTAAAAAAATAAAATATTGAAAACAAAAAAATTAAAAATGTAGAAAAATGAATAAACGTATAAAGCATGGTCAAAAATTAAAAAAAACAGTTATTTTTATGAAGGTTTCTTAATATTTTTTACTTTTATTTCCATTGAACAAATTATGTGAAATTTAGATATCTTACAATTTTTAAGCAAATAAATACATTTTGAGAAATGAATTCCGTTTCACCTCACAAACATTTTTGCTGATCAAAAATATTAAATAAATTGATTATTTTTGACGTATTGTGTTAAAATGATGACAGGACTGTCAACAATGTGTAAAGTATTTGCAAAATCTTTTAATTGTTTTATAATTTTTATTCAAGGTTCGCTTATTCATACAACAGATTCACTTGAATCCCATATATTTGACTGGAATGGGTTATTTTGATTTTAAGAAAGGATTAATTCTATCTGTAAGTATTTTATATATTTTTATACAAGTTTTATTTATTTCTTATTATTTAATAATACAAAATTTATGAATAGTAGTGAAAGATATCTATTGAAGTGTTCAATAATCTTCATATTTTCATCTCTTAGTTTTAGAACTGACACCCGATATATTGATTTTATTTTTCTTTCTGTACAGGTAATTTCTACAGTAATAACGTACGTTCTTGTCTTAGTAAATTATTCCAAGATGTAATACATGTAAGGAGAGACTATATTGACACAATATTAATTATTATTTATGTTTATGTTCGATAAGATTAACTAATATGTCAGTTATTCAAATAAATCTTCAAAATCGAAAAAATAGTTTTATTTTAAAGCATAACCCTTTCTGTATCTTTCTATATTATGAAAATGAAACAATGATGTCGTTTCTGTTAATTTTATTCGTTTTCTGATTGGTTGATATCTCATAAACGTGATCTGTTCTGATTGGATGTCTTCGCCTTAATTAAATGAAAAACTTTTCTAAAAAAATATGATTTTTATTTTATGTTTAGTATTTGTTAATTTTTGTTATTTGTAAGGTGGAGCGAGCGTGGGGAAAAGATCTCCCTTCCCTCGTAGGGTTGGCAAGTACAACGAGCAAGGGGGGCGAACGCTCCTAGATTAAGAAAAACAACGATTTATATTTAAAAATCAAGAATTATTTTTCTTCATTGTTCTAATAGTGTTCTATAAAACAACAGACATCTTGGTTTACTTTCAAACTTGAACCGATGGATACTACACAAGTTTTATGAAAAAAATTAGAATGATTTTCAATTTTAAACAGTGACTAATATTTTAAAAATATTCAGAATTATACACTGAAATTAATGAATTTATAAAGTACTAGATTTTTATCTACTCTAGCGCTCTGTTAGTATTGCAATCTAAAAAAACGTATAAAAATCAAAAATTGAACATTTTTGAACAGTAAATATATTTTGGTTTAAATGGAATGAGTAAAAAATTTATTTGAGAAAGTAATTGCAGTTAAACATATGTTTTTGATGTAAAAAATAATTCGGTGTCCTTAAATTGAATCATTCATAACAGTTTTAAATTAAAATATTTCCTCATCGTTGTATGATATTGAAGTGGCAACCTTAACATTTAAAAACACTCTATATCTTAACCAACCAGATGATATAACCGCTCAAAATAATACTGAAAAGCAGCATATTAAGCATTGCATACTTTTCGCATTCCAGTTGGAAAAATGCTGCTAATGCCGCAGGAATGATTTTTTTAGTTTAGGGAGAAGGGGCTGTGACGACATGCAGTGAAAGATGTCTGAAAATGCATTAGAGTTCATTGACTCAAACCCGCCATCTTTTTGTCGACAAAGGATTCGTCAGTTACTTGACATACAGAGCAGTTATACAAAATAATGGGTAATATTTTGAGGATTGAACGTGTACTATTTTTCCATAAACAATCATTCTCTATAAAAAAGACACGGAATTAGTTTCAAGCCCTAATATTTTCATTTACTTTTCAAAGTTTTTTTATTTGACAACATTTCACATGAAAAATAATTACATACTTTACTGAAATTCTATTTGAATCAATTATGACTGTAAATGCCTCATCAAATATTTTAAATAAGCACTTAGTATATTAAAAATACATTCATGGTATCGATTTATTATACAAACACATATGATATAAAAATTACTACCTTAATAGCCTCTCTAAAATGTTTCTACCTATCTGCTAAGAAATCTCAAACGTTCATTCAAAACTAATATATTTTAATGTGAAATCCATTAGTGAATTGATTTTTTCATAATATGCATAAATTATTATAACAGCATTTTATTGAATGTTTGTAGAATTACTTGAACTGAACATTTTTTGACCTACAAACGTTAATTCGTTTTTAATCGTGTACATATCTCATTCACACATCGAACTTATATATATATATATACAGACTGGATCAAAAAGTCTGCATATAACCAGATGTAACTAAGAACTTCTCGTATTTATTGTTAATTGTTCACATTTTTTTTAACTTTCTATGGTTGAACATAATCTATATACTAAGCTAAATAGATCACCATAAAATGAGTTCAGTTTTGTTGTTTTCATTTGTTTATTGTTTTACTTCTAAAATAAGATAATAATTTCTTTGTATCAATCTGTTTGTTTGATTATAAAATATTTGTGATTGGCACATATCACTATTATAGCCCTTGTGAACAAAAAACTAAAATGACTATAAATTTATGAAGACTTGTGATACAATATATATATATATATATATATATATATATATATATATATATATATATATATATATATGATAGTATAGTTTAATGTATAAATTTATGTTTAAAAGTGCACTGAGTGACATTCTTGAAAAAGTAAACAAGCGTGTCGATCGTTTTCAGGGAAATCGTCCGAAACACTATCGCGCCTCGAAAGCAGGAAAAATAAATATAAAACATTGGCCATAACATGTTATGTTTATAGACAGGGCTGTGTACATAAATAAATATATAAAAGATGTCATCGTCGATGGACGAGGCCGATCGACGTCACGGTGCTGTCATCGGCCACCGGACCGATATTGAACCGAATGTATCGTTCGGAACGGCGATGAAGCCTTTATTGTTCTGCGCGCAATGTATAGGCCTTTTTCCAATCGATGGGTCGCGCGATCGACGCTCGCCTATCGTACGATGGTACTACTACTCGTTGAAGCTTGTTTACACAACGTGCCATATGTTGAGACCCGCGTGCTGTTTCGTACTTTACGGCCTGCTTATAATGCAAACTGGATTTAATTTACATAAAAGTAGTAAGTGTGTATGCGATCGGGTGTCGGATTTTTTTCCCGTTAGTATATAAAATATATATAAAAATATGTAATACGTTTATGAAGAGGGATATATTCTTTTATACAGTGAGAATATTTATTATAGCATGTAATCAGTAAACCGTTCATAAATTATCGTTTATGTTTAAGGTTTATACACTGTTACACATAAAACATTTTGAACACAAATATAAGAGTTTTTCTTTATAAAAAAAGGTCCGGTAGATATCGGGAGATACAATTATAATAACCATACTTGTTCAATAATCAGTTACAGGTTCAATATTTTTACTTGGAACCTTCATTACGTACACAGAATATATTCTAGTTGCGAGAAAGTGGCCGAATTTGATAGAAGAGTGGAATAAACTTGAAGAAATTTTAAAAGAATACGAAAATACAATAAATCTACCGAAGACGATTAAAATTATTACGGTTTTGTGGCTGTTTTTAATATCAGGTAATTCTGAAAAACGATATTTAGATTTTAGATCCAGTTTTTGTTTGGAATTTTTTTACTGGTAAGAAACAACTTGGATGACTTATACTGTTTTGTCCTTATTTATTAGCATGTTTTATTCATTTTCATATAACTATTTGTAAGAGGTATTGTGAGTAATAAGAAATAAGGAATAAAATGAAAATATATCGATAAAAAAGTCAAAAATAAATCAAACAACATTTCTAGTTGACTTGAAAAACTTTCAAGAAAATTATATATTTTAGTCCACTAATTGATAATTTATGGTTATCAAAATACATTTTTGTAAATAAAGACAAATTTAATTCCAGAATGCCAACGCGTATACAAAAAATGATTCTAAAATTAAAGTCTCTACATTATAAAAATATTTAATTATTATTTTTTGATCTTTTTTCATGTTAAGTCAATGTCAAAAATATAAAAATATGCAAAACTCAATTAAAATTATAAAACGGCAGAGAATAATTAATTTTTCAGAATTTATGACAAACATAAAAATATATACTTTGAATGTACTTAAGTAAGAAAATAGGTCAGAACCATAAAAAAATTCTTTATAAATATAGATAAAAAAGAATAATTAGTTTTTATGAACTATAAATGATTAAGCATAAAAAATAATTTCTGAAATATTCAGAATTTTCCTATGATAAAAAAGTTTAATAAACATTTTATAATCCGCAAGGTTTCTTAAAAAAAATATGTTTTTCATATACTTAAAAAATATTAAATAAATAGCCAGACGTCATTTAAAATTGAGTACAAAGACCTTTTCTGAATAATAGAAAATATTTTAAATGAAAAAAATTCAGAGTATTTTTACAAGTTAAGAAATCAAAAAACACTAAATCTAAATGGTTGAATATTTTTCTAATTTTTGAATAATTTTTAGAAAAAAAATAACTTTTTATATTGCAACTTTTATTATAATCAAAACAAGATTTTTATAAAAAAATATTTCTACATCAGAAAATATTTTATAATTTTAAACACAAATATTTCCACACCGATTAAATATCATTTTTCAAAAAATACAGTACTTACACATCTGAAGATGTTTTAAGACAAAGCCGATAATGAAAAAACAGAGAATCATAAATCTTAACGAAAAGAAAAATTACTTCAGATAGAAATTCAAATTATATTTTGATAACATTTCACCAAGGAATATTCATTTAAAATCAGAAGACATTTTGTATCTGAAATTAAATGAAATTTATAAAAAAATATAAATATTTCCTTTTAACTCTTTTAGTCAAAATTTCTGTATTATTACAAATTTATTTTAAATATACAAAAAAAATAATGATATAAATAAGGATGTCTTGGAAGTGAATATTTTAAAAATGTCAACAAATATGCAAAATATTAAACGGTATATTTTTTAAGAGTTAAAACAGTTTGTATTTTAGGCTTATTGCATGATTGAAATAAGAAATATAAATGTCTATAAATATATGAAAGCTTACAAAATTATTTTCAAGTTAGAACGATTGTTATTTTTGTATAATCACATCAAAAATGCTTTCATACTTGAAGACAATTTTATGAATTAAATATGGATATTAAATAATTAAAATATGATTAAATCGTTTAAACACCTTTATACCGAATGATATAATTTTTGATTTTTGTAGCTGATTACATTTTAAAGAAACTAATCTTAAATTTAAATCCACAAACGTACAACTATATGATTTCATTTAAAAACGTTCTCAAAAATCAGTACTTCAGTTCCATACCGTACAGAGATACGATAGAGCAAGTTTTAGATTATTTTGACTTGATTAATTTCTATGTATGGTCGTTCAATGTATATTTTATATGTGCAATAAGTCTTTCTTTGTCCGAACAATTTCGAAGAATCACGAAGAAAATAGAAACAGAAATGGAATTATTCAATAATTTCAAATGTGATGATATGGGACCATGTGTGAAGAGTTCATATATATTTCAGGTAAACGAATAAGTGAACAAATTTAAAATCTTCTACGACAGAAATATCTTTATAATTAATCATCAGTTATCCAAATTTGAAAAAAATGTGAATTTTCATTTGAAATATTTCGAATATATTATATTGGAGACAGTTTAGAAATGTTTTCTTGCAGTAAAATAAGAACTAATCGAATAAATTTTCAGATTGAGAATGAGAATTTCTGGAAAAAGGTCCAAAATGATTTTCAAAGTGTGGCAAAACTGTGCGAATTGCACAATAAAACGCTCTCGCACGTGATAATAACTTATTATTTTCTGGAATTGTACTTTCTCTGTATCGAACTGTTACATATTTTTGAGTAAGTGATTTTTATTTAACTTCAGTTTAGTCTTCAGACTTAAAATTTCATCGAAATAAAACATTGAAATATGGTTTTTGTAAGATTTATCCTACATTTCTTAAACTGATTGTGTTCGAAGCAACTGATGAATCTATTAATGCGGTTCTTTTTGAAACTTCGTCATTTTAAAGTTTCTGCAAGTGTGATATTTTTAGGTAGATTTTAGATAAATCTTTATCTTAAATCTACCTGAAGGTAGTGTACAAGTGTCAAAATTAGTTGAAAATAAAATCGATCGATTCAAAAAGACAAAGAACACCAGGACAAGGTGTTAGTGGAATCGTAGAAACAAAAATATAAATAATTGAAATCCAGTGATATTAGAATTTCTTATAAACATTTTTTCATGAATATTGTAGTAGTAACAATTCCTAGTATTTTTAAAAACAGTCAAAAGTTCTTTTTTATAATCTGATATAAAAATATACAACAATTTTTAGATCGTACGATCATCTCGAATACAGAATGTTTCTAATATTCACGAGCCTGACGATATTTAGACAAGTGTTGGCTTTTACTTTCTGCACTGCGAGCGTTTATGAAGAATGTCGAACACCTTTACAATTTCTGTTTAAAGCTCCGACTTGTTCTGAGGTGAAATATATTTGAAAATCGAAAAATGATATTAAAGAAATATAAAAGAAATTATATGATGAACAATTCATCCAATAGAAAAAAATGTCAAATAAATATTTTAATTGTTTGAGGTTACCGATTTCATTCAGAGAATCCGGTACGACCCTGTGGTGATCAGTGGAATGGGATTTATCAGTTTTCGAAGAGACACGGTTTTATTAGTAAGTTATTTCTCGATTAGAAAAAATTGAGATGAGTTCGCGTTTTGAGTTGAAAACTTTACATTAATATTTTTTCTTTTCAAACAATAAATTGATGAATAAAATATCTTTAATTCATTTCAATATATTAAAAAAATATTTTATAATAAAAATTCAATTAATGACCAAAACAGGAGGGAAAACTTTTTAATAAAAATAAAAGAAATTGTTAAAAGTGTAATTAGAACTATTATTAATAAATAGAATTAAATCAATGTTCTCATCACTTACATTAAAAAATTGCTCTAGAGAATTGCTGAACATCTACAGACATTTCTTAATAAATTAGAGAATATGACAGTATTTTTAACAAGGTTTTTGTATTCAACTTTTTCAAATAATCGTTAAATGTTCTAAAAGATAAGCAGTTAATAAATAAGAAGTTAATAAAAAAATTTGGAAATATTGTAAAAACATGGCCGCATATCCATCCTATGTATTAACATTTATTTTTTTTATTTATATTTATTTAACAGAAATATAATAGTATTCATGTAACCCAATTTAACTCTTTAATGTGTAAAAATTAATTCGGTTCTATTAAATTGAATTAATTGTAACTCTATTTAAAAATTGATATATTTTCTCGTGGTTTTACAATTTTGAAGTGCCAATCTTAACATTTAAAAACACTATATATCTTGGCCCAGTAGTAGGTGTAAACCTCACAAAACAGCAGTGAAAAAAAATGTTGCTGAATCCACGAAAATGTTTTTTTTTCGGTTTTAAAGGAAGATATGTTGACGCATAAAATATACAAAAAAATGTTAAAATCGTGGAAGAGATCCGAAAATACATTAAGACTTCATCGACTCAAAAATCTGCCATATTTCTTTGACAAGGGATTCGTCAATTACCCGACTGATGGAGCAAAGTGACATAAAATAATGGGAGATAATTAGAGGATTAAAAAATGTTCCATTTTTCCATTAATAAATACTGATTCCCTATGAAAAAGGCACCGAATTAATTTGTATATCCATTATTTTATTTAATACTATTTAATATTCCTTTAAGTTTTTGAATTTGTTTCTAATGGTGAATATGAGAACTTGAATCAAAACGGATTCACATTGATATTTAAAAAAAATATTTACTTGATATTTTTTAAAATATCCATCAAATTTTAATCATAAAATATTTTTTTGTTCAATTTATACGTTAACTATAACATTACTCTCTTCATTTGAGACGAATTTAATCTAATCGAGATTTGTAATTGATATTTAAATATCATACAAAAAGTATCTTCTTCGTAACGACTATTAAAATAATTTATTATACAAATTGAATTAAAAATTCAAAATGTATGAAGAAATCAGTTGTTTTATTCAAAATCAATCATTTTATTTATAGAAATATATGATGACTTATTTTTTTAAGTAAAACATGAAGAGTTCATATCAAAATAATAACAGAAAGGAAAATAAAAAAACAGGTTAAAAATATTAAAAATTATATCAAAGACTAATATTCTGAAAAAACTGTAGCAGCGTAAACCACAAATGCATGATAGTCTCCTTTGACAGGTGTTTAAATATAAAATTAGAAATTTTGTATTAATATTTCAGATCGTTCTGAATAAAATTTGAATAATTAAGATTTAAAAAACACTACACCGGTAGTAGAATTGGTATGGGTTCATTTTTCAATAAAATCAAATAAAATATCTATTTGTGTCAAACACAACACCTAAAAAATCGATAGTTATCTAATCAATTTTGTTACAAAAAGATTGTAATATTTTTTCCATCTAGTGAAAAGAAAAATATAAAGCAGAAATATGAAACGTAGATAACACAAATCCTTTTTTAAATCAATAAAATAAAAAAAATAATTTCTGCGAAATAATTTCCTATAAACATTAAATCATTTAAATATTATTATTAAATTGCTCTGTTGGATTCAGTAAGAACATGATTTTCAATAATGTCTACACACAAATTTATTTTTCATAACTGATTCATTTTATTGTTTGAAACATGCAACATTGTACTGATAAAGGAACAGTTTAACTCCTTAAAGGAATAACTTTGAAGCAATTCCAAAATTTTAAAGTCAATTACAAAATCGAATAAAATTATGGTTATTCGTGTTATTTTCAACGAAATTAACATTTAAGAAAATATTATTTTGGATTTTTTTCAGGTCATGGTAAAAATAATGACTTACGTTTTAATACTGGTCGAATATTCAAATTTGAAATTATATCGTAACAACGAAACACAGCACTGAATAAAAGTTAACCTATAAAAAAACCTATATAAAAACTGACAGTCTCACAACACGCGAACAGAGTCTCACAACAGTGAAGATAAAAATGAAATTCACAACAATTAATGTTATTTGTAGATATTCGTACACATTTCAATATTTATTAAATTAAAACGTATCAAAAAACAATTAAGTTTTAATAAATATATTTTAAAACGAATGCACTGCACGAAACTACCTTTACAACTATTCACTTGATATGCACTGAATCGAAAGCGAGAGTTATGCAACAGTAGTAACAGTTAGTTGAAAAGAAATATACTAATCTTATATAATTCACACAATATTAGACCGTAACATAAATTTCAAAACACATAAAATGTATTTCAAAACATATTTATAGAAATTATAGTTATAAAATGTATTCAATTAGTTTGAAATAAAAATGTTTTAACTATACTCGTATATTTTTTAACTATATATTGATTGATACACCAAGATTATTCGAAAATATTTGACAAATAACTTTCAGAAATTATCTTGTATAAACAATCTAAAATTTGAATATTTTTATTTTATAATAAATAATTGTATCTATCAATCAAAAAGATATCACTGGAAAAATGTAGAGATAAAATCCATGAATATATATATATGTACTTCACGTTTATAAGAACATAATTTATTACTTTGTAAATAAATGAAAAAATAGTAACTGATAATATACTGTGATATATATTAACTGTTTTATAATAATATAAATTTAACAAATTCAATTCAATAACAAACTTGTCAAACAGAAATATATTAATAATTATTTGAAAAAATTGAACGTTGTCAACAATGAGTGCGAAAAAATATGTACGATCAATGAGATAGAAAAAGGTAGATAGTTGTATCTTAATTGTTTTTAAGTTTAGAATGACGAACACGCCTATTAAAGACAATCAACTTATAAAAAATAATACGGAAAAATAAAAATTAATTTCAAAAGGCAATTATATAGATTTAAAAAAACATCTGGAAACATATAAATGTAGAGAAGAACATATCAAATAATATAAATGAGAAGAGAAATCGATATGTAATAATTAGTGTAGTTCTTTGTATATGGAAATATTTTTTTATGAAAACAAAGTTCGATGCATTGAAAAAGTCATGTATTGAAAAGAATAAGGAAACTCGTTTAAAATCCACTAATAATTATCAAAGATCTTAGGAATTATTTAAAAAAATATATGGTGATAAAATATAAAATTGTACATTTGCTCATTAGGTATTCTTCAGTATTCAAATGATAATTAATGGATGAACTTATTGATTGAAAATGGACTTGAATGTTTTTTTTTAAAAAAAAGAATGAAATATTCAAGTATATAAAATGATAAATATTCGTCGAGATGTTATCAACTTTTTATAGAAAAATCATAAATGTAAACGTTGAAATAAAATAATCAAAATGTATTATTGATTTGTGCATATGAACTTGTCATATAAAATATTCAGTTGGATAGCTAGAACTAGTTACCACGATGAATATTTCAGCCAATACTCATTATTGAATCAACATTTACACAGAGCGGTTCTAGTGTGAAATTCTGTCGCACGTTTCGAATGCACACTATACATGTTATGTATGTAACTGTCATATACAAATTGGAAACGCTACGAACAGTTTTTTAACTGTTGGTGACTGATAAATGGTTTTTATTTGTTCACGGAATACGACGATGTAGTGTACAACACGTACATGTGTATAATAAATTCACATTTAACATTTAGAATCGAACACTATCTATAAATGTTCTGTTATTTTAAAAATTCAGCATGCATTTGTTGTTTCTCGATAAATTCAGCTCGATAACAGGATGTATTTTTTTTTCATATATAGGGAAAATATTATTTACACTTACCTTTATGCAGATTTCTTCATTGATTTTTCATCTGAGTTCTTGCAGTTCAAAATATACAAGTAGTGGTATTTGATGAATAGATAAACATATACAATCATGCTTTTTTCACTCTATCCATTGAGAAGAAAAAATAAATAAGTATATTTAATGTTTCTGTGTTTTAAAATGTATTAAAAAACGAATCTATCAAAAAGAAAGAAATGTTTTATAAAATATATAATTCTTATTATAAAACAATTTGTGAAAAATAATATTCTCATACACCAAACTAACACTAATTATCAACGTATATTATTAAAAAAAAATAATGAAAAATTATTATTTTTTATTTAAACACAATGGGTGTATTTTAAACCCCAAAAATGTATTCAATTATTTTAATCCATGGCAAACAACATATAAAGTAAGTTGAAAAAGTGTTAATAAAATCGAAAAAACAATGAGATAACATTATAAATTATTCATTAACCATTTTGGAATAATAAAAGAAAACATTTTTCATCTTTTCAAAAATTTAAAAAATAGGATTTGACTTTACTGAAATTTCAGTACATTTTTTTATGGTTGAAAAATATCAAATACAAATAAATATGTACTTATATATATATATATATATAGTTTGTTTTAAAGTCTTAGAAAACATTCAATTAATCATTAACATTCATTTAATTCAATAAATATTCAAACATCCAGGAAAAATCAAAAAAATCGAAGATCTAGTCTTTGATAATTTTAAATGTTGAGACCTTTTAGCAAATACATACTTTTAGAACTTGTTTTTAAGTTTAATTATTATAATTGTCAAACGTGAATCAGTATTTTATTTATGAAAATGAATGAAAGAACGGTAAACAATTTTAATTGAAGAAATCTTGACAAATGCCAATAATTAAAAATTATCAATACGATAAATTAAAGTATTATAAGTTGATATTTTAAAAAATCCAACTATTTTGTGTTTCTTGCAGATAAAAAACTAAGTTTTTTTTATTTTAAAATTTTTAAAAAATGTTAAACATCAATATTTCAGTTAAAAATTAATGAAAAATACAGTAATCAATTTGAAGAAAATGAAGTAAAATTTAATATTTTAGAAACATCAAAATGTTAAAAAAAATTATAAATACATAATTTTTGAAAAAATGTTTAAAATAATATTTTACCTCACCAGACTCTCAATATTGTAGTAGATTTTTTGTATTTTCTCAATTTGAAAAAACATCATACACAAAATTCGTAGAAAAAAATATGGAAAAAAGTTATTAATTTAGGAGAAAACTCTCACAGAAATCATAATAAAAAAAATCAATATGAAAATTATAAATTGATAATTTTAAAAAAGTGTCATAAACGTGTAAGATTTTGATTTCCCTTTAGTTTCAGTACAAATTTTTAGTATTTATTCGCAAATAAATTTATAAAACACAAAAATATTTTATTAAAAAAATAAATTATTAATATAATTTAATAAAAATTAATGAAACAACACCAAATCACTTAATTCGATGAAAATCTTATCAAAAATCAACAATATCCAAAAAGTCATCATGATATTCAATGTTCAGTAAATGACAATATTAAAAAAATATTGAGTATATATTTTTGTAATTAAACTTGCAGGATTTTTCTTGAACTTTAGTTTCAGCTCAATATTCAAATATTTTTTTGTACTTTTAAAAATTTTTACTTTTTGTAGTTTTAAAAACTTATCAAAAAATACAAACGCCAATTAGTTAAATTCACTGTTAGTAAGAACTGTAAGAGAAATAAATTTAAATCATATAAATATTAAAATTAATTAAAAATAAAATATTTAATTAATTCCATAACCGATAAAAGTAATTTCTGACTTGAATAATTAATAAATAAATATTTTACACTAGCATCCAGCACTGAAATCATAAACGCTTATAGAAATACACATTCTTTGATTTAAAGGGATTACACGGCAGATTAACTTTTCAATCTGTTATAGAATCTTAAAAATCCAGGATTGTAAATGCAGTTCCCAATTGCCTACTAAATCGACTTACTCATTTTGTAATCTTATAAAATTATAAGATTTATTTATTTCTAGAATAGTCACGGAATACGAAAACCAACATTACTGCAGTACATTACTGGTACTTTTTGATGAAACAACTTGTATAAAAACTATACTACTATCGGGCTGAAAATATTCAAACGGACGAATAGTAAATTCTTTGAGAAATCTGATATGGTTTAAATATTTCTATACCGTATTTGTTACAATGAAATCAAAAAAAAATGAATATTTTATTCCAATAAACATTAATATTAGAAGACTATTCTTTGTCAAATCAGTTATAAACTATTGTTAAAAAATTCAACAAGAGATGGAAAATGAAGAGAAATTAATTCTGGTATCAAATTTAAATAAATAAAATTGATAATAACATATACTTAAAAATGATTTTTCCATTATTGAAATAAGATTTGGAAATTTTATAATATTAGTTTCTAACCAGATAATTAAATACGTCACTGATAAAAGATGATCAGAATGTTGCTTAATAAAAAAAAAAAACAAGATATTCGTATTAATTTCCATAAAAATATATATAAAAAAGTACTTTATCTAACAATCGAGCATACATTATCTGGTTTGTCTTATTATATCTATTTAAATAATAAATAGAATTGAAACAATTAGTAATTCATCGAATCCTAGAGATACAAAATACGATAAGAAAAATATTGAAAAATTCAATAAAAAATCAAGACAACATAAAGACAAATTTGTGATAATTTATAAGAAAAAATAATAATTTTATAACATTTTAAATATGAGAACACTTCATTAATTCTTAAAGAATGAATCGATTTAATTTCAGAGTCGAAATCAAATCTGTTTTATGGGCTTGCACTGGAATTTCTATTATTATCTTCATCTGATATTCAAGAATGAAAAATAGTTTTTAAAACGCTTAAAATTTGAAAATATTTAACATTTGCATCACCTACAGAATTCTTTTCCATAATTTTTATACTGCTACCATTCACTTATTCTACATTTGTAGTTAACTTGTTCAGCTACAGCTAAACTTTTATACTGTGTGTGGTTTGTGCAGAAACGTTACGAAAAATCATTGAAAATATAAGATAAAAGACAAGATTTTTTTGATATTTATATCAAAATATATATAAATTCAAAATTATCCATAAGTATCAAACTTTTAGTAAAAAAATCTATTAAAAAAGATTATTAAAAGAACACTTAAAACCATAAGTATTGTTTTACATAAAATCCAGAAATTTGAAACTTGATGAAGATGGCCATTTAAAAGATGTCTTTTTTACAAAGAAAAAAAGTTACAAGATTTATTAGTTTATATTGAAATATTTTTTTTAATAATGTATGTATTCTCTCAATGGATGGAAATTCTCTCAATGTCACAAAATAAACTAGTAGTCATATAAAGAGTCCTATTTATAATACAAATAATCTAACTACTTATGAAAAAAATACCTCCAAATTATATCAAAATTAAGAACAAGATATAAATCCGTTGATAAACTAGATACTAAAGCAAATATTGTCATTAAACACTACAATATTCATAAAATTGATCGTTAAGACTGGCCTCAGAAACCTACAAGAAACTCATCTTTGAAGAATGAAAGAACACATTTTATGTAAAAATGTAAATGTAAATAACCAATCATTTTTTCAAAGAGTGAAAAAATAATATATACTTATTATAATCTTAAATGATTTTGAAAAAATATTCCGTAAATTTTTAAATATTTTTTAGATCTTTATTTGAAAATTCATAATATTTAAGAATACCTGTAGAAAAATCATAGTAAAAAACAGAAGAAAAATATGCAAAAGAACAGCTAAATTTTTATATAGTATGTTATTTTTATAACCTTAAACAAAGAAATATTTAAAAGCTGCTGAACTTGTCGTTTTGAAACGTATGTCATCGTTGAGGAAATAATATAAAGGAAACGATATAAAGAATCCATTTAATAATAAACGATAAAGTTAACGTTAAATGTAGTTCAAAGCATTTCAATTATCTTTTCAGCTGTCTGTGTGTGCTTGCATTGACTGCTGAATAAATGAATTCACACGGCTAGATGTAAGGTGCTGAAAACGCTGAATATTGACTTAAATGATCATTTTTTCCACATCTGAAGTGGAACTTGTTAGTTGCAGCCATAAACTTAGCTGCAACCAACATGTGTAATCTTAAATTTTTATAAACACAGAAATGTCTGAAAACTGCTGAGATTGTTTAAGCAATTTCTTGGAAAATTCAATAAAAACATAAACATTGTTCGTAAATGTTTAAACGAAAAACACCAGGACACATTTTTGTCGAGTGAGTCAATTCAAGGTGTACATTATTACAGTTTATTTTACTTTTATAAGTTGCCAACTTTTTATAACAATTTTATTGTTTTTGTTTATAGCAACGACAACAAAATTCTTTTGTTAATGTGTTGTCATGTCATGTATTAACACATTTTGCGTTCGCTACTAAATCAAACAATTTCCTTTACAAAAAGTTTCCTTTTTATTTTTAACACCCGCACCCTTTTATCCTGATCCATGCCTTTGAGAATTTTTGAAAATGTACAGGAAATCTTTTTATAAAAAATATTCAGTAACACCTACTAAATCACACAAGTAATTTAATTCAATCGACCGATCAATATTACTTTCATTTAAAAAAAAGATATCTCAGGGATAAAAAGGATAATAAAGACAATGATTGGTTGTAGGTAAACAACAACAAAAATCTCGACGAATGTATAAACCATTATTATTTATTTGACATTTAATTAAGTATGTATTAAATGCAATAACATTGATTGGTATTCATTAAAAAAATCTGATCTTTTATCCTGATATGTGAATTATATGTCATCAAAAAATCATTTTCTTGTACGCATATATGCAAATGAATAGATTATTACACATATACGTTTCACATATTTTGATACTGCCGAAACGAAAAACATTATTACAATTATAAATCTAGAACTATTTACATGACATTATCAGCTATCTGTCAATTAACATATCTAAATTATATTTATTTATATATATTTTATATATATATATTTATATCATCTTTCAGCGGGATAGAAAAATAATATTCGGAAGTACGCGCTTTCATTCAAATGTTCTGAAGGATCTATCTGTGTGTGCCTTTTTTTATTTGTTTTTCTTAAATTTTTATTTTTAGAGAACTGGTTCTGTTCTCTTCATACAACAACATTCCTTACTCTTCTTTATAAGTATATAAAATTACACTAAATCTATTTATGTGCCTGTTGAAATACACAATAGATCGATAATAGAATGCAACTTTATTTCAAATTGTTTAGAAATTCCATGTTCTTCAAAGTTTGTATCAAAAAATAAAATAAAATTATTCGATTTGAAATAATGATTGATTTGTCGAATGAAACAATCTTGACGCTCAACAATTCAATATTCTTCAAGGTTTTTATCAATTTATGTAGAATTTTAATTGAAACTCTGACTGAAAATTAAATTATTCGATTATTCGTTTAAGAAAATGTTTGAATTGTCAAATAAATCAGTAGAAAACTTGTATATTTTAACACTTTTATATCCCTTGTTTTGCAAAATTTATCTAAACAAGAATGATTTTAAACACCTACTATTTAAATTTTGAACACAGACATCTTTAATCATTTGACTAAATTCATTTTTTCTTAATTTGATTTCATTAAAAACGAAATTAAATATTTTTTTGGATCAACATGTCAAAAATTGTTTACTTCTTATCGCAATCACGATCCACAGATTTTAAAGTGATATAATATTAAAATGATTCTCAGCAGAATAATTTCTTGTGTTTTGGACAATAAATACTTTCTGTCAAAAACAAATTTTGTCAATATATATAATAAGAAAAAAACAGTTAATAAAAAAATATCTTTTTTCTCAAATGTTTGAAGAATAAAATAACAACAAATTTTTGTAAAAAATGAAAAAGTGAAAATACGAAAAAGACTAAATGATTTTATCTCGATTTGAAAATTCATATTTAAGATCATAGTAATAAACAGAGAAGGAAAAGCATGGAAAAAATCTCTTTAAAAAGAAATACATCAGTAAACAAACCAAAAAATTCTAATTTTATAGATGGATGTCCAACAAATTTTTTTTTTAAAAATTAAAATATTTATTAACATAATTCACTCATAAAGAGTAATATAAAATTAAACATGGTCCGAAATGCTAAGTTAAGAAAGTCTATTTCAAAATATGGGAAAACTTTCTTCAAAGATTTAAAACATATTAAGAACGTACAACATAAATAAAATTAATTTTATTAAGATTGATTGAATAAATTCTTAGTTTTTTAAATTAAATTTTTAAGAATAATTTTTGAAAAAAAAAACATAAAACGACAAAAGATCACGGAAACAAAACATTCTCAAAGAGAATTAAAATCTCTTAAAAGTCTCGAACAATCTTTTAAGAAAAATCACATCAATATTTAAATTTTTAACATTTCAGAAAAATTCCAAACATTGATAAATTTGGAAAACGAAATAAAATGAATTATATTCCAAACATTTAAAATTATGATCGTATAAAAAATGATTCTACAGATGATTGAACAAAAATGTATATACGGATGATTCTACTAATTATCTTCATTTCTAAAAAATGTGTTTTATGGAATTAAAAAAATATTTTTGAAATTCATCACCTGAATTCCAGACATTTCATTGCAATAAATCTGTTTTCCCTAGTAGCAAAATCAGTGAATGACTTAGTCCTTTTAGGAATTGATTTCTGATCGAACCGACAACCAAATCACACTAATATGAAAAAAAATACACTCTAATCATACAAAAAGTCAAACTAGTTCTCTAGCATTAGAAATGAAGATAAGAATAGTAGATCCAGAATTTAAATATAAAATGAAATAGGAAAAAGATTGGATATTTTAAATAACAGTTATAAAAAATTACTTTCTATGAAACATTTGAAAAAAATATTTTAGACTTGAATTAAACATTTTCAACCATTTAAATTTTAAAAACATGTCGAAAATATCAATTGTGTTCAAAGTTTTAAAAGTACATTGATCTATAAAAAAAGTATTTTTGATAAATTTCTCCGTTTTAAAAATATATCCTGATACAATAAAACCTGTTTATAATTTAAAACGTTTTGCATTAAAGGGGATACTTGTGTCAACTTCTTCTCGACTGAAAAGTATTTTTCTTAAAAAACGAATCCCCGACTCTTGTTTAATTTAAATAAAAAGAGACAGATACATCAGAAATAAACATAAACAAGGGAGATGTCTCTCGTTGATTTTCTTTTATAAAAAAAACCGTTATATAATTTAGATGTGTACTTCTTAATCTATAAAACCATTCTATCGTTGTGTTTATCAATATAGAATGTGTACAACATTTTTCCAATCCATTTGGTGGTATTTATCGTCGGTGTTTAGAGCTAAGAAATAATATACCTCTTGAAAAAATAATCATCAATAATACAAATCGTCGTATGTTATATTATATAAAACATGGCTCAAAATATTTTTTTTCTTATATAAAGGTAAAATCTTCCCTATCGATTATATTTATATAATTAATTGAATTATTGGTTTATTTAAAAGACGCTTTGAGCATCGATAAAATTATTAATAATGTGTTCATAACTTATTCGGTTTCGTTAAGCTGTACGATACGGATCTATAAATAATTTCTGTGGCAATTTATTTGCAAAATACATTTGTTTCTTGTTTGTGAAAATACTTTCTTCGATATTTTTTTTTCGCAGAAGTAAACACATGTTATTCGGTGAACTCGTAACGAGAAAGATGTTTATTTTTGAAATTTATTTCATTCCGTGGTTCGTTTTTGAAAGAATTAATCAAAATAAGAAGGGGTTTAACATGTAACCCTTTGTATTCTCCGAAGCGATATTTAACTGTTGTTGCAACTCGTAAGATGGATCAAAATTTGAATGTTAACTGCACAGATTTTGTAGACATTTTAAAGCAGATTACAAAATAATTATATTTTTTTTTACTAGAGAATAAAATATAGACACCTTAAACTGCAGGATAATTAGGACATCATAACCTATAACAATAGATTCTATAGAAAAATCTTCCATCTTCTGCAATTCCAAGACATGCTAATAGAAATTATGGGCGTTATGTATATTTTTAACACCGTTTATAATCATATTTTCCACTGGAGTTGACAAGAAGAATACGGATATAAAAATATAAAAGTTTTGAGTATCAATGGATGAATATTTGGAGTTTTTACAGCACGTCGATCAATTTGTTAGATATTCTGTGGAATAAACGTTGAAGATTTTGTAACTTTTTTAACATAACATCTCAACGGAAGCTTCTAAAAAAGATTTAAATAAATATTTGATTTTTGAAGAGCTCGAACTGTACTTAGATCTTGAATTCTAAATAACTCCCTTCTTCTGTATTTGTATTCAGTAAGACGAAAACAAAGATCAACACAAGTTATTACTAAAAGGACCTTTATACCTAACTTGAGCTGTTATTTAAATATTATCGATTATTAACAGGGATTGTTGACATTAGATCTGATTTTATGGAAGAAGAATTGTATAATTTTTTAAGTTGAATAAATACTTACAAACTTTCGGTTCTTTAATTATCTTCTTAATTGAAGACGGAGTCGAATCTAGTCTCGGCAGAGCCACAACTGTGCATTTTAGTAATGTATTTCTTGTACAGTTCATTGACTAATTTAAACAATAATAAGAAATATTTTTTAATGGAAATTTTAGAGCAGAGGGTTAAAAAAAACTTTAATTTCAATAAAATGTATGTTTCTAAATTAAATCGCAGTATTTTCACACAGAAATATTTTCCAATAAATTATAATTTATATATGTAATTCAATATTTCTTTTGATGAATAAATAATTTCGACAAGCTTGAATATTTTAAAATCCATACCGAGCTTGAAACGGAATATTTTATGAAAATATATAATCCATAAAACTTTATACTGGTATATGCATAAAATATTTTTTTAAATAATATACAGGTTCTTCAGAATGTTCAGAAGTATGGATTCTAATCTAAACGGTATTCAAACTGATTTCAAATTATTGCCTGTCTTGTCCTTCCTAGAGATCTTCGTCCTTTCAGATCAGCTGTTTGATAGTTTGGATACGTGCGCCATTTTCAGGTAAATTTTGAAGATTCAAATAAATGAGTATCTTCAATATATCTACCTGAAGATATCATATGTGCTGAAATTAGTAATGGAGAACAGACAATTGATCCAAAATGATGAAAAGTATCAAGATATGTATGAACGGAATAATAGGTATAAAAAATATATAATTATAACATTTTGAAAAATTTATGAATAAAAAATTCGAGTTCACAATAAAAATTTGATTATAGTGGAAATAAGTTCTAACAATATCCAAGAATTTAAATTCATTTCGGGTTTCTAGTCCGTTTATAAAACTTGTATGATTTTCCTCATTTTATGTAAATAATCTTTTGAGTTTTATTACACAAATAAGTAATATAATCATGTTGTAAAAAAAAGATATCGAATCTTAAATTAGCCAGTAGTTTGTTAAACAATTAAAATAGAATTGGAAAAAAATCACCAATTAAAATTTTATATTTGTTTGATAAATCGATTGTAATGAAAAAATGTTACTTTTTTCTGAAGAACCTTAGATATATAAAATGTTAAGAGAAATCGAAAAAGAATAAAACGTATACAGTAGTGTGTATGGTAAGTAAATGAGAAATAATAAAAAAACGATCGTGTCATGTGACGAGCTAACAGATAAACCAGTACAGTTAGCTGATGGCATGACACCGTTCAGAGAGTTCATTACACAATAATAAAAAACGCTTAGATCGAATCGAACGAAAAGAAGACATATAGAAAAACCATAATAAAAGAACTTCTCAGACGAATATGAACGCGGGTCCCTCGCCCGCGACGCACGCTTTCGTACTGCACTGCGGCTGCCGTTTCTTCTCCGACGTCAACAGATTGTCGGCGATCTGGTCGGCGTCATTCTCGTCGGCTTTCATCGACGATGTCGTGTCGCGCTGCAGACGGATCCACTTCCCGTGGCAGTGGGGCGCTGATAGTGCGCTCCATCGGGTGCTGCGACCTTCGACGCCGTGACCCTGACATCGCCAGCCGAGGTTCTTGCGGAGCGCTTGCGACTCGCACCGCACGCACACCCGTTCACCTGTCACACAAAAATTGACATGTTCACACGTTTCCCCGCTCGTGCGTTCGTTCTCGTTTCAGGCACAGATCTTTCAGTCATTTATGGAGTGGTTCGGCAACGACGGTCGCTTAAATCGAATTTTAATTCGACGGAAAAATCGTGAGAAATGTAACAAATATATTTCGTATAAAGACGATTTTATTTCCCTTCCAAAGAAGAATATTTCAAACATGAATTAAAAAATCTGTAAACCACATACATTTTTCTTTATCTGAATATTCAATAAGTGATTATTCTCTATTTAGATATCCTAATTTATATTTAAAATTGATGATATAATTCTGAGAGAGTGTTAAAGAGGATGAGGGTGTGTAGTGTGTGTGGCGAGGGTTTCCGAAATCAAATGTTATAAATCAACGAAAAAATATTAAAAAGAAATCACAAATATGTTTTATATGCAGACAGAGAGACGTGTATATTTTTTATAAAAAAAACTGCTCATCTAACTGTGTATCTATCTATATCTCTATCAACATACCTATCTACTATCTTATCATTTATCGGTCTATATATTTACATATGAATCTTTTTACCTGTGTATTAATCTACTTATCTACGTATTTTCTACCTGAATATTTATCTGTCTACACACTTATCTATTTATATATCTACGTAGGTATACATACAGATATGAAGAGAGAAAGATAAATATGCAGATAGAAAGATAGGTAATATATAGGGTATATATAGGTAAATATAAAAAGATATATTGTAAAGTAGATAGATAAGTAAAGATGTATGTATCTACTTACTAATATATTTATTTGTATACCTATCTACATACATACTATCGTATCTTTCTATGTATCTAAATTAAATATCTAGGTATGTAGATAGATACGCAGGTTAAAAGATATGCAGGTTGATACAAACGTAGGTAGAGAAGTAGGAAGATATGTAAGTAGATAGATTATAGAAAGATAGATTCGTAAGTGTATAAATATACAGGTATAAAGATAGATATATAGTTATATATGTGTAGAAAGATATATATGAATGGAAACGTAAGTAGATAAATAAGAAAAAAGATACACAGGTAGAAAGATACGAAGGTAAGTCGAAAAAAACCTGATAAAAAGGAACATATGCGGATGGAAAGATAAATTTATAGATACATATCTTAGTAGAATGATGTGTAAGTAGATGTAAATAGGTAGATAGATAAATACGTTATTAATAAATAAGTAGAATACGCAAGTGAAAAGAAATCTAATCTTCTTGTCCAAGATATATTTGGAAAAAATGCACTCAAGTACAATAACAGGTGAAATGTCAACAAAAACAATTAATTACAATATTCTTCTTGTACGTAAGGGTGCTATGAACTTAATAGACAGTATTGAATTTGAGATACGAATAATAATAAAAAAAAATAACCAATAATCAAATATTGAACATTTTCAATCAGATTTTTTTGTAGTTTAAGTGAAAAATACATTAAAAACACGAAAAACAATTAATCTGCGTTGTAAGAGAATCCTACATTCGTAGAGATTCTAGAGCTCTTTTGGTTGAAGCTGACAAATTCCATTGGTGTTGTTGTTTGATATTCTTGATTAAATTTTAATTTATTATAATATAATAAATCAGTGGATCAAAAAAAAATAAGAAGTTAAACACGTTTATCTAGCAGTTTTGCATTAAAAAATCACTCTCGCAAAGACAACATACAAGAAACACGGAAGAGAAACAATTCGGAAGAACACTGCACATGGAACAACATTTTCCTCGCGGAATATGATTACAGTATATCGGCTTATAGAAGAACATGGAAATAGCTGGAGAGATCTTATGTATACACACATACACACACGCCTATACACACATTCCTCACGTTCAAATCGTGCATACATGAACTTAAACAATGGGGTTGAACGCAGAAATACGATCCTGACAGCTCTGCACCGATGATATCGATTTCTCAATTTCATACGTGATAGGATATAGAGCATTGTGGGACGAGGTTCGAGAGTTCTGGTGTTCAGACTAGACGCTCGTTACATCTGAATGAATACGGTAATAATGGAAATAATCGAACATGGAACAACACCTTCGAGTTCGATCGACGACGGGACGAGACGTGATCGCATGTCAAGATATAATTGAACTGTTGTTTTTTTTAAAAAAAATCATTTTAGGGGACCGTGGTATAGATATTTACCTTACAACGGTTCTAATTGGACTGTCATATACAAACAAGCTGCTGTCAATTTTTTTGTAATGTAGCTGTTTTTACTTCGATCGAATACATTTTTTGAATAAAAATATATAACTGGAGTTCTGGAACGTTCAATTTAGATGACCATTTAGACTAAATTTATTAATATTATTGCTTATAATTATTGGTTATTATGACAGTATAATCGAATCTGAAAATTTTCTGATTTCAATTTAACAAAACAAAAATGTTAAAAATCAAATGACTTTATTTACTGATAAAAATTCCTCAGTGATAATTAAATCTGAATTAAAAATCTAAATATGCATTTTTTGTATGAAAATTCTCAATATTTAATCTTATTAATTGTGATATTTTACATATTTTTCAAAATATTAAACGTGACAATACTATAACAATCTCACAAATAGATTCTTGTTCTCTTCTCACTCCACAAACTATAAAAAAAAATCTGATTAAAAATATTTATTAAATAATTATTGATTGTTACTTGTGCGCATTTCAATGGTAATTTTTTCATCATTCTAGTGTGTAAAATTAGAGATAAATTTTTAAAAGAAATATGTAAGAATATTTCATTTGTTAAAACTAGTTGTAGCAAATATCATAATTGTAGTAAAATAATATTTAGTAATGATCATGAGTTGGTGACTTTTAATATACATAATTGGCGACATAAAAAAATAACAAGAGTTAGAAAATACATCAGAGAAAGAGTACGACAGAGAAAGAATGACTTGTGCGTTTTGTAAGCCATATGTATAATTTTATTTAAATAAACATTCGATTGTTTCGTTGCCAGCTATCTTGTATGTTGACACATTTTACATTCTAGTAACTCATAAACTTGAACCAAATCAAATTTCAGTAATTATTATTAATTTCTCTATTACAGTTCAATAAATTTTAATAATATTTTTCTTACATACATTTTTTTATCCGTTTACAATAAATATATTTGAAGAAATTCAAACAATTATCAGACTATTTTATATATTTAGTTGCTATTATATTCAACAATACAACACAGTTTTAACATAAAAGCTTGTATAAAAATACTAAAACTACAATCTATAATTTCTCTTCAAAGATACAACGAATCGATATTAAATTTTATACAGAGTTTTCGTAATAGAGAAGAGAAGAAATGTACAAAATTTCCTTGATTTACTACTTTACAACTATTCTATATAGATGTCCAATAGTGAATAAAAATTAATCCTATTTATTAACAATTTTCTATTCAACAAAAAATAGAATTTAACTCTGTATTCTGAATTAATTAAAATTTAAATATGGGGAGAGAAACTATGTAATTTTTATTATGGAAAAAAAGACGAAAACAAAACAATTACATTTTGTATAAAAAAAATGTATATTTTAGAACAGTTTTGCATTTAAAACATGCTGGGTGAATAATGAATCATTAATTATTTAATATAAGTTGTTTATATAGCACTTGAAAGTCAGTACAGGAAAGGTTAAAACAGTGTTATAAGTTTTCAACATTGTTTTCACAATCGTTTCAAACATAAGACGAATGTGAAATACAAAAGGTATTCGTGGAAAATAACCACAAACAATTCCAAGACATGAAAAACCACAGAATGTGCTTACAATGATATTTTGTCTGTACTGAAGAATTGAGATTTAAAAAGCTGTATATCGAAACATGGACACGATATAGGAGTTCATCATATATATGTATATATATATAGATATATATGTTACAATATGACGAACCAAACATATTTTCAAACTTCTACATATATATATATATATATATATATATATATATATATATTTGTACGCTGAAAGTTTCTAGTGATATTAAAAAAAGTTCGAGTGTCAAGTTTTTCTGGCCGTCTTAAACTTTTTATATCTTGCAGACACAACCATGCATTCATATATATAACTAATATATACAGAAAATTGAAAAGTGTCTTAAAACATTTCAGTGGTGTTAATTACCGAAATATATGTAAATGGAAATAAATATGTTTATCGACTGCATTTATAAAAAAAATGCTAAGTTAAAATAACACAAGCAATAATTTCCAATAAAATCAAACATGAAAGTACAGCTTCTTTTAAAACAATCTACTCTGAAGACAGAATATGTTATTAAATTAACACAATTTGTAATTTGTTTCTTTTATGTGTACCTGGACTGAAATCGTTTTTCTTATCCTTGACGACTATTTTTTTTTTGGTTCTCCATACGGATACGGATAGACAAAAACAAGGAATAGTGACCTCAAGGGCAGAAAAATAACACCATGTTTTTTTCTAATAAGTTTTATATAAATAATTTTAAAATAATTAAGATTTTTTTTGTTTTCATATTTCTAAAAATACTATAACTGTTTAAAAATCAATTTCTTCTGCAAAACATGAAAATATTATCATTTCTTGCACTAAATGTGGTGTTCAATTTTGGTCTAGTCCATTTTTAAACAAATTTTATATTTGATTTATTCCACATAATGATACTATGATCATTTCTTTAGTAAAATCGCTAGTTTTAAAGTTAATATATTTAATAATTATATCGAAATGAGTTGTAGTTGATGTAATAGAGATATATTCAGAATTGTTTGGAAGAAAAAAATATCTATCAGCAATCAATTTTTCTCTTGTATTATACGTGTACATTTTTTTCTAAGCAAAACTGTCAAATAAATAATATTATTGATATTTTTTAATCCTATCTTAGTTCAATCGCACATTCTCACAGCGATAAGGGACAGAAAAATCTGGTCAAGACTTGTATGTACCGTAATGATTTGAGGATGATGATGTGTTGTGTATCTACTAGAAATTTGCATACAAACAATCAAAAGTGAACAATAATTGTTCACTTGGTGCAAAGGTCTGCAATATAGTAGCATCAGCTAAAAATAGTTTAAATACAACAAAACGTGATAGAAAATTTAAAGAATTTTTTTTGAAAAATAAACTCGAAAACATTCTGAAAATTATTCAAAACGCTATCCTGGTAGTTTTTCTTGTTTTGGATGACTGTGTTCTGAAATGACGATGACTACACCAAGATAACATTTCAATGGAATCACATACATACGAAACCATTTTAATTATTCAGCGCGACTTAAAAGTATGTTCTTCCAAAAAATATTAATAAAATTTACTGAATACCAATGTAACAAAAAAAACATTCTAACCTTCACGAAGCGCACTGAATGCGGATTCTTTTCTACACGCTTTCGACGCCTTTAAAACTTCAAATTCCACACAGTATCTGCAAAAAAAGTAAACAGTAAGTATATAGAACATAAATTTATATTTTTTTTTCATATTTAATATCGAATTTATTTTTTATTCTTTTTTAAATAATTCGAAGAAAATCAATTATATTTATTGTATGTTTTCTATTATGAGATTAAAATCCCAAGAGAATATTTTTAGAATTGATAAAAATATATTCTTAAAATACTAGATGAATTATGAACAAAGGTTTGTCAAATCTAATGTATAGTTATTCAATCAATTAATCTGTTTATATAAAGTTTCAGTTTTAAATTTGTAGAAAAATTTAAGCGTGTATTCTGTAGGAAGGTACTTTCTTGCTCATCTGTCTGAATATGTTCAAACAATTATAGAAAAGAAATCGAAAATGAAAAAGTATTCAAGATATTCTTCAGTGTAAATAAATTTGCAAGGTATGCAAGTATTTAAAAAAAATAAAAATTAAACAATATCAAATATTCTTTTTGAAGCAAAAAAAAAACACTAGATTCGTCTTGTTCAAAAAAACAATAAGGTAAATATACCTTGTCTTAGGATATTTTAGAATCATTTCCATAAGATTTAAAGCATGGCTTTAAACAATCAATAAGTATTAGTAAAACAGTAAACAAATAATTAAATCTATAAGAATAGAAATTTATAAAGCTGCTCAATATCGATTTCATAACTAGTATATTTTAAAAATAATAAAATGTGTTTTCTTTGTTAAAGATTCCTCATTTCTAGCTTGTAAAACATCCAACAATTAAGAAAAAAGTCATTTTGTAACAAATTAGCAATCAGTGTTAAACTAATAATTTGAAAAAGTAAAGAAGACCCATCCGTTTAATTAAAAAGGAGAACATAGACTGAAATGTTTCATTTTTAAGAACGAAAACAGTGACAAGGACTGTTCTGTTTCCCGAAATCTATAAAACTTAAAGCATTGACGAAAAAAAAATATTTTGAATCTTATTGTCGTTCAGTGTTAAAGGAAAGATTTTAAAAAATAAAGATCTGTCAGTCATAAACTGAAAGCCTTTCATTTCTTAGAAGAAAAAAATTGTATCAAGAAATGATCTAGAAACATCAGAACGAAAAAGATATTAAATCAATTTGTAAAACAAATTTCATAAACCTTAAATGTTTGTTTTGAAACTGGATCAAGTTCCATTTTTTCGATAAAATAAATGTTTTCCAGACTTTCTCATCAAAAAAATAGTTATTAAAATAAAAACGTGATTGTTCCTTATATTCCCGAGTGATGGAATAAAATTTGGATTCAGAATATCCATCGCCTCGACAAATTTTGGTAAATAAAAATGAATATTCGTAATTCGTTCGTCGTACTCGGACACCTGTACATAATAATTTCAAGAATCGTATTTGTATTCACTTTACATGTGTGTTCGTGAATTATTCACAGTCGTCATAATTAGAAAATTAACATCAAACGTCATATGAAATTAACAAAATGTTAATATTCACACAATTAAGCACGGCGTCGTGACCTGCAATGAAAAGCGTTCACATGAAATAATAATTTATTGATCGTAATGAGGTCCCGCAACGAGCACATATCATAGACAGTCGGTCGGTGGGCGTCGTATGAATTTATAAAGGCGCCTCGCAAACCGCACAAATATGACAAGCGAAATATTTCTCGAAGCAGATACAATTATTAATTCACTACTGGATGCGTATATATTTCGCAGAATATTGCGATAGTGAAATACGGGAAATGCGTGCGTCTCTTCTTCTGCCACGGATGAGAGACAGTGCGGCCGCTTTAGCGTTCATTAATTTTTGAATATCAAAACTTAATAAATATGTAATCTGGGAAGTGGCGCGTTTGCGCGCCGACGCCGCTTAATGAATCGACTTTAATCGGATGCGCGCTTTATGGTAAAGAGCGACCGGTGTTTTAGGGAGTACTACTGTCTGTTCAACATATATTTTTGTCACTCTTGTTTTTGCTTTTATCATTTTTGTAATAAATTCATCTATAGTTGTTATAAGAGACAAGTTTTTAAAGTGAGGTCCGTTTTGTAATTACCGTCGATTAAATATAAATGATGCCAACGCGCATGCAAAATGGCTTTACGTAGTTCATGAACTGGCAATCAGTCAGTTCATGGTCGCCCTTGGATTCTTGTTTGATGCCACGTGCGAATGATTCATAATAATGAGTGCAAGAATAAATAATACAATAAAATCAAAGCAAGCAAGTCAATCCAATGGCACTATTCATTGTCCTTGAAAATATAGAAGATTAAGCAAACAACTCTTCGGCCAGGAAAATCATGGCCATTGAGCTCTGGTATAGAAAAGGATTCTCACTTATTGATTTTCTTGAAAGTAGAATGACGATTCACATGTTCCGAAACGATGAGGAAACTCAGACGTGGGGTTGTTCTCTAGCAGTAAAGTGTTTTTGCTCGATAAAGCGTGATGTCATACCGTAGTAGCTTGAGCTTTTCAAATGTTACAAGATTTTAGATTAGAAATTCTCGAGCAACCAACCTACACATCCATTATTTCGAGCCCAACGAGTATACCACCTCTTCTTGGACCTAAACAAATGGATTATCACATTTCAACGCTTTGAAACTGAAAAAAATGCGTGAAAATCAATGGCGACCGTGTGAAGAAGTAATGTAATAAATGTTCTTATTATTGATGAGTTTTTCTATTTGCTGAACAGACCTTACTTTAAAAAATTCCCTAATAGACATTCAAAAAATATTTCTTCTATAATCAGTTTATAGACTCATATTAAGGTTATGATTGAACATTGTAGGTCTTGAACTTAAAGTACAAGATGTACTTGAAGGGATCAAAATCAACACCAATGATAAAATAAATACTAAAATAATAACTCAAACATGACTTTAAATAAAGTTAAAAATGGTAGAATAATTCTTCTCAATATTATCATGTATTAAGTCAAGCAGAAAGAAAGAAAGAAAAAAAATTCGTAACTAATTGACAATTGGTGTTGTGCTATTAAATCAAAATATTTGAAAAAATGAACAAAATCAGATTAAATAAAGAAGAAAAAATGATCGAAAACTCCGTCTTTCTTTTTAAAAAAGGAAACAATAGAATCAAAGAATATATTGCTTCAAAAGTTAGCGGGAAGAAGAGAAATCATTTTGTAAAATATGTTCTAGAAATCCTAGTTTTTATCTCGAATAATTTTTCAAGAAATATTATGTTAACGATTATAATAAATATATTGTTTAAATTTGGATCAAATTTTATTTTAAAAGAAAAAAAGCTGTTTTATAAACACGTTCCTCAAAAAACGTTAAATATAAATAAAAAAGAACGAAATAATAAGCAATGTTAAGAATTATGGATAAATTATGGAAAATCTGAAATATTTATAAGAAAAGAATTCAGCAAATATTCTCAAGAACATTCACTTCTTTCAAAAATTTAGATTTTTATAAGGGTGGCATAAATGTACTTGCCACTTGTTGACAAAAACGTATTAAATCTCTTGGTGATAGTTTTGCAATTAATTAATAATTTATTTTTGTTGTTGAAGTTATAAGTACTTTATTTTAATTTTTTTATAAAAGTATGTCATCTATACATTAAGGTTACGTATGATAAGTACAGTGTATTTATATCAAGATGAATTAATAAAAAATCATTTAAAAAAATCGATGTAATTATTTCATTATTTTACATCATTTTTCCATACAATTTGTTGTAAAAAGTAAATTAGAAAATTTAGATAATCCCTGTTTATAAAAGAGAAATGAACTTGATTAAAATTAAATAATTGATAAAAAATTGAAATGTGTCAAAATATTTCGAGCAAAAAAAAATTATATTTCTTGAATATTAATTTCAAAACAGAAAAATAATTAGCTTTAAAAAATAATTGTCAATAAATGACTAAGAATGTTGAAAATTAAATGAAAAATAATTTAAGTAAAAATACAAAAAGAAGTTTAATAAAATATTTTTTTTATGAATGAAACTATCAAAATCAATGTCAGAAAAGAATTATTTTGATTTGAACTTTGTGCCTATATATATATAGAACATTAAATAAAGTTTGTCAGTTACAAAATTTGTTCAATATAAAAAACCAAACCAACATTCAGAACTAAATAAATAATAAATAAATGAGATATAAATTATTCAGATATCTTTCATTTTTTTAAAAAAAAGGTAGTTATTGTGTAAATGAAAAAATATTCGTTATGAATAATGAAAAACGTTGTTCTATTCCAGTAATATTTAATAAACAGTTCCCAACAGGAATTTTACTGGAATTCATATTAAAATATTATTCATTATTAAAATATTATCATTGGAATTGAAATAAACATTTATGAAATTTATTTGTGTTACATAATACAATTATTTATAACCTTGAACTTTTCAAAAATATTTTGTAACATTCAATTTAATTTTTTCAATTTTTTGAAATCATAAACCTTCTCTCTCTCTATATATATACATATATATATATATAGAGAGAGAGAGAGAGAGAGACATTAATCTGATTAAAGAAATAAATTTCATTTTTCAGAATTGCTGTTATTTGTTTTAAATCATAGTTGTCTTAGATAATATCCAGATTAAGAAAAGTGTATAACTGAGGATGTATATCTATCATTGTTTAACTCTTATTGTTATTAATAGCAGGTTCTCTCCCACGTTACGCGTTGTCATTGTTATGACAAAAATAATCGCATTTATTATAAAGTAATTACTGTTGATAAATGTCTTATTACAAAGCCAGCGTTGGTTTATAATCAGAATTATTTAAAAGATTTTTTATAAAACTAAAATATTTATATAAGTTTTATATTTCGAATAAAATATTCATTATAGGAGTTTGTTACTTAAATATAACTAGATTTAATATAATAATAATAATAATAAATTCTTTTTATCTTCTCACATTCATACATATAAACACACTTACATAACGATCAGATAAACTGAATAATTAATTAATTGCCGTCTATTTTATTTATAATAATTTTAAACACTGACATCTATTTGGTATACAGTACACAAAGTATTTTATTGGAACAATCAAACGTTTTTAAACTTAACTGGCTGGTTTATAATAACAGAAGAAGAGATATAAAAAATAGAAATTCGAATAAATTGAATAATATTCATTTTCATTTATTTTGAATAATATTGATTAAATTCCAGAAAATTTATATATGGAAATTATGTTGTTACATTATTCATTTAGTTGTTTCAGAATTAACTGGATAAGTCTCTTGATATTATTTTAAAAGTGTATTGCCCGTAACTCTTATCTTTTTTGAAATTGTTTTTAATCAAATTTAATATTTACTAGTCAGATGTATGATCTTCGGTACAGATGAAACCAAATACTGAACTTGATCACACAATATTCAGCCTACAAATCACAGAGACGACAACATTATGGTCAGGTGATTAATGGCCAAACGATGTAGATGAAACTCTTATTTATTGAGACTACCTATGGATGATACTTGACAATATTTGAATATATTAAGAGAAAATTGAAAGAAATTCGAAAAATTGAACCCTGATGGTCATTATTTATCCCAACATGATAATAACACACAGCGTACCGTTGACATTATCTGTATAAATGTCAGAATACTTTTTTATTCAAGTGAAGAATTGTGAGCTAGATCTTTTTTTCTACTTTATGATGCGATATTTTTTGTATTTATGCTAAATTTTTTATACTTTTTTGAGAATACATATTTGTGTTGTAAAATCAACAAATTATTTTAATTTTTATGTATATTTAATTTTTTTCTCTGCCGTTCCGGTGCAGTAAACTCAGTTGAGCGTGTTTTTTCAATCACAAATATCTTTCTTTCTGTTACTCACATTTGATATTTATTTTTACCCTCTTTTATTCGCTACTGCTACTAATTAGTTTAAAAATATAATGATAAAAACCTCAAATATTGATTTCTGGAAGAATTTATAAATTTTACTTAGCCCTCTATTTCTATATATTCATACGTATATATATATATATATATATATATATATATATATATATATATATATATATATATATATGTATAATTTCTCCATGTCGGCAAAAAGTACACACCGTCAATGAAACATTTATTCGAAACAGACAATCGTAAAAATGTCATGCATGTAAATTCGTTCTAAAGCCGACATAGAAAAAATTACAAAGAATTTCAACGTGGACTTAGTTGAACAACTGTCTGAACTGAGATGAAATAAGAGGTAGAAAGGAAGAAAAAATAACAACGTCTGGGACGGTCGAAACCATAACCCTCGCGAGGATATATATATATATATATATATATATATAAATATATGTGTGTATATAGAGTGGATGTCTTACGAGAAGAGCAACATAACTGTTCAGGGATTTTAAGTCGACATTGTGAACGAAACGTATAGGTGTGTTATCGGTGTCTTCATTTTGTGCAGGTTTTCTTAGAAATGTATGTCTTTTTTATTCAAATTCGTGTTCCGAGTAAATAGATGCATCAATATTGAATTCGAATAAACAAGAACGATCATAAAGGATTCTCGACGAGAGTTTTTCGTATACCAAACAATAAACAGCGACGCGGGAGATTCATATTTTTTGATTAATATACACAAAGATCAAACAAATGTCAATCTTATTGTTGATTCTCAATATTCATGTTTGATAATATGTAAGAATTTAATCTGATTGGCGAATCTATAAAAAACTTACTCGAAAGCGATTTCAGGGAATTCCTACAGGAGGGATTGTCATCTTCGAAACATGCACAACAAATGAGACAGCAGCATTTTTGAACGTTTTGGAGCAAGGAATATTTACATGAACTAACAGTTCGCCAGAAATGGTACAAAGATGCTACGACCGATGTGATAACTGGTTTCACTACTCTTGAGAGCAAGGACAACAGCATCACACCTATGCAATGGAAATGTGCAAGAATCGTCGAGACACACTGGACAAGATTGGTATTATTCGCACGATTATAATCAAAACCGTAAATAAAGGTACACAAGCGCAGTGTCAAAAAGTTGGCACAATTATCTTCAGAAAGACTATATTTTAATGAAAATTAATATGAATTACAGTCATCTAACGGAAATCGCAACACGTGTATTGCATCAAGGCAAATTCAATTGTGTCTAACAATTTATCCATAAACTTATTTGTTGTATAAACTTGAAAATTGTACTTAAGCTTAAATACATTTTTGTAAGAAAAAAATAGTATAATACATGGGATCTTAATTAACATATCCTCAAAAAAACTATATATGTAAGCGGCCACGACGCCATGCGCTAGCAGCAAGTCTAGATTTCAACACTATGTTTAACTTGTAAGGTAATTTATATAATTTTATTAACTGCTAAAAAATTAAACCTTAAAATTTTCAAACAGACTTTTTATCAATTTAAAGGGAAGTCGAGTTCTCACTCCATAGTTAACCTAAGTCAGGAGTGGTACTCCATACACGAAGCAGTCTTATTAAAGAGTACTAGATGATTCATTCATGTAAGAAAATATTTATATAATCAGTTAGAATTAGAACAAGAAAATAAAAACGGAGAAACATGATCTTCAAGAATTAATGCAAAGAAATGAAATCTAAAAGCCGTTTTTAAGATAATGTGATCGTATGGAGAGTGTACAACTAATTCATGAGTTATGAAACATCAATTTTTTCTCAGAATTATAACTTCTCTAAAATAGTGCTGAAAATGTATTTATACTTCAATATTCCATAAACTACACACTTAATGAATTTGAAATAGCTCGTAATTTTTTTAAATATACTTTGTTATAATATCTGATAACACAACAGCTCATAAGATCTCGTGAACTAGTAATAAATTCAAAATCTAATTCCTATTAAACAGGACATAGAATAGAATTCACATTTTACATACAGCTTCAGAACTGAAAGAAAGAATTAAGATTTAACTTCTTTAATATTTTTATAAGTATTTCAAAATATCTGTTAATTATATCAAAAAACTAGCGAGACAAACGAAAACTCAATTTTAACTTTTCAACAGTTCGATAATTAATCACATTGACAACACAGCTATTTTTTAAATTGTACAGTTCCAGTTATCAGACATTATCCAACATAAATTCGACATAAAAAACTCAATTAAACCACGAATCTAATTTAGATTCTCATTTAAGCCAATTAAAACTTCAACATGTCACATTAACAACAAATGGGTATCAAATGGTAATAAAAACCTGAACGGAAATTATTTTTTTATATAATTTTTCTTGTAGAAAAAAAGATTTACAGATTAAAAAAGTTCATGCTTAAAGTTATAAATCGATTTTTATTGAAGAATATGTCATTGTAACGAAGAAATTATCTGACAAAATTGATTTTTTGTGAAAAGATATACTGATCGATCATTCGACATGGCTTCTTTGTCTTAATAAGATATTTACGGTGTGATATTTGAGAGTTTACAGAGAAATATAATACGAAGTAGCCTCTCCATTGATAATAAATACAATGCCATTCTTAGTATTTACATTATCGATTTATACAATTTTTATTCAATCAAAATATAATAAATGAATTTATACGACTTGCAAGATTTACTATCAGTTTTAAATAGAAACATTAAAGTGTAAACTTTTATTAGAACTTGAAAATTTTTATAGGAAGAAATGAAGCAAACAACTTATTTTGATAAAAGTTTTCAAAACAGTATTTTCTTAGAGTAAATAATTTCATATAACAACCGCAACTTTTCGATTTGAACGCTGTTACTCAAGTATCTATAGTTTGATTTTTTATTTAATTTCATTGTAAATTGTTTTGGTTAAAATGATTCAGCAATGATTTCAAAATTTCAATAAAAATCGAAGGAATGTAACGAGTTAGAATTTAGAAACTGGTATTAAAATTTACATGAATTTCTTTTAAAACAATAGTTTTACGTTTTGGAACATTTTGATTTAAAATTATGAAATATTAAGATCGATTGTCAGAACAGAAAAACATTTAAAAAGATTTAAAGGACTGGTACAAAAAATACCCTGTCATTCGATTAAAAAAAATAATAGAAAAGACGAATAAGTAAAGAAATGAAAAATGTTATTAAATATATAAAAAAAATCTACTAGTCAAGTAGAGATTATTTAATTTACTGAAGTGTTGACTGTTTTTCAGAATTTATTCTATATATAAAGAAATGTACTTCTCAAACAATAAGCATGATTTTTTTTATGAAAACATTCTTGGTTTGAATGAAGTTAAAAGGTTTTACGAAGTGAAAAGGTTGCGAACACGTTTACAATCTTAAAACATTTAAATTCCTGTACAAATTGAAAGAAAATCAAAAAAGTTCAACTTATAACTCTGCAAAATCAAGCGAGGAAGAGGAGTCAAATGTTATTAATCAGAGGGCCATTCTTTAAACGAGGAATTAGTAACGAGGCTTCATGACGAGGGCAATACGAATTTACTGACAGTCTCAAAAACTGACTGTTCGCTAAGTGACGGAGCCATTTACCATAGATCTTTGATGAAACTTGTTTTCCAGTGAATAATTCCAGAATTCCCAAGAAAGAATTCTAATTAGGAAGAGAAGGAGTTAATTAATCAAAGGATCATCCCTTTAACGACTAATAAACGAGGCTTATGACTCGCACAATATAAATTTAATGATAGTCTCAAAGTACGGGTTTCCGTTAAGTGATGGAGAACCATTTGTCATAGGCATTTGATGAAACCTTAATTTGTATTTCATTTCATTTTATTTGTAAACCTTAATAAGAATTCCAGAATTCTCAAAATCTTTTTTATTAGTTTCATACAAGCAAAAGAAAATGCTACAAAAGACTTGTTTAAGGAATGAAGAAATACCGGCTGCAGATGATAAATCAGTTCAAAAGCAGAAACTAGTTGGGAGAAATATAATCATTTTCAAGCGGTTTTAATTCGTTTCAAAACATTTAATAATTGAGATAGAAAACAAGAATGTTTCGTTTTAAAATAATTTCAATTAATTGTATTAATTTTGTAGAAAAATTTTCAATTTTTAAGTGTTATAAGAAATAACATTACACAAGTAAATAAAAACGTAAGTGTTAATGATAAAATTTTAATCATAAGAAATTAGAATCAGTTTACTCTTATTTATATAACAATGGTTATAAATTCAATACATGACATTCAATTCAATTCAAAGACTGGAAAAAAATACAAGACGCGTACAAAGAGAACAAAAAAAACTAAACAAATTAATTGAATCAAAATTCGAATTAATAACCGTCTATACAAAATCTGATCTCGTTTGAACTTATTCAAATTTTAATTGCAATTATTTACTGTTTAATTGCATCTCTTACAGAATTCAGTACATAGTTTGTTAGTCGAGACTTAACCGGTTGCCTCTGAGAAATAATTGGTAGTTAAAATAATTTATTACCGAGATAAATTATTGTTATATTGTATAATGTGTATAAAACACACATACACACATAATAAACTTGCAATACTGAAATTCAAGCTTAACCGAAATTATTTTCGTATTTATAACTCATTTTGTATTCATCGTTTCGCGTTTATTTATATTTGAAGTGTTTAGAACGGTGGATATAGAATTTAAATAAACAAGGACTGAGAGTAGCTAGTTAATCGATAAATACAATGATTTATTATACAGTCAAGAAGATGGATTTTAAAAAATAAACAGTTTTATTTAATCTTTTTCAAAGGGATTAATTTTTATGAAATATTTAAAATGTCAAGTTAAAAAATTATTACACATTTTTTCTGATGATATTTAAAAGAACAATGTTACAGTGAAGTAGTTCGTTAGACAATGGTAAAATCATTATCGAAGTTTAAATTACTTATCGAATATATTTTTTATGGATTGAATAAAAAACTCATCTGTGAAATAGTTGTAATTTTATAAAAATTCCATGATAAAATAGTTTTTATTCAAATGAATGAAAACTTTTAATAGAAGAATATTAGATTTTAAAAATCTATCTGGTTTCTTTCGCTTGAAACTATATACTTTCAAATATTATAATATATTTTTATATATTTTAATTAATATGTAAATATTTGAAAAAATATGAAATTTACATTCAATAGATTAGAAAAATGGAGATATTCCAATAAGAAAAAAAATACTAGATTATAAGAAGTCATAAAATATATAGTAGTGGTAAAAAAAATGAAATATTATCACCACGCACTTCATCCCTCTATTCAGGGTGAAACTTTCGATCGACAGCAAAAGTATTAAACTACAAATTCAGTGAATTTGAAATTCTGATGACACAGCGGCATAAACCTCGAAGTGATTTCTGTTTGATAAACTTTAAATTAAATTATCAACACAAGGTTTAAGCTGAAGTTCGTTGAAAGGGGAAGAATGTTACTGCATAAAGCCAAAACACACTACTACAACAATTTACAATATAGACGACCGTACGGCGTTCTTCTATTATGCCTTCTACTTACTACTACTCAAAACTACCATTTATCCACCCGTTTTTCACGCACCCACACCACACACCGCCAACGGAACTGGAGAGATTAATCGAGAAGTTGATGGAATTTATTTAAAATATCGCTCTGTCGACGATAATCACAGATTAAAAGTGTGTATTTCTCGAGTACGCATGTCTGTACATTTCTGTCTTACTGTGGGTGGGTTTCAGTGTTCTGTGTTTTATTTGACACGAACTAATTTGTATGATTCATACAATATGAACTGATTTAGGTTATCTAGTAGGCGTTGAACTCTTTGATCATGTATATTGATTCATTTGTCTTATCAAATTTATAAAAAATTATTAAATTATCATAAAATTATCAAATTAATATCAAATTATTTATATTATGACCAACAAGCCAGTTAAAAGAATAAAATGAAGACAATTCTAGAATTACTGATTGAAAATATTCTAGAAAAATCGACTGAAAATTATCAAACATTCGAGGTCCTAGAAACACCGCAAGAAAATGAATATGCAGACACAAGTTCTGAAAGAAATAAATTTCTATATGGCTTTGGGATTCGCACAAGGGAAAATGCTTAAATATTTTTGTACTTTCCGGAAAAAATAAAAATTATTTTCTTTAATCATTGAATCTTGAACTGGTTTTGATTGACCTCTAATTTTCCTTTTAATGCTGTAGCGGAATCAAAACAAAAGACAGAATTAAATTCAAAAGAATCGAAACATAAAACAGAGGACATTAAAAATTACGGATAATCTTTTTTTATATTCAAGCTGATTCGCTCAAAACAGAGAAAGAACTTTAATTAATTTTATTTTATAAAAAATCTATCATTGTTCCTAATAAATTGGAAAATTTGTTATTAAAAGATGTTGGATATTTTGTATACAATAAAAAAGGTTTTTTATCTATGATAAATAAGTTAAAAGATAAAGAACATAGATAGTTTTTCTGTTATTTTCATTGAAACATACAAAGCAGTGATTCACAAAAACTTGTGCTGTTTTCAGTTCTATAATTAAACAGAAAAAAACAAGTATTAGAGTAGAAAATATGAATCTTTATATTTTAGTTAACACTTTTTAATTGCTGTCAATTCAAGAAAGATCCTGATTTTTTCTATAAAATCTGGTTTGAATTGTAGCATCAGTCGGGTAAATCGAGTCGGTTGACAGAGAAATTGTGAGTTCTGAAAGGATCACAAGTTCTCAAATTTGACGAGTTGACAAACATTTATAATCGAGAAATCATATTAAATGTGTGTTAACAATGAAAATTTAATGGAAAATTCGATTATTCTATTTAAGATTTTGATTCAAAAATTAAAAAAATTATTTTCTTAAACATTTTTTTTCCTTAAATGCCTTCCAGTATACAGCAAGATTTATAGCACTCAATTAAATTCAGTTATGAAGATTCTTCTATTTTATTACAATAAGTTACAATTTTTTTTCAAAAGATAAAAAAAGTATGTTTGAAGAAATGGATTGAGTAAGGAAATTAACAGAAAAAGGACTTACACTGTAGAATAAAACATATAAATAATTTTATTTCTGTTATTGACATCCAAGATAAACCATTCTTAAAATATAATTTGACATTTTAAAATAAAAAAAGTATCCCTCAATAGTAATTTGTACAAAAATGAATTTTCTTTTCAACAACATAATCTATTCAACTGTTTTTTTTTGCCCAAATAAACTCCATTTTATGAAACACTTTACTCTAAAAATATTTTTCAGTTATTGTAATTAATAATTAATTCAAACACAAACATGTTTATTATTATCAAAAAATTGAAGGAGTTAAGAAAATATTTCTCAGGGAGAGATAAATAGTTTATTTATTTTACATTTCTGTAAATTATTTTTTTGAAGAAGATAAAAATTGTAAATAGCAAGTTTTACGAATGATTTTAATTTAAATATTTATTAGTGTGTTAGAAAAAAAAACAAACCAACTGAAAAAATCAAAATCAAGTTTTATAAATTCTTTGAAATTAAAAATTTCAATTCAACATTTTTTTTCTGTACATTACACAAGTTAAAAGAGATATTTTTTGAACAATTTGTCTTCAAATTCAAGTTAAATATACATTTTTTCACAAATACCTAGAGGAAAAATTATTTCTTTTATCGACACGTACATTTCTCATTTTGAACATCATGGAATCATCACAGTCTCAATAAATGTTTATTTAGAAATTGAGCTGATTGAGAATATATATTAATACTTTGCGAGAAAAAAATAAATCTTAAGATTAACATTTTAAGATTAATTGTAGATTAAATTTCTTTTTACGTTTAATTAGATTTTGTTCTAAAAATATTTATGCACTAAATGAAAACATGAACTAAATGAATCATTCTGAATTAAAAAATAAATATAGTATTTTAAATATAGTTCTATAATGCCTTAGAAATTTAATAGAACCTTCATTTGAAGCTTTTTAAAATATTTTGATGGAAAAATAAAAATATTGAAATGTATAAGATTTGTTTCATTTTATCAGAACTTAATTGAAAATACTTCTATTTTTTCTTATAAAAAATGATTGTACGTTTAAAATTATAAAATTCAACTGGATGCTTGTTCAATCTTACATGTTGGGAAATAAATATTTTATCATTACATATTTAAATCCTTACCTTCTTTCAAGAATAATATAGAAGGGAATCAGTAAGAAAATAAACTATTTGTTCCTTTATGTTTTCATTTCACTGGATTAACAAATCTATTAATAATTACTCAAAATTATTATTTATTTGATTACATAATATCAGCCGAAAATTTAATCTTATTCAATATAACAGTAAAATCTTTCTTCAGAATCAATCTGGCCCAAATGAAATAAACACAAAATGCTTTCATAATAGAAAACTTTTGAAATATCATTTCGAAAGGACGTTACAACCACAACTAAGAAATAAGCAATAAAACTATTTGGATCCTTATAACTCGATTTACTGTTTTAAGCAGAAAGAAAATAATTAAAATTCTATTGAAAGCCTCGTTACTACATTCACTGTTTTAATCAGAAACAAAAAATGGAATAATTAAAAACCTGTTTATAAAAAAATCTGTCAAAGATAAGATTTATTTTTTATCAAGTTATATTATAAACAAAACATTTTTTTTCCCAGAAAATTCTACTTTTAAACAAATATTTTCCTAGAATTTCATTGTATCGACGATTAAGAAAAATTGTGAAAGAAACAAGTAATAACTCTGTTCGAATCCCCGTTAACTGGATTTACTGATTAGGCAGAAAGAAAAAAATTAAAAATCAAAAATCTCTGATTATAAAATCGGTTTAAGACCTGAAACAATATTGTTAGCTCTGAAAAATATACATTCTGAAACATCTAATCATACAATGTGTATTTATTTAAATTAAAACCATTTTTAGTGATCAAAAAATATCAATCTGGATGAAAATGGAAATGGAGTCGATTGATTATATAAAATGTCAACAGGGGCCAGTATAACTAATGATTCAAGTATTTTATGAAAATATAACAAGAAATCCATATTTTTTAAATAATCCAACTTAAATACAGTTTTAAATTGAAATGTTTAGGCTGTAAACATCTTGAAAATATTCCTATCAATTCAACTCCTCAAATAAATAACAATTGTAGACAAAAATATATTTAAAAAAAGCATATTTGAAACATTTCATCGGTTTATTCAAAAAAATATTAAACGTGAGGCGTATTAAAAAAGTAGTATTAAAATGATTAAAATCGCAGAAACAAACGTCCCCTTTTCAGCGACATTATGTAAATTCATTTACAGTATTAAAATCCATACTTCATTCGGTTCGAGAACGTTTCGTGTATTAAAGGACTTTGTAAATATGTTTTTAATGAGTTTTGTGAACATTTTCTTTGTTCGAGTTACAGTATTTAAAAACAAATCATTTGGAATACCGGACGACAGGTAATAAAAGAATACGAGATATTAATACCCAACTATTGATTTATCTCAGAAGACTTGAACATATTCATTTAAATATAGAAGGATAAAATCAGGGTTTTGTTCGATTTTTAGTATTCAAAATGAGTTTGTGTATGTTTCATATGAAAAAATATTTATTTCATACGAGAAGAATGATTTTAAAGGAAAAAATATATAAACACATAATATAAATCACAATGATCATTAGACGATCAAATTATTAATTTTTAAATTGAGAGATCGAAATTCTAGGTTTGAAGTGAAAAAAATGTTTGAAAAAACCTGATAGAAGTGAACACAAAAATTTTGACACATATTTTAGAAAATGTTACCGTGTAGAACAATCCCGTTCCTAATAATAAATTTATAAGACTGAACTGAATATGATTTCAACAGTAAGTAATGTGTGAAGGCAGTAAAGCAAGCAGGCAGACAACATCGGTCCGAGAAATGCGACTACCGGACAAGCGACCGGAGTTTGTCCGCCGCAAACGTCCTTTTCCATTTGTTGTCCTTTTGTTAAAGGCATTAAGGGGCGATCCCCGTCGAAAACCCCTCATAAAAGGTCATGGCATTCGACCTCGAATGGATTGAGTGAATTCGGGGAGCTATTAGAAACCACCCTCGGACGCCGATCCAAAGGATTGTAGTAACTAAATACCGGAGTTATAGGGGTTCGACGGACGTACACAAGACGGAACAAAGAAATGATTGTAGCTAATGCATAAATATCGTTCGTTCTGTATCCAGTCGATGCTTATATGGAGATCGATCTTACTGTTTTTGTAATAATAGAATGTGAATAAAAACGAAGAGATTTTAATACAAGAAAATTAATATATTATATGTATTTGATTAAATTTGAAAATTATTGAGAATTTTTCAACCGTCAAAAATAACTATATTTGTAAATATTTTTTTTAAAAGACATGTATTTTACATCTGTTTCTTTTACTATCATATCATTTAACACTTTTCGATATGAATTATATTCAATGTTTAATTGAAATCATTTCGTTAACATAGACACAACTGATCAAATATTTTCCATCTTACTATTGTTACTATATACTACATGCAATGATTGAAAACATTCTTTATAAGAACAGCTGTAATAAGAAGAAAATTATTAATAATCAATTAAACGATGGAATTGTAAAAAGAGAAGTCAACTTGATTTTAAAAAAAAGTTCGGTGCATCAAAAGTAAAGAGATCTGAAAAGTTCACTTTTAAATAATAGATATAAAAACAAATAATAAAAGTGTGACAATAAAAAATTCTGTCAGTGAATAGAAGAGCTTTCAAGGCTAACGATATATTTTTATCTTCGGATTATTCCAAAAATCGAATGATTAGCTATGAAAAAATTCGAAATAGAAGATGAATCCAATAGAAAATTGTAATAAATGAACCTGTATATAAAAAAATGCATACAATTTGATAACATAATATCTTAAAAATATTGATTTCATATTAAATTCCATGACTAGAAAATAAATTTTATTAAATCGAATATTAAAATAGGATTTCAAAGAGACAACCGATAAAAAAGATATTTCTTTTTCAAATTTTCAAGATAATTTTAAATGTATTTTTAGAACAATGTGTGTTAAATACAATTGCTTTAAATATTCATGAAACAAAAAATATGTAAATAAAGCCTATAAGAATTTATAAAAACAGTAATATTTTTATAAAATATTTTAGAATTAAAATAAAAGAAGTAAAGATAGAAGACGCGAAATCTATAGTTGATTTTTCAATTTGATTTTAATTTACAAAAAGTATTAAATACAATTATATTAAATTTTGTAAAGAAACAACTACTATATTTATTCCAGAAGTAAGTAAAAAAATAATTCATTCCACAAGCCACACAAAGTGTCACTATATTTCTCTAATAAAAAAATATTGTTCACAAATATTCTCCGATAAATTTAAAAAAAAACTGACTAAGAAAAAAACAGAATGCTGATGAGAAAAGAACATCATTAAGAATCATAAAAAATAAAATGAACTAAAAAATACAAATGAGATAAGTTGTATTTATTTCAGTTTTAAATTATTTTGTTTTTAATAGAGTATAAAATAATAATTTTTTTATTCATTTGTGAAAGTAAATTACAAATTTGTATAATTTGTTTTCTCAATTGAGAGATCTGGATAGATAGTTTTTCTTTCCGTTCACTTGAGTGAACTTCAAGATCAATAATCATCTCTTAATCACAACTAGTTTCAGCTCGTGTGACAATAACTCCAGCTAGATTTTAGATCATTTATTTTTAATATATGATTTTATAGAACTGAATTGATTTTAAAAAAAGTTATCAAAAATCTACTCGACGATGTCACACGTACTGAAAACAAACAGTGAAAAACTGAAAGTGATCTGATGACTAAGGTGTTTTTTTTATCATAATTTCACATTTTAAAGGAAGATATTAATGGACAAATTCGTTTTGTTAAAGAATATTTTTTTTATAAAAATTCAGTGAAAAATAAAACGTTTCTTATTAAATGAGGAAACAATTCATTACTCTGTAAGAAGAAGAACGAATTAAAAGATAAAATAAATGATGGTAGCACTGAACAGGAAGAAAGATCATGACGTCTTCAAGAGTATGAGTATGTATGAGGAGAAGAAGATCCTTCGAACACTAGTGGAACAAAATCCTAGTTCAACGGTAAAAGAATTAGCCAAGAAGCTCACATCAACGCATTCAACTATTCATCGGTACTTGAAAATAATTAGTTTCTAAGCTCGATCAATGGATTTCGCATGATTTATCGGACGTTAATTTAAAACAACGTGTGGATATTTACACTTTGCATGTATGCGATTGGAGAATTATCAGTTTCTGATTAGAATGGTTACTGGTGATGAAAAATAAATTACTTATAGCAATATTAAACGTCAAAAGGCAATGGGTTGACTGTAACAAAACACCATCTTCAACCGCGAAGTAACGAATTATTCATTACGAAGTATTACCAGAGAATCGAACCATCACAAAGGAGTTGTGTGTGAACAACTGTTAAAATTAAAATAATCCATTTATGAAAAACGGACTTGCATTAGCTAACAGAAAGGGTGTGATTTTTACCACAACGCCCGATCTTACATGGCATGGGAAACTCTCCATACACTGACGAAATTTAAATAGGAAGTTATGACTCATCCCACTCTATTCCTCTGACCAAGAACCATTGGATTATCATCGATTCCAAAATCTCCAAAAGAACATCAAAAGGCTTAATACAGAGAGTGATGTCCGAAGGGAGTACACGCACAACTCTTTCTTTTAATGCAAATTCCAAAGAGTTTTATCGTCAGGGTGATGAAAATTCAAGATTTAAATAGGAACAAGTTGTAAATAATAACGGAAAATATAATTTCGATCAAAATTTTTGCAAAAACGTTAATTTTTCTTTGTCTCAAATCATTTCAAAAAAAAACACATAACGTGAGTCAATATATTTTTTATTAAATAGCAATTAACTGACTAAATAATAAATATATCAAATAAAAAGTTCGCAACTTCAATTACAATTGTAACAGATTTCTAATCAAAAATATGATCAATAAAAAAACAGTACTATTCTCAAAAATGACACGTTGAAAGTGTATCAAAGATATTTGGTGAACAGTAAACAAATCGCAAGTATTTTTAAGAATTTAATTTAAATTTTTAGTAATATTAATATTCATTTCTGAAAAACAGTATTTATTTTTCGATATATTTTTTAAAATAAAAAAATCATACATTCATTCAAAGAAACACTTTAATTCTGCTTTAAAATTTTACAAGACTTCTATATTAATACTTTATGAAATTCGAAACGTAAATCAATTATTCAATGAGAATTCCTGTATATAAACGAGTGTAAAACATATTTATACACTAAAATATTCATATTGTTTTAAAGGAAACAACTGTATCGAATCTAAATAAAGAAACTATAACTATATATGAATGCTTATGCAACAAGTCTATAATTTATGTAACGATCCCATGCTCTTTTCTTTCTATCTATATACAGATAAAAATGGAGAAGAGACTAGGAAACGTGTGTCAGCAAGCACGTTCAACATCGTTCACTTGACGAGATGATAGACATGCGAAGAAGAGAGGGTGTAAACAACAATAAAAGAATCTGACTCACATAATCGCAAACAAGAAAACTCCATCCTCTCTTAATGTGGTAGAAAATCACAGATGAACGGATAACAACGTCGAGTGTCGAACAAACGGACCCGATCAATGAATTCCTTCGAATTTGAGTCCTTGTACGGTTTGTTTCAATAAAATTGAATATTTTTAAGATAGAACGGAGAGATTTTTAAAGGAATTGGGTAGACATTTTATCTATTATCCACTTTTCAAAACTATATAAAAGAAGAATTCGATTTGATCAACGAAGATTTTTATTTTTTTTTGTGTATTTAAATTTTTATCCTGTAAATAATTCCACATTTTCTGCTTTTGTAAAAGCCGATTGAAAAGAAAACAAGTGATTATTATTATTGTTTGGTGTTTTTCTAATTACATCGGAAGAGCTTTTCAAAGATAGTGATTTATTATTCTCCTCAAATTATTCCAAAACAGAAATAACTATAAAAAGTCCTAAATAGAAGATGATGATGAAATATTATTTCTTTCAAAGAAACTGGAATTTAAGGATTTAAAAAAAGAATATGAAGTGAAGAAAAATTGAAAATTGTAATAAATGAACCTGTATTTATTTAATAAAATATACATAATTATATAACAATGTGTTGGAAAATGTTTAAATTTTTATTAAATTCTATTATTAAAAAGATAAACATTTAATTAAATTGAATATCAAAATACTTCTTCCGACACAATTACTTAAAATCTCGAAATATTTTGAATTGAAAGAAAAAAAGATACGAACAGTTTGTAAACTTGTAAGATAAGAAAGTTTGAACGATTTATATTAAACATTTTAATTCAATTTCAATATCTTTTTTCAATATTTCAATGATAAAAGGATGAGGATGAGTGGAAAACCATAAAATACTAAAATGATCAAAGCTATTATACAATAATAATGTTCGATCGATTGGATTATTGATAGTACGAGAAATTAATGCGTATAAATTATAAGTATCAAATAGTTTTCTGACTTGCGAGAAAGAAACAATACATTTTTTGTATTTATACAATTTAATTGTTATGTTAAATAAATTGAATATAATAACATAAAATGATTTCTAGTGCTGAGGAAATTAATTATATTAATCAATATGTATAAATAATTGTTCAGTCATATTCAGAACTTAACTTTTCTGAAAAAAATTGAAAAATTGTTTAAAAATATTTTAATAATATATTTGAAAACATCTTAATACTCAAAAAAAAGTTGATTGGTAACAAAATATTTATTTTAATAAATAACTCGAGACAAATTTATTTCTTTCTAAACCAATACACATCAAGAAAAGTTGGAAATAGAACTATCACTTGTTTCGGACGAGACTGATTTTTTATTCAATTTGAAAAACTTATTAAAAAATATTCAAGAATATATATTTAATACAGTTTTTGAACAGATCTTCTCATTTGAATAAAAATATTTATAAGGACAAGAAAGTTGTAAAAAATATCACAAAAATATTCAGGCTTGTACTCTTTATCAGAGTACAAAAAAATATATTAAATATTGAACAAAAATTAGAGACAAGAAAAATGACGACCATTTATTGCTACAATTTATATTTTGTATTCAATTTTAAAAGCTTTCAATTTACAAAAATAAAAAAATTAGTGATTTTATTTGTGTCAGTAATTTTTTTTAAAGAAAAGAAGTTATTTTTTATAAACAATCATTTTTCCACTGAAGTAAATTACTCAGTAAATTAAACCACTCAGTAAACTAAACTTTTTCTTGGCATTATTCTCAAGTAAAAGGGTTAGATAATTCTCATTTTTTTTTCTTGCAACAATTATTAAAATCATCAGGAATCAATTTTACAGAACATTTTTAATTATAAAATAATGTTTTATTTGTTTAATAGTCAAAAATTAATTGTGAAACTTTTATAAAGCGCTGATAAATTCTTTTGAAGATAAGAAAAAAAGAGAGGAAATTACAAATGTTTCCTTATTTATAAATATGAAAACAAAGATTACTTCATTTTTAATATTAATAAATTACAAATGTGAAAAAATTCAAACATTATTTTTTCATCAAATGATAAACCTATAAATATTTTTATTTAAGTAATATTAATTATTACTGCTCATGGCATTAAAACAAAACATGGATTTTTAGATATGATACTGAACTGTATCACACTGGACCACTTATCAAACTGGTTCACGTTTTGCTGTGGTGTGTGTTTTTAATTCCAAAATTTTCTTTACATCGTGCAGAGACGCACCACTCCCAGATTTCATTCTGAGAGTTTGACCATTCAACAGTTTCTACAAACAATCGTTCCTAGTTTTAAGTTAATTTTAAGGTCTATCGTCTGTATGTATTATTGTTGTATATCTGTTTTTTAAACGACACACTGTCTCTGTTCACTGTTGGTCATGTTCTGTTTCTATAAATTCGTCTATAATAATCGTTTGTATAATGTTTTGTATTCCGTTACATATACTGTGCATTCCTAGCCAGCCGGTTTTTTGAAATTTTTTTCCGGCACTCTAGTTCCTAAGTTTACCCAAATCCCCTACCTAAATCTTAGATAGATAGATTATGTTTGAGGGGGGAGGCTCTAGACTCAAAGTCCATTATGCCTTCCCTCGGCTGTTCAAAACTACTCGGGAAGTCTCGCTTCCTTCCAGAAGCTTATCAGCCTGCCAGAGTTTATAGTTCGGCCGCGGTGAGGCAAAACTCTCCAAACCATCGTGACCTTAAATTGACCCATGCCTGACATTCCACGAGGAGGTGAATGGGGATCTCGGTGAGTGGGCGTACCTAGAACCTATCTTTCTGTCAAAACCGGCTCAAAAGTTAGGACCCCGTACCGAACTTCCATATCATATACCAGTGCATATCCCACAACACTGTATATATTTCATGTCAATAAAATATTTTTTGATTTTAATTCACATCTATAAGATTTCACTCAAAATTTTCAAACTAGATAACAGGATTTTTTAATGTAATCATAAAACATTAACAAATTATTGTTCAAAATGATAACAATACATTCTAAAAAAATGTACCTTTAAGGAAACATACTTTTTTGGGTGTATCAATAACTCAAATAATTGAAAAATATTTTTATACTAACACGAAGAAAATATCAGCAATTCTGTAGAATTAAAACTAGTAAACTTCATTTAAAATTGGAAATTAATTTAATATCTGTACTTTAAAATGTTAATCATTAAGTAAAATTATTCTATAAAATGGTTATTTAAATATATGTATTTTTTGTTCTTTTAATTACTAGAAAATAACTTTAAGTGTAGAATTCTCTTATTGTGTAAGAGCTTCATCAGACTATAAATTTTATTCAAAATGATTTTGTGAATGTATTTCAAAAAATTAATCTTTAATAATTATAAAATTCTATTCAAAATTTTATAAAAACTGTTTTTTCGAATGTTAATTGTAAATAAACATTGTCTCCGGATTATTACCATTCTTAAAAAATAATTTTGTTAAAATGGCGGTTTTTTTTATTCTTTCGATAAATGTTTTTCTACTGAAATAAAGAAAATCTTATTTCTTCTACTGTAGATCTCAATTTATAAAAATTGTAAGTTGCAATTACAAGTTTAGAACTAAACAGTTTTTGAACAATTCTATTTTTGAAAAACTTACATTAAAATTTAAGCGAATTGTAAATTTTATTGTAATTATTTTTCAGTAATGTGAAATACCAAAAAAAGTTTTCTTCCTGAAGAAAAAGATCAGCTCTATAGATGAAAATGATTGAAAAACCAAACATGTTGTTTTTGGAAAAGAAGATAAACAAATTGTTCAAGACTATAAAAAAATCGATACATGTTATTCATAAATACAAAACTAATTGACATTAACGAATTGCTTTGTGGCCTTTTGAACACAGGAAGCGAAATGAAGACGTGCATCTCTAGAATCCAGTGACTGGCACCCGGATCGTTAAAATCATAATAAAAGGCGTAAAGTAGTGTTGAGCTCACTCAAGATTCCGTTCATATATAATATATGACAGCTATCAAATCAGTCTCGGCAATTTCCAATATTTCTTCTTCAAGCTCGGCCGTGTTGTAAGATAATAAAATCTCATGAATTGTTCATATAAAAAGAAAGTTTCATCTCATGGTTCATTGGCGCGATCGGCTCGGTAACAAAGAATAACGGAATTTTTATAGGACGCGCACACGCGCTGAGAAGAAGACCGTATAAATAACAAATTTGTTTTGAAATTTGATATTTACGTGTACGATTTGTTCGATTACCTTTGTGAGAGAATCAAAACGGATGTTTGTTTATATCGACGAATTCGAAAAAAAATCTTTTCCTCTCATCAAGATATGTTAGACGAACCTTCAAGTTTAATATATATGTATAGCTCAGTTCTATATTGAAACAGTATGATTATGAAAATACATCTAAAGAAATATTCAATGACACAGGATTTATGAGAAATTAATAAACACGAGACGTTAATTAAAAAAAATGTCAAATCGGTCAGTAATTTCAATGAAGAGGAAATTAAATTCGGATACATCATAAAGTCACTCTTGACTTAGTGTCTTCTATTCTATAAAAAATATATTTACTAATAAGAAGTAATATGCCGAAAGCTACTAACAGTCGATAGTTTAACGTAATTGATTAAATAATTTCAGTTAATTCTGTAATTCAGTAATCTCTGATAATGGATATTAAAACCACAATTAGTCGATAATAGACAAAAATGTTTAAGATTATTCTCAATCGTTAAACAAGATAACGAATTGTTTTTTTTTCTTCGATATTTTGAAAAACGATTACACAGAGCATATAACAAGAACAAATAAAAGGCATATCTTCTTGGGAACTAGAGTTTTTTTAATTGGCTGAAACTACAAAAAGCAGCCGCGAAAATACTTGACTTCTTAGTAAAAACCCTGACCCACAAGACCAGCATTAAATCTAAAAGATAAATGGTCATGCGCTTTTATGTCCGGCACTTGTTTTACTCGAAGGCATAAGTGTCCACGGGATACGTAACAGGAGAAATAATAATTATTATGTTTTCTTTCTTTTATCGCCTCAGGTATAATATATTTATTTCTCAATACTGATGAATACCACCAATGCTACTTAGCTGAAAATATTTTCAAAGCTTTTTATAAAAAGTCATATATATATGAAGAACTTTTTCAGTAAATTATTTTATTTTGATAATTAGTTCATCAAATTGATTTCTTCTATAAATTGGTATAGACATGTAAGAAAGTGATTTATTGAGAAGTTCATCAGCTAATTATAAGAAGTAGCTTAATAAAAAAGCTCTATCTTTGCGAAATTTCTTGATGCGAGTGGCTATCAGGTTATGTTTAAAACCCAAATCGTGGGAAAGACCCAGTACCCATACTACAAGAGAGAAGATGATGTAATAATCAATTTGATGTATTATAGAAAAATAAGAAATAATATGTACCAGAAATGTTTATATTGCATTAATAATTTTTTTAATTGACAAAAGCGTGATTGTTAATATATAGGCAAGAAACAGACTAACTAGCCTCTTATTGTTATATTGTTTTTGTGCTAGAAACAATTTACAAAACGTTATCACCATAAAAATATAGAAAATGACAACTTATAAAATAAAAAACTCAAATAATTTACTTTGAATTGCCTCACTCAATAATAATAAGTTCATAATTAAGAATTGAACAAATTACTTTCAAACCAAAAACGAATAACAGTCTCACTAAATTCCTCAATGGACTCATAAAAAACATTTAACAATAAATCAAAATAAAAACTTTCTTGACTTTAAGAAATTCAACAATTTTTCTTTAGTAGCAGAAGAAGACAATATCAATGTACTTCAAAGTGAAGACATTTCCACAGTGTATTCCCATATTAGAAGAATCATCAATCGAATCAACTAAGAATTTATAAAAGCATATCCACTTAAAATAAAAAAATTCATGGTAAATTCTAAAGGGGCATAAGTGTATGATTCTTAGTTCAATTCTATCACCGAATCAATTTTTAGACTGGAAATTGAACGATAACACGATGGAATCAGTATCCATTGTAATTTATTTTTCTCCAAAAATAAAATTTTATGAAAACAACTCATCTCAAGAAGAATATTTTGACAGTGTGAAACATATTAAAAGATATAATAATACTTTAAAATCATTAAAGAAAAGTAGAAGACACTGAGAGGTTCAATTTTTATTCGCAAAAGTTTTTATTAGCATAGTTTCCGTTTCCTTGTAGTCATATCTCTTATTCATTGGATTTATATTTATCTATACCACCAATATCTCTAAATAAAATACATCAAAGATTACATAAAATAACAATGCAACCCTTAGAAATTATTTTATTTGATTTTTAAATAATAAATGTTTTATTAGTGGCACAAAAATAAATGAGAGGATTTAGATTTATGCTGCTAAATCAAACAAGAGTGTAAATAAAACAATAAATTGCAACAACTTTCTGGCGTTTATTTATCTCGATGTCATGATGTCTCTTATTGATACATAATTTTATCAAGAGTTATTTAGATATACTAACAATTAATAAAATGGAAATTGAGGACTCTTATGCAAGATATTCAGAAAGAATAATAAGAAAATTAAAAGATTTACTGTTAACATTTTTTTAAATGTATTTCAGTTGTTTAAAGAATTATCTTCCAAAGTTTAAATCTGTTATTAAAATAAGAATCTGACATTTTTATTATAGTAATCTCCAAAATGGAAATAGAAACTAAACCCAAATTTGTTATTAATATCAAACAGTTTTTAAAGAAAAAAATTAATTGAAACGTATCTGTGTTTGACTTAAATACTAAAACAATTCACATGAAGAATGAAAAAGTCAATAATTGATCAATCAATAAAAAAATGGTCATTTAGCTTTAAGATTTCACCGGTTTGTTTGCATCAATAAAAACAATTAAACTGAATTTGAAAAACGTACAAAGAATGCGCATCGATTGCAGTATATATAAATAAACATTTATAACTTGAAAATTGACTGCTCAGACAGTACATAAAACAGGTAATTTATCGTTCATGTATATATTATAGTCATTTGCCATGCACATTACGAATATAATTGAATACAAAACGTCGACGGATGTTGACAAGTATTGTATTTCGATGAAATTTGAGCAAGAAAACGAGAAAATCAGCACTGTTAATGTTGTTTACTCGGCAGTTGAGAAATTTCGCACCACTTAAATATGAATATGTATTTGTTATTAATTAATGGTCGTTGCTTGGAGATTTTTTTTATTCTTTTAAATGAGACCGGGTGTCGTTTAAAGATGTATTTTTGAAAAGTAATTGTCAGATAAAAGTGTCGAATATTTTGAAGTTGTTAGTGATATAATATTGAGAGTTTTCACTCTGAATATATATCTTATTTTTGATTTTGTTATTAACACATTGATAGTTAAAAAAGATTTTGCATGAGAGAAGAAAATAGATTCACTTTGTTTATAGATAATAATAGTACTCTGAAAAATTAAAATATTTTTAAATATTGTAATGAAACATTTCCAAAGAATATAACCTAAACATTTAACACATTTTTAGAATTTTTTTTAAAAGCGAGAGGTTTCATTTTGTCTTAAATCTTTAAATAATTTTTAATATTTTTTTTAATTCTTTTATTAACTTTCAATTCTTTTATTTAACTTTTTCTTTAATTCTTTTATTAACTTTTTCTTTAATTCTTTTAATAGTAAAATTTGTATAATTTTCCAGAATTTGGATATATTTATTTTTTGGAAAATAAATGAAGCTTTCAGAATAACAATTTTCAAAAATAATAAAAATCAATTATTTCCAAAATAATATTTTTGGTTGCATACTAAAGAATATGTTTATAAAAAAAAGCATTCAAAGTATTGTAAATTCAAATTTATTTTCATATAACAGTATAGAGGATCAATTTTAATTTTGTATAATAAAAAAAGATATTTTTTTATAATAAGAAAAGATAAGAAGAATATTTCTGTTCTTAAAAATTTTCAATAGTTAATTATTGAACATTTATTTCTCTGTATACACACTTCGATAGCTAAACATTATATTTAAAATGTATATAGTAAAAATCTATCAGATTTTTCAATATTTAACAACTTTTAAAAAGGATGCTTGTAAGCAATAGAAACTGATTAATTACTAAACAATTTCCAACCAAAAACAATTTTTAACAAATGAGAGAAAAAATCCCCGCTGAAAGTGAATTTTATCAATAATTTCATAAATTCCTTGCGATTATAATTAGTTCGTCGTTATTGACTGAGAGATATAATTATTCCTTGTGATTAGTTAAGAGAAAACAGTTTGTTTTTAGAATAATTCGGCCTTTCAATTTGACTGAAACCGAAAATGGGTAGAATCGAATAATATTTTTTTAAATTATAAAACGTATAAAATCTGTACTAATTATTGAAAATAAATAAAAAACGAAGAATGTAAATAATATTCCAAAGTTCAAGGATCTCAAAACACAAGTTATACATAAACGACATGTTGCCATGAGAACATGCAGATAAAAATCAGAATGCAAAAACCTTTGTGCGTCCATTGTGTGCATGTGTGTGTATTTGTTCGATGGGAATACATATTTAAAACGAGATAAAGTCCGGTTTCTGTAAATTGCAACTCGGTCGGCCGGTGTGACTTTTTAGTTTTGTAATAAATACAACATAACGGCAGGGGCGCGAGGAGAGATTCGAACACAGTCGATATCAGGACTTGTGTTCGATTTAATTTGTCTGATAAGTAAACTAGTTGTATAATGAACTTCCAGTTTTATTACCCGAAGTATAAAAAAAATGTCGATACAATGTTTTGAGAAAGTATTTTTTTTACAATTTGTTTCAGATATATTAAAAAAAATGTTTTCAATTTTCTTACAGAAATTAAAAAGTAATCTTTCTGTTTGATGATTAATTATTTAATAAAAATATAAGTACATATCTTATCACTATTTTATCCTAGAGATTCAATAATTGTCTAGAAAGAAAATTATAGATGTGATAAAATTGCTTGTAGAGAAAACTATGTTAAACAGTTCAATGGTGAACAGTCAAGCAATGATAAATGGGCAATTCTTTAGATAAGTAGAGTAACGTTTCCCTAAAAAATAAATCATTTATTAAAAGAGATTAAAAAACTTGAAATGATCAAGATTTGTAAACCGATGTGATGTATTATGTGTAGAACCTTCTTTTTAGGACTACCACAAATCAGAAATAGAAAATATTTTATTAATTTCTTAAGCATACAGACAAATATTGTTTATAAGTAAAAGTAAAATTAATCATTGAAACTAAATTAACATAGAATATAATTGCAGATTTTTTGACAACCCTATCAATTTGGCAAAAAAAACAGGTTGTTTTTTCTCGAAAACTATGCATGTGAATAAAGAAAACCTTGATTAATTTTAATGTTAAATTTATTAATGTTGATTTATTTTTTTTACTATTTTTAAAATTCGCAAATATTTCTAAACATGTGTATATATTATTTAGGGAAAGTTTCATGACAGGAAAAAGATTAAAAAATAATTTATTGAAAATTTTTGAGCACAGATTTTTCTATAGTGGAATTGTTAAAAGAGAATCTTCTTGTCTTGTCAATGTGTCTATAAAATTCAATGACATTTATTTTTTCACAGAAAAAAATTATTTTATTAGTTGGCGAAAAAGATTTGTTTTATTTGTCAGATAATTTCATTTAAATCATATAAAATACCCGTACTTTTAATTGAAGACAAGACATTCAATTACAAGACATTAAACATTAAAATTTAAAATGAAGTAATATAAATTTTGATTTAGAGAAGTAATATAAACATTACAAAATGTTACTTTTTTATATAGGACACATATTAAATTATTCAAGCATTTTTAAAAAAATATATTTCTATATTAAGATGTATGATGTATTTACATTTTTTTGCTCTATATGTTTCTCACATCTAATAATTTTAATACAACACAAATAGCACATTCAAAAAATCATGATTTACAACAAAAACGACAAAATAGCAGACATATTTTTAGACGAGCAGTCTTATAAAAACAATCACGCGAAATTCCACTAAATAAAATAATCTTTCATGTCTTTTCATGTTAACGTCGTTTACTATTATTACTGGACATGCGATAACTCTATAAATATGATTTAGATTTTACAACAGACACATGCAACACTACAATATATATATATATAATAATTTAGCTTTGTAAAAACTAGACAAAACTTGACAAATTTTGACTTGAAAAACAAAACGAATTGAAGTTAAAAAAAATCTTCGATTTTACAAAAGTTTCCAGGTCCAAGTCATTTATTATATTATTAATATATAAGGATGATAATATATATAATCATCCTTATTTATTGATATATATTTTTCTCAGAGAATAACACATTTTCCGTTAAAAAAATGTTGAAATAAAATCTTCAATTGTATTTAACCACAAATAAAAATCATTGTGGTCAGATTTTAGATAAACATATATGGAAGCACATTACAAGTATGTATATATAAATATTTCTTATTAAAAACAAAAAAAGACATGTTGGTTTAAAAAGGAAACAATTTCTCAGAAATCAGTTAGAGATCGAAACGATATCGGAAAAAATGTGGAAAATTTTTAATGAAAAATGAAGTTAGATATAAAAGATCTATATTATTATTAAAATGAAAATAAATTCTTTCTTGACGATATTCTATTCTCACTTAAAACCGATTTATATATACTTTTTACTATTCACTACAATTCTCTCTAGTTTTACGCTAAATATATTTTTTTATGACATAAAATCACAAATTTATTTTAAACAAAGCTGCATTGGATAACAATGACCACCAGAAAGTATACTTAAGTAAACCTCACGTTCAAGAACTTTACAAGAGGTAAGAGAAGAATGAGAAGTTCAAATCCTATAACAACAGAAATCGTCTGGTTGTGTTTATTGAAAGAATTTTAATGTGAATTCATAAGTATTAAAAAGTATATATAAAAGAAGAATGAAATCGATGATTTTTTTACGGTTTAAAAGCCTCGGCTAAGACCCCGAACCAAACCCCAATTTCCACCAACGCACAGTAAATTCGGCGTTGAAACATGTAAAATTCACCACAATAAAATATTTTTTGATTTTGATTTTTGATTTTCGATGATTTTTTTCATATAGAATTCGAAAACGGCCCGGAAGGTTGAAAAATCAATGTCAAGATTTATTTAACTATTATCATTTTTATTTTTATAAAAAAATACCACACCAAAAATGAAAATGTGTCAGAAATCCATTAAAACAATTTTCTAAGGTACTATCTTATGAATTTAAAAAAATCTTGATAAAAACTGGACGATTAATTAAAAACGAGTTGAATTTTCGTAATTCATGTAAAATGTAAAACAGTTTTAAATATGAATAAAAAAAACTGTTATAAATTTTTGTTGTATAAATAAATATGAATAAAATAATATTGGTGAAAAATATACGTTTTCCTCTTTATATGAAAATGTATATTGGATTAAATAAAATTAAAGATAAATTCAGGTAGACACATAAATCCCTCAAGGATTAAAAAAAATATATCAGCTATGATGAGTGGAACTTGACACCGTCTTATTTTATTTAATGTTGAAATACTGAAAAGTTTTCCATGTTGCGAAATTTGATCAAAGACGTAAATCAAAATAGAGCTGTCTGTCAAAATAGAATTGTATGTAGTAAGCAGAGTTTTTTTTTTATTTTTTTAACACGTTGACTGTCAAGGCTATCACCAACGCCAATTAGAAATGTTTGAAGAAATATTACAAATAAATAACTAAATAAAACATATTTATTATGTCTGATGTTCTCACTCAGTAAAGAAATTGTCTGTTTTTTGACGCTATGGTTGCTTTTTTTATTTTTATCGCAGAACCCTACTATTCCTTATTTACAACGAACATATTTGTAGCTGTGTGTGAAAGGTAAATCCTACAAGTACAAGTTCACTCGTATGTGGCGTCCTGGGTCAGATCGTCAAATACGAGTTAACACGTCTTTGACAGTTAACGTGTCCAAATGCATAAATTTATTCCAATATTTATTTTTGATATTAAATAAATATTTTCTCTCATACATGAAACATGTCTGCGTATTTTTTATAATTTTTACTCTAAGTCCCAAATATGTATTGGCGACGAGGTGAATCGGTAGGGTTTGTTTTTGGGACGGAAAATACCCTTAAATCCGGAAACGCGACACAGCACGATTGGTTGTGTGTGTGTTTATTATCTTTATACTTTTTAAGTTTAGCATTTCCTTTGAATTACTTTTTTCCAAGAAAGATATTTTTTTTTAGAGAAACACTTTAAAATTAAATATATATTTTGATACTCAAACAGTAAATGCCTTTTTATTTCTGACAAAATGGAAAAATATACTTAATTTATGATTCAAAAATGGGGATAATTATTTCTCATTTTCTCTATTATTTTAAGAACAGCTTTAATAATTATTCAAACAAATATTAATATCGCTATATATTAGAGAAGATATAAAAAAATACTCTTTCTCCCTACTAGATATATTTATTTCCTTCTTTGACATAAGAATTTTTCAAAAAAATATTTTAACCCAAATTTTTGGATGATGTCTCAGTTTTTATAAAGGCAGAAATATTAATTTCAAATAAAAATATTAATTTTACATTCCTAATAATCAAATTAGATTCTGATCAATGGATCAGAGGATATTATTTTTAAAACTTATTCACACGTGCTTTTAATTGAACAAGTGGTCTCCAATTATAAGAATGTAAGAAAATAAAAAAAATATTTCTTAATAAATTAAAATGTCAAATATAGAATGGGATTTTTTTAAAATCTGTTATGGGTCCATTTTCATAAAACATTATTTTTATTATATAATCAAGAAATTAAAAAAAATTACAGAAAGCATATGCCTCAACAAGATAATTCTGACAAAAGAAAATTTCTTTTATTAGAATGCATTCTTCCTAAATATGCTGAAACATATTTTACTAAAGATGTATATAAGAAACATCAAATAAGAAATTGATAGATGTTTCACAGTATTGTAAGGAAGTTTAGAAAGGGAATTTAGAATCTGACAAGATTTATTTTAAGTTTTTAATCTTGAATTTGAATTTTCAATTCCAAATCTAAATAACTTGTATTTTCAAAAAAGAATTTGATTGAAATTCTTAATTAAACCAGGTTGATAAATTTACTACGACTTTGCAGAGTTCATAACTTTCCTAATATCTCCTAATAGGAGATCTTAATACCAAAAATATATTTTTGGATTTAATTTAAGTACGATGAAATTTCTGAAAATTCAGACTAAATAGACAATAATTCAAACAAACAGAAAAAACATTTTTTTCTAAAGCAACGACAACAATAATTTTAGTGTCAGTTTTAGAAGTTTAGAAATGAAAACCAATAGTCGAGCATCTCAGTGACATCAAATTGAAACAAGATATTAACGAATTAAATAACAATTGATTGATTATCTGAATAAATTAATTAAAGAATTTTATGAATTCTGAGATAAAGAATCAATACAAAATGTACAGAACATTTTCTGTGGTTGATAGAATTCGTTTTCGAAATTCCGAAATAAACTCGATATCTATTGAACGTTTCTGACTAGAAAAATTCAAATATATAAATGAAATATATATGATGTACTTTTTTCTCCTTACACGACAAATGTCCTCTTTCTGTTCTCTCAATCCACACTCTTTATGAATTTCTGTTAATAATGATTTCAGATTCTAACCTCTATTATTATATCTTGATACCAAAAAAAAGGTCAAGATCGAAAATCTGTCAGAACAACACATTTTAAGTCATCCAGAACCAAACATGGATAATAACAATAGAATCAAGATTATAAAAGATCGGATAATTAACGTTCATAAAGATTTCCTTTCTTGTCTATGACGAAAAGGGCTCGATATTATTTCAATTTGATTAAATGAAAAGCACAATTGTTAGATAAATTTAAAAAAAATAACATATGATGATAAAAAAAGTATTATCATCAAAATAGGCTAGATTTAACTTTATAAAAATGAATAAAATACGAAAAGTAGTTTTAACATCAGTTGAAGTATATCAGTGATTGAAAATCTTGATTTTTTCAATTCTTTTGACTATTTCTGAAAGAATTTGTTTTTTAAAAATATATCTATAATATTATTTTAAAAATTTACAATAATTATATCACGATAACTTCACATCAGTTGAAGTAAACCAGTGATGCTTAACTATAGCAGGATTTTAGAAAAAAAAATAAACTGAAGAAGTTACAGCTGATTGACACCTTGTTTTAAAAAAGCTTTCGATTTTTTTAATGACTTCTAAAAGAATCTGTATTTCATTTATTTCAATTTCATATACAACTAGAATGATACATACCCATATACACTTTAAAGAAGTGAGACACATTTTTCAGTGTGACAAAGAAAAAGAATTAGATTTACAAAGTATTCAAAATACACTTCACTTTTATAGCTAATGTCTATATTTTTTTAAAAAATAACTTTTATTAAGAATGGCACAAATATTACACTGATTTAGTTTGGAAATTTGTAAACATTAATATACTCATTTTATAGCGAAAGTCAATGTATATGTCAATGATTTACTTAAGAAATGGAAGCCATGAATAAATTACCCTTATTCTTATCATTAATAACGATGTTAGACACAATTAGGCAAAAATTCATGATCCAAGCCTGAAGATGGTTGAGAGCACGATTTATATATGTATAGAAAGTCTGATTTTATTTCAGCTAAATAGTAGTGTTGTTTAGTAACATTAAAATACTTGAAACATCCAGCGCATGTTTATTTTTTGAGTAGTGGTTCACAAAATGATTGCTTTTTCTTATAACACATAGGAAACGTGGAAAGATATGAAGCGACAGAGGATCCTTATAGGAAATATTTTCTACAAAATAAAATATATAAAAATAAATATCTATTAACCTCACAAAAATGTATATAAAAATGTAATTTGTCAACAAAAAAATAGAAATAGAAAGCAATTCAAAAGATTTAAAAAAAAGTAATTATACAGCCGGATTTCATTTTATTTAACTAGGATGTAATGTTTTTTTTTTGCTCTTTCATAATTACATTAAGCAAATATTAAATTAAAATAATACATAGCGTGTAAATTTCAAATACAGAACTTAAATAAAATATAAGATCATTGTAATTATATAAACTTTTCAATAAATGAAGCTGTGTAACAAGATAAATAACTCCAAATTTAAATATTCATTATTATAAAAGTATGGTTTCAGATTTCAAAAATTGTATTCATGATATAAACTAGCAATTATTTTAAATAATTTCTTAAACTATATGATTTTTAAACAAAAAAAGATTTCAATTATATTTAACCACAAATGAAAATCGTCCATAGTGATCTCCATATACCTTTTATGTGGAAATATTTCATTTCAAGGTTTTTATAAATGTGTCAAGTATACCATATTATATAAAATAAAAAATTAACTCACAGCACTTGCGGGATTAAAAGAAAACAGTTTATAATAAAAAAAATGTCGTCGTTACTTTATGAAAAAAGGTTTTTGAATCTCCAAACAATCTTAAAACATTTTCAAGGCAGTCGATCGATATCACATCTAAAAAAATTATTCCAAGTTAAGTTTATAAAAGTAGAATATTAATAGTTGAGAATTTTCTTTAAAATTTATAAAATATATATTATATATATAACCAGTTGGAAATTGAAGCTGTTTCAAAGAAGAAATGTTTATTGAAATTTAAAAATATTACGATGTGAAATTTTTAATCAGTTTTATTAAATTTCCATGAGCCGTATTTTTTTAAAAGAAATTTGTCATTTTTTTGAACAGTTGGAATATTAGATACGTCATGCGTGCTCAGAAAGATGAAAAATATTTATTATTTAATTAATTTTTATTGATACTCCAGACATGATTAATGTTTTACAGACTTGAATTATTGAAGAAATCTTTATCAACAAAGGAAGTAAGTTCAAGTTTCAAAACATATTTTTCAAAATAATGCAATGTAAAAAACATCTTACAATAAAATGTATGTAAAAAATGAAATAATGAATAGAATAAATATGAAGAAAATATTATAAGATTATTTTTATAAAATTAGTTCAAAAATTTAATTATCACATATGAAGAAAATCTGGATATGGAATTTCGAAAATTTCGATTTTAATTTTTCTTAAAGAATATTTATTAATCATTCCAAAAATCTTTTGATTTTTTTCAAATATTTGTAATGCTTTTAACAAATAAAAATAATAAAAAATATTCATTGGTAACAAAATGATTATATTTTATAGAAATTAGATGCAAATCTGCAAGTTGACAAACAACAATTTGCTTTGTAAACGAGAAAACAATTATCAAATATTTAGGTATTCCTATTTAATGTCAATAGTTTTTGAATCCTTTATAAGTTTTAAAAAACAGACATTTTTTAATAAATAACAAATAAGAAAAAAGGATAAAAAACCATTCAGAATTATGATAACACTATAATTTATATGGAAATCTTTTTTGAAAATGGAAAATATTATATACATGTCCATGATCAGATATTTTAAAAAGGTTTAGTTGAAATTTTATCAAGAAAATAATTATTTCTCGAATAAGTTTGACATCTAATTTCAACCACTCTGTTATTTTGTACAAAAACTGAGAAAAACTATTGTAGGATAAAATGGAATTCAATTAGTCAATAATAAAAAATACTTTAGCAACATTGTAAAAAAAATATGCTGATTTGGAACTTTAAATAAATTAATTTTGATCTCAGGCCTCATATTGTATACAAATTTGAAAATACTTCAAACTACTTGACTGAATTGCAAATAATTTTGATTAAATATTACATTAGCTGTTAAAAAAAGTCAAGTCAAGCTATAAAGTGGAAGGCCATATGGCAATAATATGGCTTCTACTTTATAAATTTCTTACAAAACAAAGTCAATTCTAGATAAAAAAATCATATCTTATATCATTATTAAATAAATAAGAAATATTATTAAATAATGTATAATAACTTCTACAAAACAATTGAAGAATAAATAAAATATGATTTTATAAAACAAAGTGAACTAATATTTTCTCTAGATAAAAATTCCTTATAAATCAAAGTCCCATTCAAATTTTCAGATGGAAAATCAAGTCTAATTTCAAAATAAGATTTTAAATAATCGTTTATAGAATTATCTACCAAAAATTTCGATTGGAAAATGAATTCTTAGATTTTCAGTAAAATGTTAGGATGATATTTTTTAAAAAAATAATTGATTTGAAGAATTAATCATTCCTCTTTTAAAAAAAATTAAAAATATATTTGCTTGTTAATCTAGAATTCTCTATAAAATATATTTAGAAATAAAGAACTAGTAATTAAAATAAATTTTTATATTCGTTGAAAAAGTTGAAAGTTTCACAAATGAATTGATGAGAAATATAAAAAAAAATAAAGTATTTAATAACTAGGCTGGTATTTATTTTTGTTCTATCAGTACTGTGAGTGTTTATCTATATAATAATTATAGTAAATCTCGTCCTTTCTATATGAAAAGAAAATAAATTAATACATTTAAATGTTTGCATTTTCAATCTATTAAAAATATTCTTGTAATTCATCTTCATAATCCTCTGTAATAGCCACAATCTTCATTCCACCTGTTTTCAAACAGTTCTCAACCTCCAATTTACGCTAACAGCGCTTCAGACTGTGGTAACAAACTAAACAGGGAATCCATTATCGAAATTTAATATCGGATGTGTTTATGTCCGTTGATGAATTATCTATCTAATAGTAATTACTATTTAGTAATTAATATAATAAATATTAATCAATTAATTGAGTTTTATCTAATTACACATAGAATGACAATCTAATAACTCAAATAATGTTCAATTTTTTTAAACATGATGTGTAATCTTCTTTCTTTATAGAAAAAAAAGAACATTTCACCGGAAGTAGGAATTATAAGGATGAACAAATAAGTTTCTAAAAAAAGTTAAATTTAGATGAAAAAAACATAACAGACCGATTAAAGTTAGTTAGTAATATGTCACAATAATTGATCCATCTTTAACAACACTTAATAGTGGAATATTTCGGAAAAACCTGTGACAAAATTAACAAGTATATTTTTTTTCTAGATAAGTAAAACGTTTTTTATTTATAAATCTAATTTAGTTATTTGAGAAATAAAAATTCGATTAAAAACACTTTTCGTTTTCTTGCGGGTACAGACAAATCTGTTTCTTTTTTTTAATTGAAAATGTATATAAGAAAACATGTAAGACAGTAATAAAAAAGTTAATCATTTTTATATTAATTAAAAAAAATACGAATTAAGTTAAATCATATTAACAAAATAAAGATGCTGTTAACAATATGTTGGAAGTCGGAGGATTTCTATTTAAAAATCAAAAATTGGAAGACTGTCAGCTCTTTCAAAAAATTACATCAATAAAACCAAATTTATTATTTAATTTTGTTTACAAATTACTTGTGAACTGAATGATTTTTTTCATATTGTTAGCGAAATCTATGAATAATTAATATGAGTAAAGGTCCTTAAGCAATAAAAACAACTTTTGATCAAAAAAACATTCTGGTGGTTTTAAGAAAAAATATGTGATTTAAACAAGTTTTTATTTAATTTCAAGAGACAAACAGATTTATATCAAGAGAAAGTTTGTATTTAAACATTTAACGTAGGAAAAACGTGTAAGAAGTTAAAGTAGAATTTAAATTTATTGAAAAAAATCTATGAAAAAATAAACGTCCAGTACAAATAAAGTAAGTTTTTTACTTCAAAAAAATCTATTCAGGTTATTTTAGAAACTAATGTGATTTACACATCAGTTTTTATTTCATTTCTGGAAACACACATTCGTATGAAAAAAATGAAAATTTAATATGGAAATTGAAATTTCTTAATTTCGTCAATACAGTTTTTAAACAATTTAAATTTATTGAAAAAAAAACATGAATTTTGATGTAATTGTCTTTTATATTTTACAAAAATGCGAACAGACAAATGTTTCTATAAAGAATAAGCATAGAAAATTTTCAGTAAACATCATAGATAAAATCTATAAGAGACATTCGATTTAAATATTAGCTTTTTATTTTAATTAAAGGAACATACATTTCTGGTTCTAAAGAAAAAATGAAAACTTCTCATAACTAGAACAGAAAATCTAACTCTCCAAAAAAGCTCATCAACATACTTTATTTACAAATCTACTTCACTTGATTGAAATATACATTTTTTAATTCATTGAAAAAATGAACAGGTCAAGTATTAAATATATATTAATAATTATAATTAACATCTTAGCCCCAAAAAAGTTAATTCTGATTGTTTTAAAAATAATGATGTCGTTTATATAAATTTTTATTTCATTTCATTGTACCAGAAGAAATAGTAAATGAACATAGATAGTGTTCATGAAAAAAATTAAATATAAAAAATGAAATACCAAGTCTTTCGTCAAGCTCATAAAAAACTTTTCATTTAAATAATAATTTTTCTTTTAATCAAAGGGTGTTGTTATTATGTACATTTAACAAAAAAAATAAAAACATTAATTTGAATATAAAAATTCTATTTAAATAATAATTTTCAATTCAGTTAAAGATAAAGGCAGATAAATATGTACTAAAAATTCAAAATGAACACAGGAAAAACGTGGAAGATTATAACCATTTTTTTAAATAAAATTTAAAACAATCAATTATTCTATTGATTCCAAATCGAATTTTTTTCCAAAAAATAAAATAAGACAAGTATACGTTAAATACTTTAAAATAAATTCACAATAATAACAAATTCAATAATAATACTTTAAAATAAATTATTAAAAATGAAATAAAGGAAGTCAATAACAGTGTTTCCTTATTTACAAATAAGAATAATATCTTCGAAACAATTTATGAACAGTATGAGGATGGGAAACACTTTTGTAACCAAATTTTGAATCTTCAATTAGTGTTCATCGACCAAATCGAATAACCGCGGCGGAAAACAAAGTTCGCATGCGATCTTCTGTTAATTAAACACGCGAAATGTATATAAAATGATAAATTACATCATATACATATATATATATATATGATGTAATATATATATAAATTTATATAACGGGAAAAAATGTACGTCCACGCACGCTATGATCTCATTTAATCCGCTAAGGGTTACAAATTTAAGACTCGGATGTAATCAAATATTTAATTTATTAAATGTGCTAACAGGAAACGTGTTCTACAGTGGATAAAATTCGTGTTAAATGGATTTATTTTGTATATTTTTTTAAAAAAAAATTACACAAGAGTACTGAACATACATAGAGATTTGAATCAGAGTTTACATTTTTTTGCTCTTGGAAAAGCATAGTATTTCATGTTTTCGACAAAGAAAACATTTCAAGAATTAATTCTCTGTTTTTTTTACATAAATATACACATTGTTTGTATGATAATTGATATAAAAAGAGGAATAAGTTATTCTTACAGAATAATTAAATGATAAAACCTAAATATGACCAATTCTTATAATAAGTAGTGTTCAAACCGATTTTGATCATATTTATTGATTTATTTAAATGTGATCTTTGAAAAATTCACAAAAACATCAAAACATGATATAAACTGATATATATATATATAATTTAAATGTGAACTTTTTCAATTTTTATGAATGATATGATATAAATATTTAACAAAAAATGAATTTTACACTCAAGCTACAAATATTGAAAATATTTCTGATCAAAAATATTAAATAATTGATCATTTTTACCTGCTAATTGTGATTTTCAATGATTTTAAAGATACTAAATATTTTTTGCGCCTTAAATGCTCTAGGTTATTTTTATCAATCGTACAAAATACTCGATGTAATTGTATATTATTCATATCAATAAAATAATATTTGATTTGATCGAAATTGATTTGATGAATAGCAACTTCATGAATATTTGATTTGATGAAGAGCATCTTCATCGAAATTATTATAAAACACAACAAACAAAATGATTGTAAACAACTATTGTACATTCGTAATTAGTTTCTTTCTTACTTTGAAATGGCTTTCGTACTTTAAAATTATATTCAAATGAAAAAAGTCACAGCACATCTAAATTGTGAAATATATAAAAATGTATCTTTGTTACCTTTTTTCAAAGCTATGAATAAAAGGTACACGAGAAAATCAAAAATTATTTCTTGAGAATGGAAATCGTACTAAGAAATGAAAACAAGTAAAAATAGAAGTGGAAGAAAGGATAAATATGTACGAAAATTTCATTAACAGTGTTTATTTTTTCACAAACATTTTTTTTCTGGCAACTACATAATTCAATATTTTATTGGCATTGTTAAAACATTGTGATTTGTAAAGTTCAACATTTTTTCACAAATTATTTTTTTGTGTCAACTTTACAAGTTACATTTTTTTTGATCAAGAGTTTGTAGTTTAAGTAAATCATTTTTGAAAATAGAAGAAATAAAATCCGATGATAGAAATACCGGAAAAACATCACACTAGTTTTTCAGTTTGCATAATAATAATAACCGATTTAATTCTTATAAAATTGTGAAAGAAATCAAAATGTATATTTTTTTAAAAAAATACATATTGATAATTAAAGGTTATTTAAATTTCAAACAAAAGAATTTCAATCAAATTAATAATGTATTTATTTAATTTATTTAAAAAAAGAATTCAATAACTAAATCTCATATGAAAAAAAAGAAAGCCCTTAACAAATAATTATGATGACAAAGAATAAACCGACGTTTCTTTTTCCTCCTTGAAATTTTATTAATGTGTCACCGGGAGAGAACATTTCCTGGAAGTTAATTACGTGCCACCGGGCAAACAGTAAATGATTCATCTCAATAAATAAACAACAAAAAACCTCGACAGAAGAAACATTTTGTAGGTAAATGTCTCAAGATGAATATCGAAAGCAAAATATTGTTTTATTAAATCAAAGTTTGTTTTCACAATCGATTATAACGCAGAATTGGTAAGAAACAGAGGGTGCAACAGAATACATATTTCTTATTATACGTTTGGAAATATGTAGGTTTTTTAATTGATTTTATTTGAAATAATTTATTGGTTTTTATTAACGATATGCTTAAAAATATTTGGAGTTTGAACTCCAATATCTGATATTTGATCGATTTAAATAATATAATTTAAAAGTATGTTTTAATTAATATTCTAATTAAATTAGATATCAATTTACTTTAATTTAATAGTGAATGAAATTAATTTCAATTGTAGATAAATTAAAATCTATGAAAAATTTCATATGTTAATATTTAGATTTCAAATAAAATAGAAACTTAATCAAGTTCCAAATCATAAAAAAATCATAAAAATCGGCGAATATTTTTCAAAGGCATCCAAAATCACCAGAGGTTACAAATTTACTCAGTCGCTTGAAATATCTCAGCCTTTCTAAGTTTTGAAATATGACAATTTTAGGACTCATTTATCAATATGAAATAACTTCAAGAGACGTTCTCAAAAAACATCTGACAACTAGTAAAATATATTTTAAAACTATATCAAAACATATGGAAATATGAAGGAAATTTTCATAATTTCGATTTTTATATTTACTGAAATACTTTCATCTATAAACAGAAAAAAAATAATAGAAAAACTTGATTGATTTAATGGATTAATTAAAATTAATCCAATCATGAAAATAATTAATAAACAAATAATTGCTCTCACTGTACTAATATTTGTACTTGTAATTTCTTATAAAATTTTATTCAACAAATTTTATTTATTTTTTTATTAGTATTTATTAATTAGATCAATTGTAGAATTAAACCAAAGTAAACATTAGTTAAAAAAGAATAAAACATGTTTTAAAATTTAATAACATCTTCTCATCAATTAGGATAAATATTGAGAGATTTATTAATTAGTGACTTATATTATAAACATGTTTTTAATTATATTCTTTTCTATTTCAATTCATTTTAAAATTCATCATTTTATATAAATTAATTGAACATTTTTGTTTTCATAAATTTATTTTCATTAAGCATCTCCCTTGTTAAGATTTCTTCCTCAACCTTTCAATTCAATTCATTTTTTAATTATTTAATTTTTTTTATCTTTTTAATGCTTTATATAACCGTATTAATTATGTAATTTTTCTATATTCATATTCTCACTAATATTTTCCTTTTGGACTATGTTTATCAATATGACATAAGTTCATAAGAGACGTTCCCAAGAAACGTCGAATAACTTGTAAAATATATTCAAATAAATATATTCAACTCTTCCATTTATAATTTCAAATGAATTAAATAAAAGTAATATTAAAAAAAAATCTATCCAATCTTCAAAGTTAAAATGAAATAAATTTTAATCTTAAAATTTTTATCGTTAAATTTGCCATCTAAAATCAGAATTGAAGGAACATCATTTTGGATAAAAGTAGTTTTGAACTATGTAAAAGTATTTTACTTCTGAAACATAAAAACATAAAAAAATGTTTTTTTTTGTATCTGACAGCTGGCATATGGAAAAGGATATTTATAATTTATTAAATACTTGCAAAAAATGCCATTTTTTCATTATTTTACATATAAATGACTTTTTTAGTAATGATTAGAAATTTTAATTTTAATCAAAAAGAATATAGATTTCCACATAATAAATTAAGTCATACGTTTAGTCTAAAAATGAAATTTTAAAATAAATACTTTTTGAATATATAATACTATTTAAAAGAAAAGATTTTGTTAAATTTTAAGTATAAAACAAATAATTGATATAAAAAATCAAAAATATCAAAGATTTTATTTCAACTCGATTTAGCATACTGTAAGAATTTTATATTTTGCTTTTTCAACATCTTTTAAGAGTGTTATCAGTCACCTCATATTAAACAAATATCTACTGAAATCCTTTTGGCTCTTACAAAATCGTTCATCGAAAGTTTTTCAATTAATTAATTGATTCCGATAAGTTGTCTTTATAGACAAGCTGGCCTTATCCAGCACATTGTGCAAATATGAAGATGATTTTCAATTCAATGGACAGACAAATGATTTGTTGGGACGAAAATGTATGAAAAATACTCAAAATATATGAGATTAATATTCAAAATTATTTTTTTTGTGTTAATTTTTCTTTTTAAGCCACACTAATCTGACAAATGTTCTCTTTGAGTTTCATTAAAAAATAAAAAAACTTCTTTGTAACTAATATGAGAAAATAAACAATTTTTAATATTATTACAGTATATTGGAAAAGTAAACTTTACAAATAAAAAGAATTAAAAATATGAAACAATTATAATTTCGCAACGTATTTATGATGTAAAATAATTGACTTTTAAATAAATACTAAATTACAATGTATAAATCATATTAAGTATAAATTAATTCATAATTTCTGCTTCCAAATTGGGTAAATTCAAGTAAAAAATATTTATTTTCAGGATAAATTAGTGACTGAATGTGAATTAATTGAGTTATTATCTTTAATAAGCCAAATTTATAAATTAAAAACTTCAAATCAATAAATCAATAGTACAGTTCCTAACTGAGTAAATTAAATTGAAAAAATATTTATACACTCGATGTCGGAAGAAATTAATCAATGTGTTGTGTTAGTTAATGTAAAATAATTTTTTTTTAAAAAAAAAACATTTACTAATAGAAAAAATTGAAAAATTCAAATCAATTTTAATTTCTATTCAATAAGATCTGTTGTTTCCCAGTTGAGAAAATTATTTTGAGTAAAAATTATTTATATAACTGATTTTCAAATTAATTTCAACAATAATTATTGTTGTAATTATTCTTCCAATGAAAGTATTTCTAACAATTTGATACAGCATTTCAAATAATTATTGTATCTTCAATAGATTAGAATCACCAAAATTTTCTTTATCCTTTCTCATTCCAATTGTCGAAAAATTATAAATTAAAATATTTTAATATGTTTGCAGTTAAGTCGGGAAAAACTATTCAGTAGGTTTACAGACTTGTAAAATATTTCAAAAGCTCGACCTATTTAGAGAAAAGTGTTGTGATTTTGTTTAGTGTTTTAAATCTTCAACATTTAAAAAAAATATAATTTATTGCAAATTTCGTCAGAAATTTATTTATTTAATATTCTGAAATATTTATTGTAATGGAGTTAGTATAAATTATATTTCGAAATATTTTTTTAAGTAAGAGAAAACATTAAAAAATATATATTGTTGTGTTTCGTAAGTGTGAAATAACAGAGTTATAAATAAATTCCAAGAGTCATTCAATATTTTATATATTTTTTTAAAAAAATGAATTAATTATTTTATATGTTTATTATATAAAAATCCAAATATTAAGACGATTTCATGACATGTTTCATATCAATACAAATAATATTTAAAAATTAGACACGTTTAAAGATATTTAAAAAAAATACATGATAGTTCTTGATAATATTTGGTCAATTTTATTATTAAAAATTATTATTTTTTAAAAAAAATTATTTTTACTATTATTTTTTTAATAAATTAATTCATATACATAAATTTCAAGAGTATTTTTTTGTAAAAATTAAGATTTGATGATTCTATCAATTTGTTGTAAATCGTTTTTATATGAAATGAAAAATTTCAAAAAGATTTTAATTCGAATTCACACTCTCTTTGAACGTTTAGAATTTAAAAAATATTTACTAGCACATTTGAAAAGATAATATTTAAATATTCATGTACAGTGATTAATGGTTTCATATATTGAATGTTTTGAAAAGAAAAATTGATAATTCCATTCCATTTCTATACAATTGCTACATTATATAACTGGTTGATATAAAAAATCAAAAATATCAAGACAAATGTAAACGAATGTAATAGTAAGAAATTTTCAGAAAAATATTAAAAAAAAATTTCTTTTTATATTTTAAAATAAAAATTTCAATTAGATCATAGACAAATTGATTTTATAATATTTTTCTTTGAGAATAAAGAATTATGTTTTAGTTCTGGAAATTTAAAACTTTTTAGTTTTTTATTTTAAAATAATAATCGAAAAACTGAAAGTGGTGTCTGAATACAAAAAAAAACAATTTAAAATTATTACCCTTCTCTTATAAAAAAATAAAAATTATTTTGAAAATAATTTACAAAAAAAATTATGTTTCATAAATACTTTTCTAATAAGAAAGTTTTTTTTGTTCATTAAAATAAAAAATGAAATAATATCTTAGTAAAAAAGAATTGATAATAATATCTTTGTTAGAAATGTGTTTTTCAGTTCAAAAACATTGCTGTAACAATTTAAGATAAAAATATATAACAAGAATTGTTGAAAACATTGAACATTCTAAAATTTTAAGCAAATACACAAAAAATTGTCATATATACTAAATTTCGACATTTAAGAAACTGTGCTGCAGTTTTTAGAGAAGAAATTATAAAAAAATTTTGTGAAATGGTCAGAAATTTTCAAAAGTAATTACATCTCTATTGAATCAAATTTATTCTGTTATAAAACAATGGACCTTCAAGAAAAAAAGTTAATTTGTCTATTGGTAAATATTTTCAGATTGAAAAAAAAATAGAATTATTTACATATTTCCAGAGACAAAGAAGAAAATGTTTGATTAAAGAAACTTTATTGGATTCAATTGTAAAATTATTCATGAAGAATTGAAAAATTATCAAAGAGAAAAAACAAATTCTAAATACATTTTCGTTGTTCCTAACATAAAATAAATCGAAAATTTGCTCGAGTGATAATAAATGCAAGCTACTCACTCTCGTTCATGGTCATGTTCAGGATCGATGGGGTAACGTAACCTCAGGTTACGTCGAATATCACTGGTTTCGTTTGCACGACGACTGTGAGAAAGAGATGCAGGCAATAACATTGCAGTTTCTGGAAAAAAAGATCATTTGAACATATTTTTGCAAATTCTTTTCTATTTACATTTTTCAATTTATCCATTTATCATTTTCAAATAATTGAAAAACTGGACAATAAAATCTATATTTAATTCAGGAAAATGTCTGTTCTGCTTTTATGTACTTTCTAGTATTTTTTTTAGATAAACATCAATTAATGGAAAATACAAAAGTAATTGATATTTAAATATTAAAATATTTATACATTTCTGAAATTTTTTTACAATATTACCTTTAAAACAAAATAAATGAATCACACAATATAATTTTTCACAATGGTATAAAGAGAACACAGTACTTGATAAAATTCAACGAAATATACCACTAACCTAAATATACCATCTTTTAATATTCATTATATTCTTTTTGCATTTTCATTTCATTTAATTTCAAATTCCTTGATAAAATTTTAAAATAATTTTCAAAATTTAATAGACTTTAATAGACAATCGAACTTTATCAATTCTATGACAAATAAATTATAAATAAACCTGAGTATATTTTTTCTATTTTCACATATTACACAAGATTAGGATGACAAGTTTATAGCAAACACTCGTATCTTAAAATAAATATTTAAAATATAATAGAATTTATTTCTTTGATTATTAACATTTACTCTTAGTTCCCTTGTCTAGATCAGGATGGATTAATGGTATTTATTATAGAAACTATCAATCCTACACAATAAATATAGAATGATGTAAGTAGTGAAAGTGTTGAAACAAAGTTGTATAACAAGTATAAAACAGAGAATGTTGGTTTTTGATACGAATAGAAATGAGATAAAACTTTATACAACTCTTCAATAAGAAATTTCATACAGATCTTCACTTTCCAATTATAAAAAGAAGTGTTTGATTTTTTATTAAGCTCGATTACACAAAATACATCTTCTAATAAAAGAGATTGAAAAATTCCTAGTCGAATCAATAAAATCGAGAAGTAAATCTAAAAATACAGAATAAGAGTACAACTTGTAGTACTATCAAAAGACTTCATATTTTCAATAACATATAACTTACAACTTCCGATCTAGATCTTTCAATCGAGTTTAACTCAGAAGTCATAGAAGCCTTCGTGATTGAATTTTTCAGCATGTTTATAGAATTTACAAACAATTAGAAAGCAATACCGAAAATAAGTTAACAATTTTAATTGCAAAAGTACCATATAGTTATTCAAGTTCAAATTATTTGTTAAACTTCTTAAGTAACATTCTTCAATCATTTCCTGTTTGGATAAGAATTAAGGCGAAATTTTTTTTAATCACATCCGTAAATCGAATTTTCAAGACAGAAAGTTATCTTTCTCCAATTAGCTGATTCAAATTGACAGGCAGTTTATTATCAAGTATAGAATTAATTAAAAAATGCACATTTTAACACCACTGTTTGATCATTGTTTTGGATAAAAATTCTATGGCACAATAATAAAAATTTTATCACATTTTTAGAATATGATTCTAAAAATGTGATATTTGTGAGAAGAATGAATTCATATTTAATAGCAATAGGTGATTATATAAACTTTTGAATCTTGACTTGTTATATCTGATAAGGATAAATATTATGGATTTTTTTCTTGAAGACCTTTCAATCGGATGTATTAAAATATGTAAAACAACTTTTCTTCTCTCGAAAACTGATAAATCTATGGTAAAACCAAGTTTTATTCGAAATATAAAGAAATTAACTTTTACCTACATAATTTACTCGAGTTTTCAACATAAAACAAATAATTCACATAAACTAATAATCTAGAAATCATCTGATTAAAAATACCCAAGATATAGGAAGTATTCTGCGAAAGTACAAGCAGTATGTAGCAAATACGTAATCTTAACTCAAAAGTTTTGTTTAAAAGACATATATCGAAAGTTGAGCCAAATAAACAGTTTCCCAAGTAAAATAATAATAAAAAAAACCATCGAATATATCAACATTTTCACACAAATGGACAGTAATATACCTGTAATGTGGCCATATATTTTAGATTGCGAAGGAGTATCAGAAATCCTGATGAAATAAGAAAATGAATTTCAGAACAAATTTAAGATCACTTCGAAATTATTCGAATAAAAATATATCTTGAATTTCTGAACAGATTTTAAAATAGAAGCAAAGGTCAAAAAATAAATGCAAGTTTTCAAGCTTTGTATTTTTTTAAATAATAAAAATTTTCTGGAATAAGATTAAAATTTTAAATAAATACATTATTATAAAAGCATTTGTAATTATTACAAATTGATTAAAAATGATTGTTTTGACTGTACTCGAAATAATTCCATTTCAGTCATGATGGAGAGAAAAATAGAAAGTGTGAAGGAAACAGTATTTTTTTTAAAAAAAGAAATTGATTTAAAAATACATGATAATACAATATTTTGAAGAAAAATATAAAAATATACTTAATAATTAATCAGATTAGGTTGATGAATACATTTTTAAAATTAAATTCCAAGTTAAATAATGAAAAAAGTGAAACAATCTTTTAATAACATTTTTTCTCCGTTGAGGAGAGTTTCCAGTTTAGAATTTTCAAAAAATCGATTTTTTTTAGATTTTTTAATATTTTAAGAATGTACATTTTCAAGGAAATTTTAAAATTCGACAGACTATGTACGTTATAAACGCTGAAGGAATGTTATTTTTAAACTGGTGGAACAAATATCTCAAAAAACGAACTGATTGATTCCAATGATCCTTTTTTTTAATTAAAGAAAACGTGTTTTTCACAGTCTGATAATTTTATAATAAATTTAATTTCATGTCAATCTAATATTCACAAAATAATCCTTTTTGCATAAAAGGTATAGAAATAAACAAATATTTTCTGCTGAGACAGATTATTTTATTTTTGTGTTAAATGATGTAATTTGTTCTAAATACAATAATAATTTTTTCACTGATTACCTTTTTTTGGATAAAGGAATATTAAAATACTGTCCAATAAAAACAATTCAACTGATATGGAGTAGAAAAATAAATAGGATTATTTATTCCATACAATCAATTTTAAATATGCAGATATTTACAAAAAACGATTTCCTTATTTAAAAGAAAAAAGATTAAAATGTAAAATGTATGCATTATATAGAAAATAGTTATAAAAAAACATCGCTAATCAATAAATCCGGAAAAAATAAGAGGTTTTTTTACAAAACGATAACATTTTCATAGAACTTAATTCATCATTCTATAAGGTGAGAAGTTTTTTTTTCATCGACGAAAAAATCAGTTTTCTATTTTTTTACTATAAGAAAAACTTCTTGTAATTAATATAAATAATTTATAAGAACACAATATAATTAGATGATTAATTCTTGTACAAAATAATTATTTTTATTAATCAATCATGGAAATACATCAATATTTAAGAAAAATAACAGATGCTTCTTTTATCAGTTTTTCATCAATACTTTCAGTATTTAATATGTAGACGACAATCTACAAAAAATACTTGTAATTCTTTCCTAATAGGAGCGCTAATGACTTTTAGTTGTCGAAGAATCTTTAACAAAGTCCAATTAGTTATCTACTAACATCGGAAAAAATAAAATGGAATGCCAATAATTTGAAAGAACATGAAAAGCATTATAAATCAGTTTTATAACAATATATTAAATAGAATATTTGATTATATAGCAAATATTTCAAGTCCGAAAACAAATGATTCAAATATTTCACTCCACATAAATACAACAGAATGCAATAAAACCGACCTTCCTACTCACTAGCACAACTGAAAATTTTGCCTGATAAAAAACAACAGAGGTTTTTTGCAATAGTAGCAGCACCAAACATACCTTAGTGTCACAAACACACTATCCGAAGATAAACGACAGTAGTTTATAAACTAAAATGGTGGTTTTACCTGAAGCAGAAGCGTGCGTCTTGACTATAACACGATATATTGTGACATTGCGTTTAAGTCATTTCGAACAGTAAACTTATTTACGAGCAGACCACCCAGCAGGGGTAACTCTCATTCAGTACACCAAAAAAACTTGTCTTCTTTTAATTGTTGAAATTTATTCTTGGAATGTAAGAAAAAACTATTGAAAATGTCCTATGTACAAAAATTTGTATCTAAACTGAAAAATATCAAAATCTCAATTTTTTTTGTCATCTACTTAAAATAATAATTCAAGTAATTTCTATTTCAAAAAGAATCATCAATATCATTTCCAAATAATATAGAACACCATTAAGAGTTTGGGAACTGAATGATCCTTCAAATCAGATTTTTATCTAGCCTTGGTGCTCTGAAAAATGACGGCATTGTCATTAAAACAATGTGCGCACAGAGCAAATATGAATGACAAAAAAGCTTCTGTTCTTTATTTTCATGGCTGCGAATTGGATGAAAAACCATTTAATTCTAATTTTTGTAGACTTGGTTATAAGTAAAATAAACGGATATTTTCACTTGAAAAATTCTTAATAAAAAATGAAGATAGCTAATACGGAGTGGACATAATTCATAATATGAATAACTATCCCCTTATCAGATGGTTGTTAAAAATTTAAATTGAATACATAAAAGATATAAATTAATAAATATAACATACAAGATGTTCATGAATGAAATTTGAAATTTCTTTCAGAATTAAATTTCACTTTCTGTTGTAAGTAAACAATGTGAATCCGAAAGAGATGCATTCATGTAATTTTTATTACAGTTAAGATTGAAGAAAATTCACATATTTGTTCTTTTCAATAACATCTGTGACACAACCTTAATGACTTATTCAACCATGATTGAATGGAAAAAATGAAAAACCTTCATGGAATAAAACTAGTTATGATTAAACTATACACATATAAATTTCACTCTCTAAATTTATTTCCTCGTTTCTTCGATTACAAATCAGCATAAACTGATTGATTTATCTAAAAATTTAATCAAATAAACAATTTTTAAACTATTTCAGTGAGAATATGTGTAGAATGTGTTTTTATGTATATATATAGTTTGTGTTTGAAACATTTTTTTAAATATATTTCGACAAATCGAACAACACATTTATCACATTAAGATTTTTATTATCATCTGATAGGAATTGAATCTACTTAGTATTAAGAATAAAAAAACTATCAAATTCATTTCATATCAATGTTTTTCAGTTTTCAATATAACTAATAATCAATTCTTTGGAAATTTAAAAAATATGATCATATATGGCATCGTTCAGTAAAGACCGATTTTCATTGTTCACAACCGACTGAAAACAATTTTCATAATTTTCACAAAATATGAAATCACAACGTACAGAACACGCTGAAATTACAATATTAAAAAAGAGAAGTTTTATGATTTATATAAAAATAAATTTCTATTTAATATAACAATAGCAGGAAAAAAAATTCATAAATAAATTATAGATAAATTCAAAAATTCTGAAGTATTTTATTTTCCAAGCAAATAAATATATATATATATATATATATATATATATATATATATATTCAGCGATTTTCTATTAAACAAAAATATATTAAATATGTAAGATTGACAATATAACTTTTATTTGTTGTCACAAATCAACAATATAAGTTGTTAACTCTATTTTTAAATATATCTCATTAAGAATTTTGACTGGATCTGCCTCATTCCATAAAAATGTCAACAGTAAAGAATTAGGATAAATTCAAATAAAATAGAGAGATAGGAACTTAGATAGGAACTTAGATAGGAAGTACTTGAAAATTCTGCCAGTATTTAACAATCGAAGAAGAAACTCGACAAGAAAAATAATCAAAAACTTGAGAAAAATATTTATTATTTCAAAAATTTTAATTTCATTAAATATTTACTTTTATTTCATTACAATCCATATGCAATATTTTATTTATTTGAAAAATAAAATAGAAATTATACCTGAACGAATTTAATTCTATATTAAAAACTATTCCATAGCAAAAGTTTATTTGAAAAAATATTTTTAATTAATGGATAGATTATTACAGATTTGTTAGTTCTCAATCTATTATGAACAATAAATAAGAAAGGAATTGTTTCGATAGTTTTTTTTTTAATTTTTGAACAATTTATATAAAAGAAATGTAGTTGAAATGAACAGTAAATTAGCTCACATAACTAATTAATAAATAAAAATATCAAGATTTTATTTATTCTGAATTCTAGATTCAATTTTTAGATAGATTTCTATTAAAACTAAAAAAATATTTGGTGATTAGTTCAATTATCAAGCACAAAATCAAATCTAGTCTAGAAGGATAAAAATAAATCAAAAGAACATTTATTCGAAACTTAGAAACGATGGTCATTTTTTTGTGAAAATATGTAAAAAGTATGTACTGCTTGCAATACTGACTTGATCATTTTTATCAAGTTTGGAAGTAATAAAATATTGTTTTTATCATTTTTTAAAAACATAATAAATTCACTATTTAAAAAAGAAATTTGTATAAATTCAACTATTTAAAAATCAATCATGTGAACCTATCAAAAATCAACATCTTTTATAAAAATCAAGTTCGAAATTGTATAAAATAGTTTTTAAAGCACTCTCTTGTGATTTAGATCAATCACACCATTTAATGTTTTACACATCAATTTTTTTTATTACCATTTTCCTAAAAATAAACTAATATCTATAAACAAAAATATTATTTTTAAAAATCTACAGAAACAATTCCAGTACAGATCAAATATTTTCAATTTTATATTAAAAAAATAAATATAAACAATGTAATATAAAAACAATACTCAAATTTTTAACAATACTGTTCAATTTCAATTTGAATCATTGGTATCCAAAACTTATATCAGTATAACTATATAACTTATATCAGTATTTTACCAAACTAATTTATTGTATAGAAAAACGTTGTATATAGCAAAAATACTCTTTAACCGATTTTTAATTATATAGAAATTGATTTATATATAATTTCATTCAATTCATTTAAATTGAGTTATAAGTATATAGTTGAAAATGAAATCGAATATCTTCAATTTTTTTTAAAAAAAAAACATTTAAGAAAAGAATCTGATATTAAACTTGATTTCAATTAATATAAAATCAGTTAACTGTTAATACAGGATTTTTAAACTTTTTAAATAATTTACAGATCAATCAAGGAAAAAATGTATTCAAAAACAATTAGTACACTCTTCATTCAGACAAAAATTGAAATAGTGCTACAAAATCTCCATTATATAAATCGTCTTTTATATAGATTATTACTAAGAAAAAATGTATGGACACTTGAAAGATCTTCCTGTAGAATTTACTGATCTTATTTACATAAGTATTTTAAATTATTCTAAACTGTTATTAATAAACAAACACAGTTTAACAATAGAGATATAACAAAATTGTTATTTATGAATATCACTACTGATATAACTCTTTGTCGAAGAAAATTGCAAAAGATTGTTAGAACTGTACACTTTCTATTAAAATTTTCCATTGTTAATTTATGCAGATCTGATTGTAAATAAATTAACAATGTAATCCAATAGTAGAATTTATTAGAAAAGTACATTTCAATGACAGTACTGACTTGTTTAGAAGGATAAGCTTTCAATTTTTTTAGTGAAGACTAGTATTGATAAATTGTAATGAAAAAGAAAAAGTATATTCTTAAATTAATTTTACAAATTGATGCAAAACCACAGTCAAGTTTAGGTTGATTTTTTAATATTTAAAAAAAACTAATATTTTTTTTATACTAAAAGAGTATAAAGTTCCAAAAAGACATACATTTTATTATCACTGAAAGTAAAAAAAATATAAATTTAAAAATTTCGAACACATTTTTAATACCACATTTTAATACCTGGATATGTAGTGCATGATTTGTTACGAATTCATAACATACATAACATAAATAGAAATCACAGTACAATTTCCATTATCAATAGTTCATTTCTCCAGTGATTGCTAAACCCTAACAAATTTTTCATACGTTTTTTACTTAAAAACGGTATAATGATTAAGATTAGAATAAATTTTATTTACTACTGAAGATAAACACTCAAAGTCTTAAAAAATTTTCAAACATATTTTTAATAATAGTAAACTGGATATTTAATTAATTACTTAATAAAACTGGATATTTTAATAATAGTAAACTGGATATTAATTCAATTCAAGTTTCAGTACAAAATTATAATAGAAATAGAAATACAGAGTACTATTCTTGTTCATTTGTCAAGAAATCACCACATTTACCTATGATTGAAAATCTTTAATAAACTTCAATAGATATAATCTTCAAAAACAGATCGAATAAAAATATACCTAAAAGCATTTTAAGCATTCTAAGCATCTATGTCATTCATTGTTTATGAATGACAATTCAATGATGAAAATTCAAATGAGTTACTGCTGCTATAATACGATCAAAATCGAATCATTTAATCGATTTTCATATTAATCATTTAGAAAATGAAATCGCAGAAAAAAATCAAAATCTTTATGTTAAAAATAGACAAACAGGAACGTTCTATTCAAATGTACTGTTCTTATTAAAAACTGATTGGAAAAAATATCAAATTTACAATAGAAAATATTCATTAAAATTCATCTAAAATAATTCATTTTTGTAACTCGTTCGAAATGTAATTTTTCAAATAAAACAATTGGATGATTTAAATTAATTTGTTCATTTACAAAAACATTCTATTAAAATAAATTTTGATATAAGCAAATAACACATCCTACTATAATAAAAATTCAATAGCAAAATTCAATTCAATCAAATAATAAAAATTCAAAAGCTAGACCGATTTCACATGAGTTCAGCTCGAAAAAAAAAGAAAGAAGATGCGATTCAGCTATGTCCTCGCTTACAAAGTCCAAGAATGACTTTTTGCAGAAGAAGAAGCATAGTAGAAGATAATAAATTGATTTTTTACAATCCCAAGCGTCATCGTATCATCTTTTGAAGATGTAATCCTGATTAACGATGCGTTGTCCACAACATTCAACTTCATGATCAAGGATTGATTTCTCATCTCTCAACAGTCAGATTCAAAAACAGTTTGGACTACCAGAAATTTCGAAGATATGACTAATTTCAGAGTATTGTCTTCAGATATGTTTATTTTGTAACCTGGTCAATAAATTATGAAAATTTCAGTTTTTTTGTTACATATAAAGTTCAGTGTTTAATACTCAAATTATTATCTATCGTATTGGATCTATCAATGGAATAAACTGCGTTTCTTGTAACAATTTGTAACTTTGTACAAAAATGGAAATGTATTTTGTACAAAATTAGATTTCGAAAATTAATTGTTTCAAATAGTTTTGTTCAACAGTCTCATATTTTTTTCATAAAATAAGAGAAAATAATCTGAGAGAGCACAGATGATTCCTGTAAGATAATTAAGAGGTACTAAAAGATCAGATGAAAAATTGTAGGTTTGAATATTCGAGGATTTAAAATCCTATAGCTACAGAAGTTAAAAAAAAAAACAAAATAGAATAATTAGTTTCATAACCAAAGAGGGAAAGAAAAAATATAGTAATTATCAAGTCCATGTTTTTCACTTATTAAAAATTTATTTTTTAAAATTATTAAAAGCTCGAATTTGAAATCTGTAATTATATTTTTTATATTTTATTAAAATGAAATTTGATAAGAAACGAAAAAATAATTTATTTTCGCAGTTTTAAAAATGCATCAATTATGATAAGATAGAGACTTAAAAAAATCATCTCAAGAAATATGCGTACAAAGAAACTTGAAAAAACTTTACATTCTTATTAATATAAAAATATAATTAAATGATGGATATAACACATACTTCAATAATAATTGATATTTAATTTGAAATATTGATGGATAAGAGAACCATATGTAAATAAAACATGATTATAAATAAGTATAGGGTACAATTTTAAATGAGCAAGTTGAAACAAGCTTTAATGATAAAATTTAATCAAAATAATGTAAAAAAATATATAAATTAATTAAGACAAATGCTTGAAATTGGAGAGAGCAGCAACGTTTTGGACCAAAGATTGTATGAAATATCTATTTTTTAAAATAAAATTTGGAATTAAAAAAGACCAAAAAATCATGTCATGATTATCAAATCTAAGACAATAAAAATATAATTGTAATCAGGATTGAAATAAGAAAAAATTCATTGGTTCTTTTCAAAGACTGCAATATATTTTTAAAAAATTGTATTGTTCTAATGCAGTGTGTTTAATTTACATTTATTACATTGAAAAAAACAGTAAAAAAATACTTTGAATTACATATTTAAGTTTCTGTTTATTAAATGAGATTTTATTAGTTGTTTAATGCTGTTAAATTTATTGTATTTTATATTTATTAAATCCTTTTCCATACAGGACTTGTAATATATTTGCAATACAAAAAAAATAAATTAGAATTCTTCCAGTATTTTTTTTAATAAACAATTACATCTATTCAAATTTTACTGAAAAATTAAGTACATACTCAGTACGATACGAATGATTTTTTAAATTTGTTTAGCTATTTCTTAAATGATTGCATTATGAAGCTTGGTATTTCAAGTATGTTTGTCTCCGCCCAAATTCAAGACACGAAAACTTGTGGCACTTCTGTGTCTTCAGCCTACTCCCAAAACTAAAATTTGTGATAAAGGAAAAGTATTACGATACCATTTAGAATTACAATCAAGAGGCTTCATCACCTTTTTAAGATGGGTGTCGCGTTTGCTTACACTCGAGCAAAAACAGTGTCGTGAAGAAGTTTCACAGCAACAAAGCAGAATTTTTGCGCCGTTTCATAACCATGGATGAAACATGGGTCTATCACTTCACACCCGAGACAAAAGAACAATCAAAACAATGGACTGAAAGGGGAGAACCGGCTCCAAACAAGGCGAAGACCGTTTCATCTGCAGGCAAGGTCATGGCGTCGGTTTTTTGGGATGCGCGTGGGATAATTTTCATTGACTATCTTGAAAAAGGAAAAACTATCAACGGCGAGTATTATGCGAACGTTTGAGCGAAGAAATCAAGCAAAAACGGCCACATTTGGCTAAGAAGAAAGTGAGTACCCTCGTAAGAGTGATTCTCCAAGTGGAGTATAGAACTGCTTCGAACATTTATAATCAACATTTTATAATCGCTTGTATTGAGTATTTGAGTATTTTTTTTAAAAAAATATTAAACCTTTTATCAGAGAAATTTTAAAAACTAAATTGAGTAAGTACTAAAACTTTTGGCCAAATGATAAATCTTAAAAGGAATAAATATTATAAGAAAATGTATTATTTTATCTGAATTAAAAATCATTGAACTTTCGTTTATAAATGATGTGTAATTATTCAAATATATAATATATATTTTCTAATCAAAACTCTGAGAAAAAAAACCTCTGGAAATATTTTACAGTTATTTTCAACTGGAAAAATACAATTGGATACGTATTTATTTCTTCTTTACAAGAAATGATTTAGGAAAAGATTTTTCTACTCTTTGAAAACTTGTTAAAAAATGTGAATAGTATGAATTAAAATATTTTTTTCTAATCAATAAAATGTTCTTTTTAACATTTAAAACTGTATGCCAAGTACAAAAATATATTCTTGGATAACTAAACAATTTATAAAAAAATTGAAATGATTTTTCTTAATAAATTTTATATTCGTTTAAGACATAAGAAAAAATACTACTTATATAAATATGCACATTTGTATAAGTAGTAGGGAAATCTTAAAACTTTTTACAGAAAATTTATAAAGGAAGTAACCGATTTCCTATGAAATACAGTATTTTTTTATTAATTTCTTAAACGATTTATCATTATTTCTCTCTGAGAATATTTTAAACAAGTTCAACAAGATGAACGTTACACAGATTTGCATCAACATTAATCATTTTTTATTCAATGGACGTGTATTCGCATTTAATTACAATTTAATTGTTTCGAAATTTGACAGTTGATTAATCAAAAAACAATCAATCATTTATTTTAATCAATTCGTGGTACAGTTTTGTATGATTTTTATTCTCTGTAAATTATGGAAAAAAAATATCAGAAATAAAATATATAAATGTCAGTTTTAACGACTCGTTTTTTTCAAGTTAGCGCACACATTTAAAATCTCAATAATCTATATAATTTTTAATTTGTTATCACTGAATTATTTATATAATGATTAATTATTAAGGAACAGAAAAAAGTAAAAGAGCATAAACAAGAAAAACTTCATATAAATATTATAACAAAAGATTTAAATCAATGCTGGATTTATATGTCTTTAATATCCAATGAAATATATCAATTCATTTATAATATTTATTATAATCAATAAAATAATGAAATAAATATTATACATTTAATTATTCTGTTCATTTAACATACACAGAAATGTTAATTAGAAAAAGTGACTTTTCATTAAATAAAAAAAAAATTTTAAAAATAATCTTGCCTTTTTTATTAGCGTTTATAATTAAAAAAAAAATACTGTTTCTTCCAAAAATACTATTCTTAGTATTATTAAGAAAAATATTTATTAAAATGTATTTTTAATCTATATTTTAAAATACTACTTTATTTAAAATAGTAGAAAACCCGCACAAGAATAGATTATGTTTTTAATTACAAGAGTGTTTTGAATCAATTGAACTTTATTGATTGAACAAACAAAAACTTGAATAGAAAAAACTTGAAATTTCTAATTAGTAAGAGTTGAAAATATTACTTCATTTTATTTTACTGAAAGTTATCAATAACTTATAAAATCGAGAAGATTTTTTCATCTTAATTTAATAAAATAATATTGAAAAATGTAATAGAAAAGCTAAATAAAAAATGTTAATATTCTCAAAATGGACATTTGATTTCATAATGAAACAACTATTTTAAATAATAAGTACATTTATGAATAATTTTATCTAAGAATAATCAAACAACAATTATTTTTCAGTGGACAAGGAACATTGATACGTGAGACAATTGATAAAAAATTTAATTGAATTATTCAATTATTTACAACCAAAATACGAGTTCTTGTTTGAAAAATGAATTTTATACAAAATGTAATGTATTAACTTGTAAATAAGAACAAATGTACTTTATAAAAGAAATGATCTGCTTTATAATAAGGTATTATTTTAGCCAAAGAAATATTATCTTGTCTTCTGTAAAATCTTACAACGAAACTAAAAACTGTTAATTAAAGAAAAAAGCAAAAAATAGCAGAAGACAACCATTTGTTGACGGTTTAAAAATTATAAATTTGTACATAAAAAATTATTAAGGCATAACACTGAAAATAAGATAAATCGATATTTTTAGACATATTTATAACTGATTATCCTTGTGAATAAAGAATGTATGTCATTCCATTAAATAATTACTTTAATGCAAAACAAACTTAACATTGTTTAAAGAATTCACAAAAAAACAAGTATTTTAATTTAAAATTGAATATAAATCGAAAAAAATCAGCTGTTTTACAAAGTGCTATGAAAAAATATTTATATTTATTTAACTGTGTAAAATAAAAACAATTTCTTCATTAAAAAATGTGTTCTTAAATATCTTAACATTAATTTTACTATTCAGAAAAATGTGGTTGAACTTTGAATTTAGTAGATACTTTCATCTGTTTGTAAATCAATAGAATTTGGAAAAAAACATAACTCTGGTATTATTTTAAGACACCACAAACGAAGACATTTCACAAACGAAGACGTTTCGAAAAAAAATAATACATGTATTGAATTGATCTTAATGTTTTTTTTTTGATAAAAAAAATTTGCAATAGAAAAAATTTAATGACAGAAACCTAGAAGGCATTGAAATTATTGACCAATATTTTTTTCCAACACGTATAGGATCTGAGCTCTGCAATCATTTGTACTCAATATCTTAAGATTGGTAATACGATGAAAAAGGAATTAAATTAGAACTTTTTCTACAAAAAATCGTGTCTTCTCTTTCAAATCTGGATATATTAATATTGCAAAATTAAAATCCAGATACAAGTACCAATACAAATATTCAATCGAATATGATGTCAAATTTTGTGGCTCTAGATTTAAGTGCTAGGAAATTAATTTTAATTGATATTCAAGACCATTTGGTTCCATTTTGAGACACTTTTAGAATATGAATTTAAAAATTTCGTGATTTTAATATATTTTTATTTCAATTTATCAGAAAAAAAGTACACAAACAAATTAAATAATAAGAAAATGCGTTTATGAAGAAATTGAATGAAAATGTGTTGCACATACACAGATTTTACAGTGTGTTAATAATATAGTGTTTCATTTTCACTGAAGACGTAGTTATAACAAATAATTCTTCTTACTTTTCAAAGAAAACTTACATTTAAAAACAGAATTAATTATCAACTGACATTTGATATAAGAAATGAAATTCAAAATATTTCTAGATTTAAAATTTAACAAGTTGAATGAGGAAGAGAAATCTCCTTTAAATATCAGATTACATCAGTTAATCAATGTACCGTTAAATCTATTTTCGAAAGTGATCTAAATTTATGACACAAAAATCTAATCAAAAAATAAAACATTTTAAAAGTGATATTTTTGACGAATTTCTCAAGTAAAGTTGTGTATAATTTTATTTCAATATTTTTTCTAAAATTATTAGAGAATACTAAGACAATATCCTGAAATATCGTATATCATATTTATAAAAGTAGTAATAAAAAAATTCAAGATATTCGAAGTTTGAAGTTTTCCAATTGTAAAACCAAAATGTAAAACCAAATTCAATAGTAAATGATCTTTAATAAACAAATATAATAAGTGTATTATGATGTAAGTAAGTATTTTAATAAGTATTTTTAAGTTCTGAATATGGTGACATTCTGTCAAAAATATTCTTATTATATAGATGATTTAAATTGAACCGATGTCATTAAACATTCATATATACAAAGGCTCCAAGGGCTAGAAGTCTTTAATGATTAATCAATATCTAAAGTGATGTTTCAGTTAAAATTTGAAATAATAGACATTATTCATTGATACAATAAAATAAAAGTATCCCGGGAAAAAGTGTTATTATTCTTCACTATTTAATTAATAACTGGATTTCATTAAATTATTCTCGAAAACAAACGCGCTAGTGGTTACATTTGAAGTTATTACCTTACAGTAATATGGAATTAAGACAAAATTATGTAAATCTCTTAAAATATTTTCATTGAAAAATTGAAGGAATAAAATGTTCCTTACATTTCTTATTATTTTATTCAGTCCAATATCTTCTTATTAACAAAATAATAATTTAAAAAAATGTTCAATTTAAAACAATGATGTAAATTTTTTTGTAGAAAAAAGTATTTGTTATTATATAAAAAAAAATTCGACCATTTCTGTAGCACTTAATATTAAAATCATCCGTCTACTGTGGAAAAAAAAACTTCTTGCATTGAATTACTGACTACAACACCGCCACCACTGCCATTTTCTTCGAACGACAATTACTTTTAACATAACATCAAACGCCGTTCCATGCGTATAATAATAAAAAAAAGCAACAGTATAATTTCACAGGACGGAAGTATACATGTCCGAAGTGAAATTTAATAAAAGCGTACAAGAAACGGCGTCGCTTGTATAAAAAAAAGGCAGCTTAATGTATATAATTAATGTTTTACCTCTAATAGGAATTTTCGCGTGGTGATCGCAGTGGACACCTTGACAACCGCGTTTTTGCAGTAGACCCGGACAATGTTTTCCACCATTAAGTGGGGGCCTTTCAACAGTCCGTGACCTTTGCATCATGCCTGGTCCACAAGTCACGTCACATTCGCTCCACGGACCCCACGCTGATACTTTACAGTCCACAACTGTAATTAAAAAATAATTATTTGAGATGGGCGTTACAGAACGGCACCGTTTTATGAGTGCGTTTATATATTACACTCGCATAAATCCTTTTTTTTGTGTTCGTGTATTTTCATCATTTCACATGTAGAAAAGATGCATAAAAGAAATGTTATAGAAATTAATTGAAGAAAATAAATAAATTCATAAAAGAAGTTTTTAAAATGTCAGTACATAAATTTACACTTTTCCTGAAACATAAACAACAATGAGTATATAAAAAGAAATGTTTATTTTACATTTGTTTTAATTTGTATTTTAAATATTTCATAAACAAGGAAACGTACTTTCAGTCTAATTTTATTTACGTTGCAAAAAGCAATTCATGCTTACAAAAAAAAGCCTCAGGGTGTTGTCTAATCAAACAAGTTTATGGTAGAAATATATCGGTATTATTTTTTTATTTTCATCTCGTATATTTTTTTGTAACAATAAAATTGCAAAAAAAATCGGATAGAAAATATCATAAAATTATAAAAATCAGTGAATTGAACAAATACTTTATAATGCCATTAAGATTTATCTTAATTAATACCAACACAGTTCCAAATTATTATACTTTAATAAAAAAAAATCTGTATAGTTATTGAAATAAATAAAAGTTCAGAATTCTGTCAAACGAAATAAAAAACGTGGTGTTTTTATATAATCAAACTTGAAAACTTTTATAAAGTAAAGAAATTTCAGAACAATACTTGAAAGGAACGATTTGGAGGTCTTTCTGAAATTTAATAATGAGATCTCATATCGAGGAGATATGAACAGTTCTCTCATTAACCTACAATATTTTCAATAAAAATTTCATCTAAAAAAAATAAACTTTTTTATTTGGAACTCGTTTTATAAAAGAGCATAAAGGGACCACCAGCAGATGATTTAAGTACGACAGACATACTGTTTGCCAATCCCCAAGTCGACCGTTCCTTATGGCTGAACCCACTCTGGATTTGTAAGAAGGTCATGCGTGCTTCGAGCACCCTAGTCGAGTGGCCTCTCTTCTAATTATGTATACTCGAAAGCACCAATCCCATATCTCAACTACATTAGTATATTAACTGCGACAAGTCATTGGTACTCTGAAAAGATTAGCGTGTTGCACTGCGCAGGTTGTGGTACTCTGGATCAACACACCAGAACCAGAAGAGTAAAAGAGTAAAAAAGCAACATGTAAATATAAGTGCAGTTTTAGTTAAGTCATAAGGTAAAACACGCCCATACTCGGTTTTGAACATTTCCGGATATCAAACACACTTATGGAGCCATAAAAAAAATGCATCGCACAAACACAAACTGTAGCCAAAATCGAGTCAATACTGAGGCGAGGCATAGAATATACAACATGCTCTCACAGCACGAACATATATTGTAATATACATGTACAAATTGAACTCTGAACAATAAATTCTCCCTTCACTTTTCTTAACATGATATAGACTTAAATTAATACACGCATGAAAAAACATAAAGAAAAAACGAAAACGAATCTACCACATTATTGAAATATAAAAAAATGAAAATCAAAATATCTATTTAAATCGAATACCCAGAGACTTAATTTTAATATAATTCAATCAGAAAAGAATTTCAATCAAATATTTAAAAAATGATCCAAATCTTTTTCTAAAAGAGCTAACAAAAAGTATAGTACATAATATAAAATATAATATAATAGTATATAATGTAAAGTATGGTATATAAAACATTTTAAAACAAATTGTTTGGTAAATAATAAGTAAAAAAAATGAAGATTATTAGAATTATCAGTGCTTACTGACGATTACAGCATAATTAAAATGTTTTATTTTCATAATAAAGGTACCTTTCCAAATTTTTTTTTTTAATTAATATATTTATTACAATCAGAATTTTCGAATATAATTATTAGAAATTCTAAGATAAAAACACATTTTTATATAATAATCAAGAGATAATAATAATTTTGACAGTTGAAATAAAAAGTGAGTTGTGACAATTAAACAATCAGTCCATTACTACTGACACTACCACGTCTTCTAGATATTAATAAATCATGATTTATACATAATAAAACAACATAACAAATGTAAACGATGGTTGGAAAAAATAAACATTGAAATATGATTTAAAAAAAAAATTAACAATATTTATTTTCCGAATCTTCTGATAAAATAGAATGTAATATCTTAAAAACGATTCACAAATACTTTTTTCAGATTCTAATTAATTTTTGTATGAAGTATCACTATTTAAAATTCAATAAAACAAACCACTTTTATCTAGAATATCAACAGAAATTAATCTTGCATCAACAAATACAGAAAACATCATCAAAGAAGTACGATTCCATGCTAAAGAAACACGAGACAAAAGACACTTAACACGCCCTGTTCATACATTTTGTATTCAAGATAAAATCTCCTTCACAGTCTGTCCTAATAAAGAATAACAGGAGGAATACAAACGAAACATTCAAATACAGGTAACTAAGACCTTATTTCAAGTAAAAATGATTTGTGTACTGCCGCAGCGGGGATGCTTTTAAATACTAAAAACTTATCATTCATATTTAAATACGCTTGTACTTTTGGCTTTACTTGTTACAATTGAAACAATTGTTACAATTGAAAGGAAGAAAGGTAGACCTCTAACAATAAATACTTCAATAACATTCGATGGTGTTTTCCTGACACTTGCATTTTTTTGGTAATAATTGAAGAAGTTTTCTGTTTTCTATCCGTACAAAATTATGTAAAAAATGTTCAGTTCTCCAGTATTTTTTATTCAAAAATTGCTTATAGAATTTTTTTACAGAAAATATATAAAAAACAATTATATTATAACTCAGTCTGTTGAATAATTTAACTCACTGACTAATCAAAAAATAAAAGTCTGAGTATAATATACAATTCTTTATAAGAATACATTTTAGATAACAATAAAAATTAACAAATTAATTCAAATCTTATTGAAAATATGAACTATTTAAACAAATTTTTAAAAAAAATTTCCAACAGTAACTCAAAACAAGTGTATCACTTAAAAAAGTATTTTGACATAAGGTCAATAATGTTTTTTTTTCCATTCAATTAAAATTTCAAATAATACTTTTAAGCATTATTATAAAGATTATCAACGAAAAAAAATATTTCCTAGTTCGGGGATAATAAGAAGCTCCTAAGGTAAAACAGTCTAATGAATTCAATCGAGGAAATAAAAACATTTGTCACGAAAAAAGATATTTGAATAAAAAAATTCAAACAACCGTTACTTGTATAGACAAGTAATGGTTTAAATTAAAAAAATAATAATACTGAAAATTAACTAAAAAATTCAACATACTCGAATTGGAAAAAAATCTCAAGATTTTTACTACAAAAGAATGATTGATAAAACATTGAAAATACAATGATGAATATCGTTTCATGTTTAAATTAAGAATAACATGAAAATAATAGAAAATTTAATTATTTCTAAATTCGTCTATGTGTGGTACGAATTGTTTTTAAATAAATTCCTACGTATGTTTAATAATAAAAATTCAAATTCGCTTCAGTACTTGTCTTTTTTATCCAAAATAAATATTTTATATAAACTCGTAACGATTTTCAATTAAGAAATATTTTTTCTGCTCCGAATTATTGAACGATTTTATTATTTTAAAGGTGTCAGAACATGAAAATGCCTTTAAACCCTAAAAAAATATTATAATTTTCAGATAAAAAATTATTTTTTTTTTACATTTTAAAAATATTTTATTTAGTAGTATTTCAAGAATAAAAATTTTATTTAATATCAAAACAACTTAAATTGAAATATTCCGAATGTATACAAAAGAAAAATCATAAAAAGTACATTTTGTATTTTGTAGAATATAAAAACTTTCTTTTTCAATAAGTATAAAAATACAGTTTCTAGTCATTGAAATATCAGAGTTTGATAAGTTAAAAAAAACGTTTATTTGAGTTAATTTAATTTATGATCATAAAAACTACTTGTTCATCTTTTAGAATTTTATAACAGAATAAATCTACTTTTTATAATGCGGTATTTCAACAGACTTGGAATATCCTTTATTTTGCGATTTGTAGATTTAGAAGAAAACAATTTTTAGCATACAATTATCTAAAACGTATATGCAAATAATTCAATAAAATGATTCTCAAGCTTTCATTTTTCTTCCTGTAACTCTAAATTGAATAAATAAAAAAAGTTATTTCTATGAAATTCTTCAGTACAAGAATAAACGATTTTATCATATTGACAAGACGTTTAGTAAATTAAGAAGAGTGAAAATATAACATGTTTTTTTCTTTTATGTTTCTAGATGATTAATTCATTCATAATTGAAATAAATAATGTATTTTTTTAAAAGAAATACCCAGTTTCCATAAAAGAAAGTATTTAAAAGGAAAAAAATGTTTATAAAGAAGCAATTTCAATAAGAATTTAAATTTTATTCACAAAGTTTTCTAACCAGAAATTGATTTAATATCATAAATTATTTTTATATGCTACCATATTTAAACAAGTTCAATATTCGTCAGAATAAAATGTTTTAATTTGTAGGAATATTCAAGTTGTGAAAATAAATTGTATATACGGTCATGAAAAGTGTAAAAGCGACACGCTTTTATACTTATAAGAAGCCGATATAAGAAGAAGACACTTCTTATATCGGCTGTAGGTTTGATAAATTAAAAATATTAGAAACGAATTAGTTATTACAAAATAACATTTCATCATTATGATAAGACAAACTTCTTCAAAACTTCTTATTGTGTACAAAATAAAAGCATCAAAGTTTTGAAAACAACACATAGTTTCTATGAAATTATATGGTGTATCTTTTTAACAATTTCTATACACAAAATAGGCGAACTTTCATTTTCATAAATTTAACAAAAATCTGAAATTATGCAGAAAAAAAATTAAATAAATTCTTTTTCTTATCAATTGATATTTGAAGAACTGGATTTACAATTTTTTTTTAATACTACACTGAAATATTAAGAATACCTAAACAGGTAGTAGTTAGACAGCCCAGTTTTTAACGGATAAGTGTTATATGAAACATGAAAAAATTGTCTTAATCTCTTCTTAATGGTACATTTTAAGTATTTAATACTGTAAGAAAAACTAGAATGATTACCTAGATTAAATGTATTTTTAACAAAAACGTGTGTATACCCAAAAATACATAATACATATACTTAAAATAATCTTTATTACGAATCTCTGACAAACTTCTTTTAAATAGATGCCATTCAGGAAAAAAATGAAATGTAAAAAAAGCGTTCCTTATCTTTCAGACAATATATCTCGGCACAATAGACCCTTCAACTATAGACCACCACCGTTCAGGTAGTAGTTGTAGCACGTGTCAAAGAGCAAAAGTTTGTCAAGAAGATGCCAACAAGACTCTTGTAGACCACTTGACACGCGCGTTGTGTGAGATAATATGATGTAGGGGTTTTACAGAACAACTTTTTGTATTACCGTCATGTTGACTCGCTGCATTACTTTTTTTTCCAAGCACTTGTACGAGATGTTCGACGGATGGATCGATTTTGTTGGTTTTTTTTAAATCGTTATGTGGTAAGTGTTTATGTATTCATTTGAATCGAATGCTGAAGAATGATGAATAATTGACAAAATGTCCACTCACATATAATAGAAGAATATATTAAAACAAGATTACTTTTTAATTATTAAACATCAATTAATTAAATTTCAATATTTTTTGCCATATAACCATGAAGAACACACGGTGAAGAAAAATTCAGGGCTGAATTGAAGTAAAACAAAAACATGAAGTTTTGGATTAAAATTAAGAATAGAACCTACTCACACTTCTCTTTAATATTTTTTCTGTTTTAAATTTAATATAATTTTTAACTATTTTTTAAAGATTTTTCTATCTTTTTAACAATTTGCAATTTACAGAAAAGTAATACTGTTTGAAATTTGAAAAGAAAATGTATAATTAAATATTTAAATAACATCAAAAATTGTAATTAGTTTCTTAAAACTTATTGTACAACAAAAGAATTAATGGAATTCTTCATAAACTTCTTTTAACTGGACAAGGAAAATATTTAGTGAATATTATGAAAAACGTTTTGTGAAAACAAAAATAAGATTTTTTGAAAAAAATGTATTAAATATAATTTAAAAATGGTTCAGCGATGGCGAGTTAGACTTGGTCATTTCTAAAATAAAAATGTTTTGTAATTCAAAAATCCAGACGAAGAGAAATGATCAATCGGACTATGTTCGAAATATAAACATCAAAAAATAATAAAATATTATTAAATCTACTAGTTTTAAGTTACTCAAATTTGAAAATTCATACGTAAATCTATAAAAGGTTCGAATTAAAACAAACCTTCGACAACTATGATCCAAAAAAAAAAAACACCTTCTTAGAAAGTTTTATAAATTTATATTGTAAATAATATTGTAACATAATAAATAAGTTAATATATAACATATATAATTGAATAAACAAAATCTCACCGGATTGATGTGAAAAATAGAAATAAAACTTTCAGAGAAGAAGAATTAAAAACTTAACAAAAAAACTTAAAAAAATATATCTTTCAAATAAGATTATGAATAAAAATAATTATCGAAGATGTTACAAAATTTGTGAAATTAAATTAATTAAATGAGTGATGCCGAATCAATTAAAACAATTTTAGATCAGATTTGCAACAAGGACACATTAATCCTGAATACTTGAAATAATTACCAATGTATTATTTATTTATTTAATATTTTTGCATGTATACATAAAATACAAACAAAAGCTCTGTTTGAGATTACTTAGACCCTGGACTTATTTTTCCGTACCACATCAGTGCACACCTGCACTGTAACTGTATTTTCGATCAATAAAATTTATTTTGATTTTTCTCTTTGGGAATAAAAATGGATGAGAATATGAAAATCGATTACTTCAAAATATTAGCAGAATTAATTGAAAATCAAAAATCTCCAAGTGCTGAAGGATTTGTATTACTAAAAATCATTTAAGAACTTGATGAAAGTAAAGTAAGAGACAGGCATTTATCAATTGATTACAATTTATTCGGGATTTTTTAATTATTGAACAAATTTATCAAATCAATTGAACAGATTTATCAAATTCATAATCACATATCTAATCTATATATAGATTGGATTTTATAAAATTAATTACATAAGCAAAAACCGTTATAATTTCACGAGTGAAAAATATACAAATAATATTCAGAACATGGATTTGGAAAAAAGACTTAACAAATAAAAATGTTTTATTTCACTGTCTTAAAAATGATCCTAATTTAAATATAATTAAAAAAATCAATCGTTTCTTGTACTGACAGTGGGAGATGTCTTAAAAAAATATTCATTATTAGAAATCCGAATATTTTTGACATATTATTTATGTTATTAAGTACCACACCTTCTAAAAACAGAGTAGCTGAACAAGAATCATAATGAAACAGTTCTTCCAAGCTATCGAGATCTGATTTGTAGAAAATGTGGAAGATAATTTAAAAAAAACTGGTATGATTCCATACAAAGGATCTATATACTAACGTTAATAATTGAAGATAGTGTTAAAAATTAAAAACGTTTAAAAAAATAAAGCCTGTAAACCTCACAAGAGTTCAATATATTCCCAAAAAAGCACATAATTAGGATGATTCATCTACTGTTTATTCATCTATGTTAACGAAAAGTTACATCAATGACAATCTGCAAATGTTAAAAGTACCTGTAAAATGGAAGTTTTTTTTTGGTAACTTGAAGATCAAAGTTTTCTCAATTGTAATTTTTAATAAATTTCAAATGCTTTTAAAATTGTTTTTTAGAAAATAAACTGATTAGTCAAAATGGATAAGAACACTGATTTCATTTTCAAATAAACAGTAATTTCATGCCATAAACTAATCAAAATTTCAGAAATTTAATATTATAAAAAAACCTATACATTTAATTAAAATGAATGGTAGAGATATAGTGGCAATTAAATAAAGAAAACATTTAATAATGCATAGATATATTTTTGTTTATAAATGAAAGCTAGAATTTAAAGAAAATATTTATCTTTCATCTACAAGAAAAAAAATATTTATTTTTATGTACGATTAATTTGGAAATTGGTACAAAGAAATGAATTTAGAAATCTGCATTTTAATAAACCTTTCAAGGAAGGAAATCGTACAACAGTAAATAAATCTTGAATCGTTCAATATTTTCTTATTTATCCAGTTTTATAACACTTCCCACCTTCCTAAAATATTTTTTTGAATTAAAAATTGAAATAATCGAAGAATTTCTATTGAGTAATTCAAATTAAAGATAAATAATTGAAAATCAATTTATTTAAAATGATTTATTCATTTTTTTATTTAAATTTATTTATTCATTTAAAAAACAATAAATTAGTCAATAGATTCGAATTTTTTATAAGAAATTTTACAAATATAAAAAAAATAAATGTGGGTAATGAAAAACTCAGTGAATTGATTATTTTGAACATGACCAAAAAATGAAAGCAATAAATAAACATCAGAAAAAGATTCTTAAGGAATGAATATATATCGTGTAATAATTTCCAAAAAACACAAACCAAAACTTATTCTACAGAAATTAGGGAAGAATCAAATTTTTTTTGTAAATATTCAAACATTTCCATACAAAAAATCAAGAAAATTTCACAAAAAGATATATGACCAAATAAAATAAAGGTAATTATTGAACATAAATTTTAAATGAATCTGTGCAAAAATGTATTTAAATATTAATGATAAAACATCTTATATGTAATTTTAAGCAATAAAGAATTTATAAGCAATTTTCAAAAAAAAATAATAAAAATGTGATAATTCGAAAATACAAATTTAAAAAAGTGAATTAATAAAACAAAGTTTTCTGAGATAATAAAAAGCACATATGCAGGAATTTCAGAAATCTGAAAGAAATTATTTAGAAGAATAAACAGATTTGTAATTTCTTTTTAAACAGATTTGTAATTTCTTTTAAGTGAAAAAATATAGCATATGAATTAAAAAACTTTTGTATTTATTAATATTCTCAACTGTTGATACACCAATTTCAATGTATGAATTTAGAAATTCTATCAGCTCAAAAGAAAATATATATAGAAAATGATCAAGACTTAAATTGTTATTGGTTAAGATTTGAAAAGAAACAGTAAGCTATTTTATAAATATCAAAAAGTTATCTGATAATGCAAAGTTTATAACAAAAGATCGAGTGATATTTTTTTAAACAATTTTTCTAGCAAGTGAATAACATTTTATGATCATAATAAAAGTTCTGGTAACTTAAACGTCGGATAAAATGAAACAACCAGTATATTTAAATCAAAAATACATTCATATTTTTTTTATTTTAATAAATTTTCTAAGAAAACGATTCAACAATTTAAACAAGACAACCTCCTAAAAGCTCTCTAGTCAGTCTTAAAACATTTGTATTTAATAATAACAAAAGTATTTGTTAAGAAACTGGATGCTATTTAGCAAATTAATACTTAACTTTTTAATTATTTAAAAAGTGAATACTAGAAATGAAATAGTTTTCGGATTGAATTCTAAATAATAAGATTAGTGAAATGAAAAAATGTCAATTTTATATGAAATTAAAAATAACTTAATTCACTTCTGAATCGCAACTTGTAAGAAAATACGTGACAAAAACACATTTATTTGTAGGTCCACTTTATAAGAAAATAGAAGAGTTCTCAAACCAAAATAAGGTCAGTTTACCAAAACAGATATAATAATTTTAAAATAAAAATCACACAATTGAACAAGAACACAATTGAATAAGAACTGAATAAGATTATAATTATATGTTTTTCTGGAAGTTTTCAAATGCTATAGAATTTTATCTAGTATCGATTTAAGACCATGGAAAAAAAAGGATGAAGACAATCTTCAAATATATTGAATAGAATTGAAAAAATAAAATAAAAATTATCATGGACAAATACCTAAATAGCGATAAAACGTTATGTATATCACTATATTAATAAAAATTTTTAGTGAAATCATAAATGAAATTTTATACACCACTCAGATGTATTTTAAAGACAGAACTGACTTGAAAAGTATTATAATTATTTTTAAATATTGTAAAAAAAAAACTGAAGAAGAAAATAAAAGTCTACATCTAACTAATATTTACTTCCATTGTGCTGAATTATTATTAAAGACAAATGAATATATAATTTTATTTTCAACTAAGAGGTCAATAGATAAGATAAAAAAATATGGTTCGATGTTTACAAAATAATAAAATAATATTCAAATTGTGTTTACCTTGAATGCATTTATAAAAAAGAAAATTATATTTTTTCTCATACGCGTCTACTATTTTATTTTAGTCAGTAATTATATTTATTTCTACGATAAATATTGAAAAAAAAGGAAAGACAAGTAAAGTACTATTTAGAAAAATTCATAGTTAGCACTAAAAAAAAGATAATAAAACATTCTTAACATTTAAATAATAAACCAATTTTTACATCTCTGAATTTGATTAGATAAAACTATAATTGATATGAAAAAATCCATTCAGCCTCAATTAAAGAATATTTTAGCATGAAATTGTATTTTTATTTTTCAATTAACATCATATGTATACATGACATGGCTCAATGAAAACGACGTTTAACTTTCGAGAAATATAAATGGAAGCTTTTCGTTAAAATGAGATAAAACCTAATAAAATTATCGTTTATTAAATAACCGTTCTGTATTGGGGAAATAAACTGGAATAAAAAAATGTTTATTTAATTTAGAGTACAAATACGGTTTTAGTATGTGCGTAACATCAAAAAGGGTAGCAAATAAAATAAAATCGACCACAGACATGAGAAGAGTACAATAAGAGACACACAAGAGCTATAAAAGTTAAACCCATAGGTACAATGAACAAAGAAACGGGATTCGTGAGCACGAGAAAAGAGAAGTCGGTGCGGCCACAACAATACAATATTTATACGGAAAACGTATTTCAACGTTTGTGTGGCTGGGGGTAAGCAGTAGTTGTAGTGGTTTGGGGGTTAAAGAAGATGGAGATGAGGTTCGGTCGGGTGCCGTGTATGTACCGTCTCAGCCACTCGACGTGGTAAAAAACGTACCTTGAATACGTAATGAGATCAAATAGTCGCCGGTTCTCGAACAGTCTTTTAAATTTTTTGATGTCTAGGATGTCAATTTAAACTCATTTTTTAATGTATGATGGAACGAACTGAGCGCAGAGTAAAAGCTCAACAGTTTGTGGATAAAAACACTAACATTAAATTTCATTCATCTTGCTGCTAATGGATATCTGACTAATGAAACTAATGAAACAAAATTCAATTTTCTTTCAGACAACTTCAAAGTTCGAAACTAAAATATATCTCGACGGATTTATATTACAGTTATTCAAGATTAATTCCTAATTATATCGTATTAAAACATTTCTTTGTTACACACAAGATTTGGACAAATTTTTGAAGAAGTATACAATCACTTGAGACTGTGTGCATATTTCAATCGCTAAAAGAAAATATAAGAAATTCACGTGTGTGTGATAAATTCAATCAAGATTTCACTTTCTAATTGGTTATAAAAGATAACGAAGACCTACTGAAAAAGATGCCATAATCAAGGATTATGATTTTCTTTATAGAGAACAGAGTTGAAGAATTGCAAAATATATTAAAATGGAATTAAGGCCACAGGAAGAATACAATCAACGAAAGTAGCAAAGCACGTCAAGTTCAATAATGAGTACTTATATGTAATTTATACATATACTCTATTGCTAAAAAAATACATAAAATCATTCCAAATCCACAGCAAAATTATTTAAAAAGTCATTAAAAGTATTCTATTTTTTTTTAAATTGGATTAGAATTAAAAATTTCATTTTTGTTCAGTTTTTCACAAATAATTCAATACTTCAGCTTACAAATATCAAAAAATGTGATTAAAACTATTTATATACTAAGATATATAATTTACTTTTATATACTAAGCTGTTATGAATAATCTAATCTAATAATTTAATTTCAAACGAGAAAAGTGTATTTTTAACACTTTTCTCATTAATTTCTTGAAAGCCTATAAATCACGAAAATTAAGAAATAAATCGTGCATAACTGGTTCAATTCTTTTAATAATTATTACACAAATCAAATAATTAATTTAATATATTTAAAACATTCTATTGAATGAATTGTTTGATTAAATCAATTATATGAGACACATCAGTTAATCAAAGTTGAAACTTTTTGCAAAAAAATAAATCCGTGTTATTATGTTTTTATATAAATATACTTTTGTTTCTAAAAAATCAGTGCTTTGCTATTACTCAAAAATTGAAATTAAAGTTCCTATTTTAAAATCTATGATAGATTAAAAAGATACTTAAAATTTGTTTCAAGACAGCAATTGAAAGTAAATAAATGTTTTGCATCCAAAATAACAGTTCCTTACGACCAGTATTAGTAAAATGAATCAAATAAATCAATTGATTTTTACTAATTCTATCACTAGAAATGAAATGTAAATTATACATCTTTAAATTTATGCAACATTATTGAATAGTTAAATTTGAGATCTTAAACAATCAATCCATAAATAATTTTTTCATACTTCCAAAAGAAAAAATAAACAAACATAAAAAAATAGTATAATGATTCTGTACAAATCTATTATCGTTTCTGAATGTACATTTAAGCATTAATCAAAATCAATTTTAGTTATAATTAATTCAATCACGATATGAAAAAAAAGTGTGAGGAAAATAGAAATTTTTTCAACTATACCGACGACCTCAAAATAAAGAAGTATCCGACAAAATATTTTTCTTACTAAATATTGTTTCTTGTTATTTAATTTAATTTTCATTGTCTATAATTCTGAAGACGAAAAAAAAAAACAGAAATGTTGATGATGATGATGTTGATGAGTTTCGTTTTTCGACGAAGTTTCATTATGAACCATTTTCCTAATCAAACATGAAAACACTCCAGATAAACGATTGATAGACAAATTCAACGTTTAATAAATAAGAAAAATGTTAATTAATAAATTAAATTCAATGGTTCTTTTTGATAAATATGTAAAAAATAAATTCAAATAATTTGCTTCTGAATGAAATAATAGCAAGTGCATTGTTTATGATTGTATTTATTTTGTATTATAAATAAATAATAACAAATATGCAATTAAGTATATGTGGATAAATATTATTACATATCTAATAATTTTTATAACACATTTTGCTATTTGAGAAAACATTTCCAAATTTAAAAGAAATAATAAAAAAACGTTTGAAAACCTTTTCTTTCAGTTTTTATATGAAAAGAAAAACAAAATGTACTTTTAAATAGAAAATCATTTTATTAAATCGATTGGTCTATTTATACCAATAACGTTTTCTTAAAAAAATCGTTATTGGTATAGAAACTTATAACTTATTTAATAGAAACTAATAAACATGCAAGAGAAGCAATCAAGAGAATTTAATGTTCATTTTTAGATAGAAAGTGGAGTCATGTTGTGCAATTTTTATGGTTTCAAATGTTGATCTTTTAATTCACATAAATTTATATTAATTTGTTGGAATTTTAAGGAAAAACAATTCAAGAATATTTACTAATGAAATACTGACAATACTGTAAAATAGATAAAATATTTTCGTATACTACAAAATCAAGAAAGGATGATAGATGTTAAAACGTAAATGAAAGCTCTAAGAACGATCTGATAATTTATTTTAAAAATATTAGTAATTTTCGAGACAATTAGATTACTTTCTAATTTATTTATTCACATTTTTATCATTTTTTAAATTTATAAGCGCTGAGATGAAAAAATATAGAAACATTCACTTGACAATGTGAAAAAACTTTCGAATAATGGAACACAGAAAAAAATATTTTCATTGAATAAATCTCCGAAGTTTTGAAGAAAAGATTTTTTTCCAAAAGGTCATTAATTAAAGAAAAATCTTCAATATTATACTAATATATTTTTTATAAAAAAAATAATATTAAATATGGATAAGAGATTCCATGAATAAAAATATAGTATTTGAATAATAATTTTTATTCTTCTTGCTGCTATTTATATATACAAGAGAAAAAATGTGATTGTAAAAAAAAATACATAAGACATGTTATATAAAAGACGAAATAATAACAATATTTAATCGTAATCATAGTTAAATCATTTAAAAAGAAGAATGAATAAATTTCGAATAAACAATTCTGATAATTCATAATTGGACAAGTTATGAAAAATATTAACAAATCCAATCAGCTGGATATTTTTTATACAATGTGGCATCTACTGAAATCAAAAAACATCATTTGTATTTGAATTTTTCAAGTAAACTTAAAATTATAGTTAATAAAGCGAAAAATTGCATTTAATAGAATATTTTTTTAAAGAAAAAAAACTATTGGAGTTTCAATCAGAAATACAACAAAAAAAAATAAAGACAAATGCTCTTTTCAAGTTTTAATTACAAATATAATAAAAATGTGTCTACATTTTGTTTGAGTTTAAAAAGTTTTTAAAATTAAATAAATAAATATTTTTTATCAATATGTCGGTTAAATAAATGTGTTAATATATTGTTATAATCATTTCTTACATGAGAGCATTTCATTGACCATACACTCTGATTGTTTATCAAGTGGGACTTGTGTTAATAATTTGAGAAATATTTTTATAAAAAACAAACTGGAAGTTATTCTTTAATATGTTCCCTAAAAAATTCTGAGGATTTAGTTATCTATGTATTGAATTATATAACAGAGGACATCCTGATCTGTTAACTTCCCAATTAATATGGTTACAAATTTTCTCCAATAGCAAACTTAATCTTACAATGGATAGTTAAGAAAATATTATAATTAGTAAAGGAATATATTACACCATGATTAATTGAATAAGATCCTCTAAGTTAATTGGATCAAACCTGAAAACGAAGGTAACATCAACAAACTTAATCTTAAAAATATCTTACTTTCGGAAACGAAGAATCGAGATTTGAGGTTATTATCAAAGACAATAAATCTGTTGAATAACACAGAAATGATACAATAATACTTTTACTATATAAAATCATTGTTTTAATTTCAAAGTAGAAAGGAATTTTCAAGTTTTGATTGAAATATTAAGAAATATTGTGTTTAAAATACATAAAACATCCTCGTTCCTTTAAACTTTTTCCATGAAAATTGTAAATCAAAATCTAAGTCTAAAAGACTTTAAAATTAACAATAATTAGTGTTTGTATACATATAAATTACTCAATATTTTATATTGAGTGCACAATTCCAATACTATTTTTCTTGTTATTACCTCGATAAATTATTTATCAACAGTTGTTTTGTGTGTTTTCATAAAAAAAAAATCAAAAAATGATTTTACTAGTTTCAGTATTATTTTCACTTTTATAAAAAAACCAATATAAATAAAATTGTATAAAATATTCATATGAATTGCCACATATGTTTTTTTTTCAATTTTGGAATTTTTAATGTTTTTATCTCATATTTTTAAAACACATAATTTATTTTGATTTTTATAAAAAACAAGTCTGGAAATATTCATACAATGAAGAATTATTGAAGATTGGACATAATAAGACTTTTAGATTTGAAACAACAAAATTAGAATAGATTTATTAGAAGAATGTTTTTCTTCGATTTTTTTGATAAAATAAATTAAGATTTACTTTTTATTAATCAGAAAATTCTGATTGTAATTTTCTATTTTTAGAATAAATAAACTGTATTTAGAAAAAAAAAACATTTTTTATGCTTGGAAAGTGTTTTTTACAAGAAATAAAAAGGTAAATACACAATAAAACAGTTACAGTGATATTTACTACTACATTTCAATATAAAAAGTAAATTATTTCATCAAATAAGACTGTACAGGAAATATAAAAAATGTATTCCGACACTATCGAAGTTACATATTTATTTTTTACAGTTACTGTAAAATAAGTCTAAAAAGAACAAAAGTGTATATTTAAAAAATATAATTTAAAATTGATCTACTATTAAATAATTCATTCAACATCATTTTAAAATTAATGTGAAATAATTTCAAATACTTATAAATGATACCGAATCATGCTTTTTCTGTTTTCTCATGTTCCATTAATTTTTTATGTGAATATAAGAGAGAAAATAACAGAAAAAAAATTAACAAAGTATTTAATTATTTAATTTAAATGAATGAAGAAATTTTTTTTGGATGTTTTTTAATAAAAAAAGTCTACAGAAAACCGGACTGAATTCGAAATTAAATCAATATATAGATTTAAAACATTTGATGTCTTCATTTCACTTCATCAATTTATTCATCCAATATTTTAATAATTACCCATATAAATAGATCAGAATTTAAACATTAACAAAACTGGTATTAAATTTCAGTATCCAGCAAATATCTTAAAAAGATTAGAAAATGACTTATTTAAGGAATTCATATTTGTATAAGCTGGATAGTAAGCTATACTTTACTATCGAACAGAAAATTAATAATTTAATAATTACTTCAGGAAGTTATTTCCTAGCATGAAATAAATGATTATGGACGAAGATGTGCGATACTGAAGATTTTAGAGATTAAAACAGATAAAATAAGTTCGACTAATCTTAATACCTTAAGAAAAATAAAATATATAAAAAGAAGACATCATAATATATATTATCGGATATCCGAAGAATACATATCAACCAAAAATCTAAGATAGCAAATTTTCAACTTAAACACCACCATTAACAAATATTTAACTAGGAGGATCAGTAAGAACAGTCTTTAATTCCTTTCAGTGACTTTAACAACTGTCACTGAATTTCATATCCAGGTCATGAGTAAAGAATTTAATTTTGTATTTTCTTCTAATTTACTCGATATTTAATCAATCAAATTAATTAAATGAATTTCATTTCCAGTTTCAATAAATCATAGGATCATATTTAGTGAAATTAATAAGTAGAAAACATCAAGTAGAAAATTAACTTTATACTTCTTGATAAACAAAATCTTTCAAATAAACCAGTTTTAGTTGTATTTTTGGATACTTCTATTACTTATAGATTTTAAGAAAAATATTTGAATTACATGAACAATTTATATAATTTATGTGTTTGAGATTAAACTGAATATTCTGTTCAGTCAACCTATAAACAATTAGTAGAAATACATTATGAAAAACAATTACTGTTTTGAAATAAAAACTGCAAATATTGAACTAAAATTCTGCCGACAAGACCTCCCAAAAAGAAGTATCTAAATTTATAATTCTTAAAAGTAAGCCAAGAATAAATACACAAATAAAGTTTTTATTTAAGATTTAAATTCACCAATCTGGATTGTATCCTAATCAATTTGAAAAAATATAACTGTTTTTACAATTAATAATTCTAAATTTCTTGATTTAACAGACGCATCAGACAGCAGAAATCAGTTATTGATCAAAAAGAATTTATTTATTTTTCAAAAAAAAAATATATTCAATTAAAAAAATATTTCATTAATTCTGTTAAATACTTTAAAAATTCGTATTAATGTTAAATACTATTTAAACTCGATGACCTCTTTATAAAACCGTTTTTTCTATATAAATGAATAAAACTGTTGTTTTTTCAAACCGCATAAATTCGTTGAAAGCATATATATACATTTATTAAAAAAGATTATATTTTTCATACAGAGAAAAAATGAGATATAAAAGAGATTTGTTTTTATGAAAATACGGCACATGCCAATACATGTGCATTAGCATGATAAAAAGATTATCAATAACAGAAATGGATTTAGAGTTGAAAGATTTAATAAAATGTTAAATCTTTTTATACGTGGAATTACTGTCAACGTTTGAAAAGTGGAAATCTCTTTAAAAATAAGGATAAAATAAAAATTAAGTGGCTTAAAATCGAAATTACATTAATAAGTCTATTAGTAAAGAATATAAAATCTGGATATAAATTTTAAATGGAATAATAAATAAAGGAAAAGTATTTCAAATAGAATTCCGTTTTCACGGAATACTTTTTTCCTAACTGATTTTATAAGAATAAAGTTATCACTATTATATAATTTATATCAAAAGTAACTAACTTTTAAATTCAATTTTTCATGCTACAAAATATTAAAATACCATTTGATTAGAACGAAAAATATTTCGTGATTCAGAGAATAGAAAATATTTATTTTTAACAAATATTTATTATAAAAATATTGATGTTTTTATACGAAAATATTCAATAGAAACCAAATCCATGTATGGAAGGCAGAGGCATTAAAATAGCTCAAGGAAATGTTCTCACAATTTATTAATATATTTAACATAACTTCATTTATAAATAAATGATAATATTGTATGAAAAACTCTTGTATTAAAAAGAACAAACTATAAAGAAATAGAAAGGAGATTTTAATGAATTAAAAATGATTCATTTATAGAAGTATACATCTGTTATTTGAAACATTAAGAATGTAGTTTAAATGTAAAAGAATATTTAAACATTTTCTAGATTTTTTGTATAATAAAAAATAGAGGTTATTTTTTTAAATTATACTTATACTTTATACTTCATTAAGAATGTTATAGAAAGGTGGATTAAATAAAATATAATTACAAATTACACTTCCTCTTAAAATAATTTTTGATCAAATTGAAATAAGAATGTGTTGGAAACAAATTCAAACAAAAGATTTTCTGTGTAAATTATTAAAAAAAAACTTTTTTAAAATTTTAATAATAATCAATTTTAGAAACAATATTTTCTTATTGTAAAATCTAAATATTTTTTTAAAATATTAATTATTTAAATTACATTGAGAGCTTTTAATTTTATTTCAAAAAAATAATATAAGTACAATTTTTATAATCAAATTGTGATTTCCGAAAAAAATGTTTTATTACCACCTTCATTTAAACAAATACCTCGACAGAGATGGAAAGCATGTCCAGAATTTTAAATTAATATTTAATTTATGCTTCTCGTGTATCAAAAAATAGATTGCTTTTTTTTAAAGAAATAATTAAAATTATTCAACTTTAATAAGAAAATATGATATTTTAGAAAATCCAGACTCCATGTCTGAACAATATTTTTTCAGCAATTTGTAAATCAAAGGAAAATATTTTCCGAATTCCAAACGACTATTTCATATTCTATTCAATAACTTTGATAATATATAACATATTTCAATATCTTGAAAAAATTATAATATTTAAAACCAATAATAATCATGTCTTCAAAGAATTAAATTTGAAACATTTATGAAATATTTAAAGACATAGTTCCTAAAATATTGAAAATTAATCCTTAAAGAAAATATATTAATAAAAGAAACCATTATTCTCTCTTTATATTTATTTACATATACCAATTATGTCTCTTAAAAGAAACCTCAAACAAACAATATTAATTGGAAATTCGACGATATAAAAAGGATAAGTTAAAGAAATATTAATTGGATTATTTTCAAAATTACAAGTTTTTATAAATGGATTGAAAATAGATTTAAATAAGATCCGATTATTTTTAAAAATAAAATATTTTTTTAAACATCACTTTAATAAAGTACGAACAATAAAATACAGACAAAAGCACTTATTGAAATAAAAATATTAAGTATTTTTAATTTCAAGAATTTGTGAGGAAGACATATCTTAAAAAAAACGACATGAGAAAAGAAAAAGCTAGCAACGAAGTGTAAGTTAATATATCTTAAACCCCAAACAAATATTTTTAAAAAATTATTTTCATGTTAATGAGTGTAAATAATTACCAGTTTTGTTCAATTCCAAAATTAATGTTCTGGACGAGAACAGGACAAATTACGTTTTTATTAACAGGTGAAATAAGTTTTAAAAATTATAAAAAAAAAATCTGGTTATTATTTTCGAAGAAGATTTGAAACATGTCTATGTGATTGCGAAAAAATGATACAATATGTTGTTTTGAGACTCGTCCTCATTTCTCAATCTGATAGATATTTAAAGCGGATCTCCATAAATCCATGCCGAACAGGTGAGAGCATCCTTTTTTCAAGAACAGCGCAATGAAGAAGAAGAAGACTACTCACCACCGCACGCATCTTTAAAGTCGTCGCAACAGTCGCCGAGTTTAAGACAAGCGTGGTCGCAATAGCACGGCTTGTCGCTCAAATCCTCAATAATAGCATTGATCGGTGCTTTTTGCACGACACACGACGAATCTCTTCCGGGACAGCACAATTTCGCCTCCTTACAACTACCGGCCCACACCACAAAGTGTCCACATGTGCACAGCAGAAGCACAACACTCACGATAAGACGGTACAAAACACTAAACGACATTTTTTTTCCTTTATCTTATTTATTACGATCGATTCGAACCGAATTGCGATTTCCTGTCACACCGTTCGATTTGTATTATTTTCTATTCGAAACTCTTTACTTGTTTTCGTTTCGTTCGGATGGAGAAAAATCAAAACGAAACAATAAAAAGAATAAAATCGAATAAATTAAAAAGAATAAAATCGAAATGAAACGAACAAACCTAATGATGAACGAGTGACCCGATGAAACACATTTATTAGTACCGTGCGAATGGACTGATCAGAAGAGATGTCTGTTTTTATACTCGATTGTTGGTGGTTTTAAGACGCTTCGGCGGCGGGGTCTTTGACACTAAAGCTAAATAACTATTCTTTGTTCTTATCACGGAACTGTTGTGTCAAGTCGCGAGTCAATGCTGTGCCCAGCTGACTGAACGCGATGTCTGCCTCTATTCTTACTTTACTACTTTGCCTGTTCGAGGACAGGTTCAGAATGACTGGATATTCACCGTCAGACGGTTCAACTCTGAACTTACCGTAGTGGTGGGTGCTATAACCAGTGAACACCATTCAGTCACTGAAGAAGCATGCGCGGTACATACATTGTCATATAGACACATAAATTCTCTTATATACATTATGCATTGTAAATACATGCAGTTAGCATACGCACGATTTGCATATTATATACACATACATATACATACATACATATATATATATATATATATATATATATATATATATATATATATATATATATATATATATATATATATATATATATATATATATATATATATATATATATATATATATATTTATATATATATATATATATATATATATATATATATATATATATATATATATATATATATATATATATATATATATATATATATATATATATATATATATATATATATATATATATATATATATATATATATATATATATATATATATATATATATATATATATATATATATACATATATATATATATATATATATATATATATATATATATATATATATATATATATATATATATATATATATATATATATATATATATATATATATATATATATATATATGTGGATATATGTTGAAAAAAATTTGTATAAAAGATTAAGTTTGTAATTAATTTCGGTGTATTGTATATAAAAATTGAAAAAATATCTTCAAAAATGTTTATTAAATGTTAAAAAATTGTTTTTTTTAATTAAAAATTATTGTTTAACGGATTAAGCCAGACACTTAGTGATAAAAATCAAATTTAATAGAAAGTTTCTTTAACATACACAAAACAAAAATGTTGTTTTTTCAATCAGACTGTAGTCTGTTTTGAGAAATATTTCGGAAAATACGTATAGATAAATAACTAAAAAAAATATGAATAGAACAGATGAGTGTAAAATGACAATAATCAATATTTCTATAATACAAAGATATTTATTTATACAACTTTAAAAAAAAAGATACGAGTACTCTTTAGTATAAAATAAAATACATGTGATGTAAGAAAGTTTAACATTATCTCGCTGGTTATTTAGATCTCTTGCATGAGAGAAACTCAAAAAATCCGACATAAAGATAAAGTAACCAACCAAAAAATCAACGAAATTACCTTTAGGTATATTTGGATAAATAATTTATTTATCTAAAAGTCATATAGGTACTAAAAATAGTTGTAGAAGGCAGAAATTCAAATGATCCAAAAGAACGAAACAATGTAATCCATATCCATATCTCATACACAGTCTCAATCTAACAATCCTTATAAAAAACTAAATAAATCTGCTAACAAATTATTAACAAGTTTGATAATAAGTTTGAATAATCTTCCCTTTAAATAAAAACTTGAGTTAATAAGAAGCTGAGTTTTTCTATATAAATCAAGATTTATATAGGAAATTAAACTACAGCGAAAATGAGTTGACAATACACTACACCATACTTAGCAGAAAGTAAAATAACAATAAAACTCAAAACTATTAAATATTTAAAATGATGTTAGACAAACATATAGTTTGTGAGTAGTAAAACACTTTTGTATTATTGACAAAATGACTGATTCTTTTTCCAAAAAAAAAAAAATAAAAATTTAATAAACATAAAATATCTCGATCATTTTAATTCTTCATAAATAAAACACAAATATTAAACAGAAAAGTATTATAAAAAAAATATCAGTTTTGATAAATCGATATAAGGGATTTTTTTCCTTCTAAATTCAAACTAATAGTTATTTCTTTAATTACTTCGGCGTTAAGTAAATATTAGAATTAAGATTAATGAATGAGAATATGTGTAGTAGATTCATATTAATAAAATTTAAAAAAGACTGACATAATAACTGAACTATTGTCCAAATTTCAAGATTGTTTTTCTTTGGGTTTATGAATTTTTTTTTGTAAAGAAATTGAAAACGAATATGTTTTATTTAAATTTAAATTGTTATATTTTTTTATATAACACAATATAACAAGCAATAAAATATATAAAAAAAATAATATACATATTTATTCTATTTTCAAATACTACTGTATTCATATTTAATATCATAAAATATTTTTAATCTATTTCAGGTATGAGAACTTCTCAAAATATACAAATAGAAATATTTTTAGAGTTAAATACAAAATACTGTATTATTTTTTGGAAATTTTATAGCATATTAACGTTGAAATAAAAAAAAATAAATATTAATTGATATATGTATTTATTCTTCGATAATTATCTTCAAATAAAGTACATAAGAAAAAAAAGTAGGAAACCAGAAACGTTTCCAAAATCAGTAAAGACACTTTTTTATGTAGTTTCAAAAGATTTAAAAAGTATTAATTTATTTTCATTAGATTTACAAAATTTATTGACATTTCAGGCTTCTGTAAATTGTTTTAAATAATGGCTTCAAATATAATACAGATGCTATTTTAACTAATAAAAAGTACACAGTACACAGCAGAGACGACTTAGATTGTTATTCAAAAGATAAGGATATCAGAAACTTCTTATTCCTGGTACATCTGTTCGAAGAAGTAAAGAAATACTTCGTTATATCATCCTGAACTGAGTTATTGTGCAGGTGTATTGAAAAAAATATTATACAAATTAATCAGGAAATAAAAAAGTATTGTGTAGATCGATAAGCAAAGAAAAAAAATCAATTTTAATAAAATTCAGCCACACACGAATTCAAATCAATGAATTTACATAATTAAAAAAACCAGTCAATAATATTAATTAAGAAGACATTAATTGATTTCTAATAATAAAAATATTAATTAAATTACTTCGTTTAAAGGTCAGTCTGCCTGTTTGTTTATACTTTTTTCGATAGTTCATTAAGGAAATATTAAAAATATAAATTTATAATATATTTAAAATATATCCAAAAATAAAATTCTCTAGCTTAAAATCAGAATATTTGAATTAATATAAATATTTTTTAAAAATTAATTTCAATAAAAATGATAATTTCCGTGTAAGACACACACTATTGATTCATAAAATACAAATCTTTCAAGTAATTTAACAGATGAGTGGTTATTTTTATAAATGTACAATTTTTATTTGAGAGAAAATAATTTAAAAAATGTGTGAAAAAAAAACGTATAAAAAAATTGCATAAAATATTTCAATTTAATGAATGTTAAAAAAAACAATTTGTTTTTATATCAAGTTTTTATAATATCTTTTTTCATTCTATTTGCATATATTTGTATACTTATTATCTACCTTCAATAAACAAAAATGACATAATACATGTTTTTATAAGAAATTACTTTAACCTTACATGAAATTTAATTAAAATAGTCTATAAATATCTTTGTATAAATGTAAACAATATTTTATGAGAATATATTTTAATTTAATTCAGAAAAAGTTTAGATATTGTAAATGTCAACACAAGTAAAATTATTGTTTTTAATCAAATAAGTAGTGAAGAAATAATTTTTATCTACTCAATCAGAGATTCAATACATATTTAATTTATATATTTAATTTCATTTGTGATAAGCTTTACTAACTACTATTTAAAAAATAATAATTTTTCTTTAGAGAATTAAATTAAGAAAAAAATTCAATTAAAGTTTAATTTTTTTAAGGAATTGAATTAATTATCCTTGAGGTAGTTTATAAGAAACTATATATATATAATTCAATAAATATTTTCTGTAGATCAATTAGTAGAACAAAAATCAGAAAAAATACACAAACTTAAATCAAATAAGGTTCATATTTTTTTGAATACGAACTGATAATAAAAATATTTAAACAATATTTAAATAAAGAAATTGTAAGAAGACAGAATTAGAATATTGAATAAATCTAAAATTGTAATAAAATATTATGGATTAAAATAAAAAAAATCCGTTCAATGGAATTCAAAAAAATAATCTATAAAGAAGAAAATGATTGAAAGACTTAAATATTAATAAATTTATTTAATCAAAATCGTATAAGTCAATAAGGCCCCAGCTGGTGTTGGCGCGATGTGATTTCTGCCAGTCTGAATGTCAACGTGAAGAAATTCAAGCAAGCGCGGGTAGTAACTATGACTCTCTTAAGTGAGAGCATTCTTGACTCGAGAGAAACCTGTGCACAGATACGGTGGGAAGGGGGTGGGTGATTCTCATTCCCGCGAGTGAGGTCATCTAGGTTTTTTGCAAATTTTCCTAGACAGCAATGTCAAGATTGTGACAAACGACAGTAACACACGTTGTTAGATCAAAACACGTGATAGTCAAGTATTCAACGGGATCCAATCCCCAGGAACGACAAAGCAAACACACGGATTCGGAGATTCCTACCACTGTCAGATAAACAAAACGGACAAAAAAAAAAAAATCGAGAGAAATCTTGAGATGATCACGCGGAATGTCCCCTCTGATCTTAATCACAAGCACTTTACCCTCACGTCCGCTGCCTACCAGGCAGCACGTTGGGGCCGGTAACCTGGAGTGAGGGCCAACGAGAGAAGGCTAGTAGAGTCGACATCCACTACAGTAGTTGTATGGGTATGTGAATACTCTATTGGGGGGAGCTTGAGCCACATGCGGAGCTCTGCCCTCTAACGCATGTATGAGGTACGCTCCATTTCAGAATAGACCGCCCTAGGCCAATGCCTCTGGCTTGGGACGTACGGAAGTCAGTCAAAAGAAGGGAATTTTATCCCCTTTCGAATGGAGCGAGTGGATGGGCAACCACTTTATAGTAAAACCTTGTCCATATCTATTGCACAGCTGCAGTGAACAGCTGGATCCTAGCATGATGGAGGTACCGCAGTTCGTCGCCGTAGCCACACAGCAAGAGTTGGATAGAGATAGATGGATAGTAGTATTAGAGAGATGTGATGGATGGGATTATAATGCGATATTGCATCCATGGTTGAATGGGACAACCAAATGCATACAATGCACCAATAAAGGGAAAAGTGTGTATCTATATTCCCGCAAAGACCTCATAAAACATTACCAGAGTGTGCACAGTGGCGTCATTCCTGTCTAGGAGTGTCAAAGTATGACGGTGTTTTCACGAATTTAAAAAAAATCAAAACGAAACGAAGTATTCGGCGCAAAAATTGATCCAATAATGATCAAAAAATAAATCAGTAACGAAAAAATATTTATTGACTGCCAAAATATGAGTTTGGCAAGTCGATATTAAGTATATCAAATAATTGATTGGTAACATAAAATTATAGCACAAGAATTAAATTCATATAATCTACAATGATTTAATGATTAAATAGAAAAAAATAGTGAAATAAGAATCAAAACACAAATCATTGAATAAGAAATATTTCAATCGATACCAAATCCTACAATTAATTCCAAAAAAGAAAAGAGTAAACACAATATGTCTTTTGAAAACGATTTAAAAAAATATTTTTTCACTATCTCAGCTATCAATGAAATATATATGTTTTTAATAAATTCTATTTCAGAAAGATAAAAAAAAAATCAAAAGAAAGGATAAAAAAATATTTAACCTCAATTGAATATGAAGATTAAGGCGAAAAAATCAAATACAAAATTAGTCGTAAAAAATAGCAATAAAAAACTTATTTCATAATGAAATTTTACATAAAAAATAAGACAGAAAATAAATGAAAGTTACTAGACTTTTTTATTTAACAAACTTGAGAAAAGTATCTTTGAATTTTACATATAAACAGATCTTGAATTTTTAAATAATGCAAAAAATTAATTTCTTATAATATAAATTCATTTATGATAATCATGAATTATTTTGAATACAATTCACATAAATTTGAATACTTTTCTCATTCTGAACCAAAAAAGTATTCGAGTCAATTAAAAAAAATGATTAATTAAGAAATGAAATTATATTATTTAATTAATTCAGAATTATTATTTTTGAAATATTGTATAATACAAAAAAATAATTTTATATAAACATAAATTATTCCACTGTACACCAAAGAGGACACAGTTGTTAAAAAAACGCCCATGGAAAACGAAAAGATATATCTTTAATCTTTGATTTTTTATGAATTAACTACTGATAATTAAATAATGTTGAACTGAATTAAATAATATAAGAGAACCCGCCTTTTATTTTTATATTTAGTAAAAAATAACTATTCAGTATTAAATACAACTTTCAATCGTTGCCATTTTTTAAATAGTTTATTGACATAATTGAAGAAACAGCTTTTAATACGTAAAAAATATAATGGAGATAAAGAAAAATCAAAATATTTTTCAAGTTGTAAAGAGAATCGAAACAGAAACTTTTGAGTAAACAATATTTTTGTAAGTTAATCTTTCAGCGAAAAATATATTTAAAATTTTTCAATGGTAAAATTACAATTCAGATTTATTTTTCTAAAAGAAAGAAAATAAGAAAATATATTATCAACTAATAAAAAAATCTTCCACAAATCACTTTATTCAATTGTGAATACGTTTGTTTGTCTAATAAAAAGAATTTTAAAACATTAATTGGAAAAAGCAGGGATTATTTTACTCTACTCCAGTACCAATTTTTTTCCAAACATATTTTAGAACTTCAACAATAAAAAAATGGAAAAAAATATCTTTGAAGAAAAAAAAAGTGTTGGAAACTTCACTTTTTTCTATGTCTAAAAACATTTTGAATCTTCCACTTTCATTAAAATAAAATTTTAAAAGTAATGAAAAGGTAGAGATTGGAAAAAGTAAGATTGATTCAAGAATTTATTTGAATGAAGACTTTTATTAACGAATCATTTCTAAAATAAATATAGACACTTATAAAAAGAATTTTTACATATGTAAATAAATTTATCATAATTTCTGTAAGATTCTTACAGAACTTTTTGAAGACGAAAAACATACAGGAGCAGATAAACGTGATATCATTCTATATTTAGTGTCTAATTATTATCTATTTATCTAAATTTGTCTTAGAAATTTCTATGAATTTGAACTAATTGAATATGAACAATTAAATATTTATGGACAATTAAATCCACAGATTTATTACTCAAAATATGTTTAAAGGAGTTACATACACAAACATTGCAGTGTCTATTTACAGAATAACACCTGAAATGTTCAAAGAAAAGTTTAAAAATGGAATGGAACGATTTGAATTATTCTAAAATTAGTAGAAACACATGAATAAACTTTATTCTTAAATATTAAGAAACTTGAAAAGATGTGAAAATCGTTCATATTTAATAAAAAAAAATGTGGGAATAGAAGAAGCAATTGCAAAATCTTTTAATATTTGAAATTGATATTTATATATAATTATAAAGAATGTAAGTTGAATTTAAATAGTAAAAACGGTAGGCAATAAAGTATAACTAAAAAATTATACTAAAAGAAAAAATGCTTTAAAAATAACTATTCAAATTGGACTAGGAAATTCAGTATATTACAAAAGTTGTCTGTAATATAGAAACATTTCCAAAAATAATAAATCGAACTAGAATTGAAATGTGAATAAATTCAAAAAGAATCTGATAAATATCTTAATAGTAAAATCAATAAAAGACAATACGTTGTTTACGCGATATGATCAGATAGAGATATGACAAAAAATGAAACTGAAAACGAATTCTTCAATTGAGAATACCAAGAAATAAATCAATAAAAAATGATTTAAAAAATGGTTAAAAAAATTTAAACTATTTAAGAAAATAACTTTTGGGAAAATTAAATATGTGCTGGATCATGCTGTGACCTTAAAAAACGAGTGTTATGTGCGAGAGACCGGAACAAATTAGGAATAAATGGATTGAATTATAAAAATAATGTAATAGAAATAAAAGTTCATATATATATATTAAATAATTTCAGTAATAAATAATTATCAATATGGCGTATCTATTATTGCTTTGAAATCAAGTTTCATTTATTTGTCATCATTTGTCGGTACAATAGACTTTAAAGTACTCTAAAACAAAATTGTTGAGTTTAAAAATCAATTGATATTTAAATAGAAAATTGAAACAAAAGAAAAGTTTTAAAAACTTCCAAACAGACCAACACTTAAAAAATAATATATTTCTTTTAAATTGTTGGAAAATAAATGATCAAATTTGAAAATAAAATCATATTCATTCCACCGCTGTAAAGAGAAAAAGAATAGATTTGGTTAAAAAAATACAATTCCCATGCGTCTATATTTGAAATTTTTATTCAAATTTGAAATGGATTAAATATGAAAAAAACTAGAGTAAATAATAAATAGTAATAAATGATGGAGTAAGTAATAAATGATAAATAAATCAGAAACAATTAAAACAAAAAAACAATGATTCTAAAAATATCTTGGAACTCAACAATAAAAATTTAGAAAATAATAATTCTGGAAGAATATTAGGAAAATAAACAAATCCATTCTAAAAGTTTGATTGTTGTAAAAAAAATATAAAATCATTTTTATGAGATATATATTCGAAATTCTTATTAAAATAGAACTTTATAACGACTAACATAACAGAATGGATGAATTTTAAAAAAAGAAGCATAAAATATTTGTGTTTTCCTAAAATAACATTTCGTGTTTTGTTATAAATATAACCTTTAAAAACTGATATTAAAAAAGTCTCTTATGATTAAATATTTTAGATACTGGTATTTGATAATAAAAGATTAGAAATAAACTAAAATAAACTTGAAAAATGTTAAGAAAATGAATGATTTTCGCTTTTTAAATCTCAAAATAAAATCATATTCACTCAGTAATAAAAATTAATAATTTTAAAATAAAAAGAATATTAAGATATTTTGTTAAGAAATACACTGGAAATTTTCATAAAAGAAAATTAAAAAGAAGAGCTGGAAAATTTTTAAATGTTTTTTGAAAATAAACTTGAAAAATATAGTTTTTTTTTAATTGTAGAATCAAATATTTGAAAATAAATAACATACGTCGATTTTTCAATTCATGAAATCAGTTTTAAAATTTAAATAATTACCTCATCTGTTTTATTTACAACACAAACTTTTCAGCTGATATAAAAATAAATAATAACGTAATTAATAGAGCATTCGACCGAATCATAAAGCACACATATCCATATCCACTATACTGGATTAAATTACAAAAATTATATGGAAATTTGACGTTGACTAATGACCTACTTTCAAAACCACGAATTTCATACTTTTTCCAATATTGCTTTTCACCTCCCTCGTCATATATGACCGAGTTTTAAAAATTCTACCAATGAGGTGCACAAAAACTAACCAAAATATATTAATCCAGCAAAAAAAATCACAACTCCACCAATTACATTTTAATTTTTTTTCTGAAGATATTTATGAGAGATATTTGTGAATAATTCATAATATTGTTTAAATATAATCTCAACCAAATATAATAATACGTTGTATAAATTTATTCATAAGATAAAATAATACTTCAAATTCAATATATACGGAGTAGATTTTAACGAATATATTAAAAAAAATCGCTTGACATTTTTATTAAATTTATTTCCGTCATTTAAATTTATTAAATCTGTTATATAATAATCGGATACATACTTTTTTTTTCTTTTATGAAAATATCATAAACACATAAATTCGGGTTGATTTATTTTCATATTTCGTTTAATCATTTTTTTTAATTAACTATATCGTTTGAATAAATTAAAATATATTAAAAAAGAGAATATTAATTCGATACTATCAGTGATTTATATTCGCTCGATTTATAATTCACCGTTTATTTTATCAAGCGAATAAAGTCTCTTACACATTAAAAATTAATGAATATTTCACTATTTCTCGGTTCTCTATCAATCGGTTGATTAAATAAAATTAAATACATGAATTTATACAGGAATCGTAATCGAAATATGAAATTTTATACATAAAAATCAGGTTAGAAATATTGTTTTTCATGTATATTTTTTATTCGAAAATAAATATTAACAGTTTGAAGAACAGAAATTAAATTTATGAAAAAATTCAATGAACAAAATTTCAAGTTACACACAAGCTATGACAATAAAAAAATTATCTTATCAATTATTAACATTGAATAATTTAGACTTATGGTTTCTCAGATACGAATTGTGATCTAATTAAATTTTTTTTTATAATTTATCGGATTCTTTTACAGTTTGAGTTAAGGAAGCTATTCTCAAGATTCGACTAAGGCTCATTTCATTATGAAATTTTCCAAGTTGTCTCCCTTAACTAGCAAAAAGTAGTAGTAAATATTTTAATTTCTCTTATCAATAAACAATAAATCCTACTTCGTTATAGAAGACCTTGTAAAAAAACCAGCATTGTTTATTAACAACGTAGCAACCATACATGATATACAATTTAACAATACACTCTGGATTCATTTACAATTTGAATACAATTTTCGAGCCATAATTATTATTAGCTTTTTTTAAAGTGTTCAATGTTCAATGGCGGTGACCTGTTTCTATTAATAAAGAAATAAGCATGCAGTTAAATTGTTTCATTGTTATGAAAAGTAGAACTTACAGTAGGAATAAAAAACGATTATGGATTGGATTGAATTGATTGAAACATTTTAACAATTAACAATTTATAGTTTTAGTAATCAAGTAGAACGAGTTAAAGGAAAATAATTATTTGTTTTAATTAATTAATGAATAAATCAATGTATTGTTCAATTTTGCCTCATAAACAATTACTTTTTTCATTATTTGAAGAAATATTAAATAATGTTAGTTTAATTATCTATCAAGAACTTCATCACTCAGATTTGTATTTTTATAAAATCAAATATAAATCTGGAAAAAGATTTTTTTAAATTTCAATTGTATATTTTTTTAATAAAAAGAGAGATTATATAAGAATATTTAATAAAAGACAAATTATATAAGAATATTTCGATACAGAAACATTCACTTCAGTTTTAGTTTCACAACATATTCTTCTTGATAAAACCACTTTTCCAGAAAAGAAAATTTTAAAAATTCTAGTTTTTTCACAACTATCACTCCTACTATAAAATGTTGCACAACCCTGTTGAAAACAAAGATATATATTGAATTCTCATATATTTATCGATCGGAAGATAATAAATGCCATAAATCCATAAACAAATAATAACGTTCATGAAATTGACAAACAGTATGTTAAAAGAAATAAAACTTTCTATAAATTTTATCGATTATTTAAAAATGCAATTTTTCTATTCAAAGAATACAAATATTGACAAAGTTATATTTAAATTATTATAAGATTCATATAAGCACTATTAATTAATCAAAATTTATATTCATTTACTTTTTTAAAACAGAAAAACTATGAGTGGATTTAATTGAATATAGCAGTATGATAAATATATTTGTATATATATTTATATTCATAATAAATTAATACAAGATGATAAGTGATTTTAATAATATATTGTTTCAAACAATTTGTCCTAAATCGTGCCCAACAAATCATTCTTCTTTACTTTTATAACTCGAAATGCTATTCGAAAGTGAGACATTGAATAATAAACATTTTCACTCTTTAAGTAGCTGGAAAAAGGAAAAAATATTAAAAGAAATGTACTGTTTCCTAAAAAATTTTTAGAAATAAATATAAAGATTTTATATCAACAAAACCAGTGGAAAACATTTCTTAGTACAAATTCATCGAAATTGAATTTCTAAAATTTTCAATATGTATAAAAAAGGAATCTAATCGTTGAAGATAGTATTTTTATCGCAATTTTCAAGAGTAAAACGCTGATACAAGTACTTTAAGTATAAATTAATTATTTTTATAAATAAAACTAGTCAAAAAATAATGAAAACATGTAATAAAAGCCGTTTGACTTGAAAATAGAAAATTTCTTGTAGATTTCTAATTTTCTACTAAATCATAATTTAATTGAAAGTTTGTGAAAGGAGCTACAAATCAAATTCTGTGCTCGTTGTAAAAAAAGAACAATTACTGTAGAAATGTTTGAAATCAGTAGAAGAAATGAAAACCAAAATTGTTGGTTGTAAAATTTTATGATTTCATTTATTAATTTTTTTAAATTTGAAAAGAAATTTGATTGAAATAAAATCGTAAAAAAAAAATTCCATATGATTTTCATGTCAGAGTTTTCAAATAATCGTAACCAATTTAAAACTTTTCATTTATGACATTATGTCATTATAGTAACTATAATAAACTAGTACGTGTCTCTTTCAGATTGAAAATATGAAATTTTATTATTAAGATCAGTATGACACATATTTGTTAATAAACTGAATTACTAAAAATTAAAGTTTTTTCTATATAAATACATTATAAATAATGAATAGAAAAAGGAAATAATAAACAAATCGATTTACATTTTTGTGAAAATATTATAGCACTGAAAATAAATATTCAGATTCTAATATATTTTTATACAAATAAAGTTTGCATTTTAAATGTTTTTATTCTATTTTTCAGTAACAAAAAATATCTTACCAAAAATACATCAGTTTTATAATAGAAAAAATAATAAAATGATGATTGAGTGTTGATATAATAAAAAAAGTAGAATTTGTAGATAATTAGTGATTCTTCTTTGTAATTATGCATAATGCTTTAAAAAAAATAAAGACACGAAAATAATCCAGAAAATCTGTTTGAAAGTCAATTCATTTTCTTTTAAAAGTATAGTGGAATTAAATACAATTGGAAAAACATTGCAAGGAATTATCGAATTTGAACAGAATATCAAGTTTTTTTTTATTTCATGTCAACATATTTTTTTCTGTAAATATTACAAATTTATGAAAAATGTTAACAATGATAAACGTAGTTTTATTAAATCGATAGACAATTATTAGATAGATAGATAATTATTTAAGAGTAAGAAAGTAAGTAAGAAAATAAATAAATTAATATTTGAACGAGTATATTCATTGATCTATAAAAGCAAGTGAGCAAAATGCACAGAAAATATTTGAGTTCAAGTAAAATATTTTGAATAAAATTTATGAAACGTTCAACATTTGCTATATTTTTCTAATGTTGGTCGAAAAAAAACGCTGTGACCCCTTAATTGATTGTTATTAATCTAAGACTGCTTTCGATTTTCACTCTCTTACTGTTTTATGTTTTTACATATTTTCTCAGTAAGTAATTTTGAAAAGTATGGCTAGATTTTATTCGATCAAATTGAAAAAAATCTGGATAAATAAAGATTTCTTAACTTTCTCACTTTGTTTGTTTATTGGAAGGAAAGACTATTTCTAATTTAATTGAAAAAAGAAACTTGATTATAGGATATACTTCATTCACGGACGAAATGTAAGAAAATTTAAATATTCAAAGTCTACTGACAAAAAAAGCAGAACATATTTATCTGTAAATCCCAATTTTTTTTGGAAGCTTGCAGAAAATACTTAACTTGAAAAGATCGTCAATTTTACATTACTTATCAGTAAAACTTTGTAGAAAATCATCCTCATAAAATGGAAAAAACAAAATTTACTTTTTGAGAAGCATATATTATTTATTTTATTATATATTATTTTATTGTCTTGTTGTGAAATTGATATTATATTGTCTTTTTTGTATCAATGAAGATGCCCTTTTTTCATATATAAAAACAACTCCTTAAACAAGATGGAAAGATTTAAAAAAATAATATTGATTTTTAACAAAGGAGTAAGTTTTGAAACGTTAAACACAGATTTCATCTTGTTTTTAAAAAAAATGTATTATTTACATAAACAATGAATTTAAATATTTATTTATTTACAAAGAATTCATCAAACGAAAAAAGGAAAACTTAAATAAAAAAGATCATTGAATTGCATTGACAAATAACTTTTATAATTTCAAACTTTAAAAATCCACAGTATTTATAAAAAAACTAGTAATAATTTAAAGATTTGGATATATCAAATTTAAAAGAGTTAGAAAATTGAACACAAAATATTTTATTAAATTTTCTCGCAAAAAAAAACGAGTCGAACTTTTCTATAACAAAATACACTTTCATTGGATTAGGTTTTCAGAAAAAAATCCTAGAAATTTTAAATTTTAGCCAGTTGCAAAAAGTTGCTGATTATAAAATTCTAGAGATAACTGGATAAAATAATAAAGGAAGGAAATTATATAAATTATTTTTTAAAACTTTGAGTTTAATACTCCATATTCAGAATTATTTGAGAACATAAATTTTCTGGCTACAGAAAATTAATAGAAAAAAATAAAATACAGCAGAAATTATTTCTTGTTTTTAATATCCTCAAAAACATGAGAAATAATTGTACGAATAATAGTCATTATTTTAGATCAAACAAAACTTTTTAACTTTTAATTTTTTACAATCAAAAAAAATATATTTAAAATTAGATCAGTTTTGTACGAATTTATATGAAATAAATGAATAATAATAAACAGAATGTCTTATATAATCCAACATATTGATATGTTGGAAGGTCGATTTTAGATGGAAAAGTATTCATAAAAGTCAACAATAGATGAACCATAAGTCTTTATATAATTTGATCGACTCATGTACACATATCTGAAGTATTCAGATTATTGGAAAATATTTTTATTTTTTATTTTATATATTTTGAAACGCCGTTGCTCGTAAAGATTCTAGTCAACATATAAGAAAAATATACAAATTCGATATATGACAACGTAATTTACTCTTCAATTTTAAGTAAATTTAAATTAGAAAACAGCAATGGAACAGAAATGACCACAAAAAAATGTGTATATTTTTTTCATCGACCATTTTTAGAAAGACCGACGAAAAATTATTTTTAACTTTTGTTGTATAGATCTGATATTTTCAAATTTTCTAAAAGGAATGGCGCGAAATAGCGAACTAAAAGAAAAACGTTTAATACGTCAGAGAATGATAACAGACTGAATAATATATTTTATAATATATATAATAAATAAATATCTTTAAATATATATATATATATAAAGTACATTTTTGAAAATTCTACATTAATTTTTTGATAAATTAAAAAAATTGTGTTCTTAGAAAAAATACTCGAATATATATAATCAGTGTTTTATATATTTATTGTTACTTAAAATTTTATTACGCTAATGTCATCTAGTAGTTAGTTATGAATATTTAGCTAAGATACAAACAAGGAATACATAGATTTCTTTTCTAGAAAACAAAAACAACTGAAAAGTCAGATTGATCTTGTTATCAACAGAACATGATAGTTTGAAAAAATATAGAAAATGTCTTCAATAAATCATTAGAAGCACCGATAATTTAAAATTAACGATTTATTTTTAATATTTCATAATCAAGAAATACGAAAACATTTCAAAAACTTATTAAAATATTTAAAAATAATGTTTAGATAAAGAACAGAGTATTCTAAAGCAAATGTTCTTTTTAATTATGCATAGAAATATAGAATTAAGGAGATTATTGACATCTCATATAAAAATACTTGAAAATAAAACACGTAGATCAGATTAAAAAATGATTGTAAATTAAAAATTAACAATAACTGATAATTGATAGCTTGACAATTATTATTGATCATAGGCATCACTATAAGTCATTGCTATTAGAACATCATTTTTATATAACCTTTTTCTTTCACTTACAAAAATATGAATATATTTATCAGTCCTATTAGTGAGATGAAAAAATTTTTAAAACAATTTTTCTAATCTTAAGACTCAAATCGCTACTAATTGTACACAAAATAACCACTAGAAGCTTAAAATAAACTATCAGCTTTTTGTGTATTTTTTATTAACAATGATGATTATTTAATTTGAATAAATTCATGAAAATAGTCTTATTTATTAGTTTTAATAAAATGTTCATCATTAAAGCGCTTTTTATTTTTTAAAAAAAATATTAAAGAAACAGGAATATAACAAAACGTAACTGTTGAAAGTATTAAAGAAAGCACGACAAATCGAAAGTTTTATTGGCCGCAATGAAAGGCTCCAGGAGATGATCGAAAACTACTGAAGTCAAACAATAATAATGAAATATAAAAAAATATTTTCAAAAAGAGAAGTTGGATTCTCAGTTAAAAAATTCGTAAAAAAAATTTTGTATTAATAGAAAATTTCGATATGAAATAAAACTATATAAGACTGAACAAAAATCTAAAACCTTGAATTTCAGAAAATATGTTTCTCTAGGAATATTTTTATTTTTCCAAATCTGAAGAAAATAACTGGAACTGATTTAAATTTACACAAACAAGATAATACATTTTGAAAAAGAGTTTGTAGATGTAATTAAATAAATTCTCAAATATAAACACATTTTTTTGTGAAAATGTTCATAATATAGTTATGAAAACTAATTAAAAAAATAGAAAATAAGATTTTTTTATAGGAATCTTACTAATAACTTTTTATTTTACTTTTAATATAATTCAAGTATGGAGGTAATTTATTTCCAAACTGAATATAACTGAAAACTTTATATTAATAAAATTATATCTGCTCAAGTTCTACAAAATGTGTTACTTAGAGGAGATTTGAATCATGTAAAATGATTAAAAAATCAAGTGAACTAATTTGATTTTTAAAAAATAACCAGAAAAAGAAAATGGATTACGAACAACTTGCGTACAAAAGTTTTTAAATAAATATATTTTCAATAAAGTATCATCTAAGCAAGATTAAAAGCGAATGTAAAAGTCAATGAGTAATTTTATATATTTTTGTATTTTTCAAAACATATATTGGAGATACAATATCAGACAAAAAATTCAAACTTTAAGATATAGGAAAGAATGTTATTTAGAAATTATTTTTTTTCTTTTCCGATGATCATTTCGGCTAAATTTGCCATTTTTCTGCTTATTATACCAGTATATTCAAATATAAACAATTCTAATTTCAACTTAATAAAATATATGGTTTAGAATTTGATTCTTGTTATTTATTGATACAAGTTAATAAGTGAAGTTTAAATACGAACAAAAAAAATAAATATTTAATAATATCTATTTTTAAGGAAATTATCAATATTAATTAATTGCGATATTCAACATATCTTTCTCAAAATATTAAACGTGATAACAATAAACAATGTTTAAAAACAGACAAAGGTATTATAGAAAATATGAATGGACAGATATTACAGAAAATGGGTGAAAGAGAGAGTGATTGCAGTTTTATTATAGTCATGTCCTATATACTTTTGTTTGAATACACAAAGATGCAATTGTTTCTTAAATAAGCAATCTTGGATATTGCTACAATTTTACATCCTAACAAACTACAATGAAATAAGCTCAATATTTCTAATTACTTTTGTGTAGCTTATGAAAATAAGCTATACATATAAAAAAATTGAAATAAATCTTAATTTCCTTTTAAATATTTTTTTTACAATTTTATTAAGCAATGTTTTTTCAGAACAGCGAATGAAATCAGATCTAAAAATAGACATTTTTTTATAAAGTTGTTAAAGAATTGTTATTATTGAAATTGGAAATTAGTGAAAGAAATATTTCAACATTTTTTTTTTATAAAGAATATTCATTGATCAAAATTTAATTAAATTCTATAAAGAAAACAATGAAAATTAAAAACTGTGTATCTTTCAGTTTAAAAAATATTGCAAAAATAATATCCTGACATTTCTATCGGTTCACAAAGTACTGTGGAATAAATCCGAATGTTTTTGTAAATTTTATACGTTTAGATAGAAGCTGAAACATTGGAAATTGAAAAACAAAACACAAATTATATAAAAGTATTATACATTTTTAATAAATAAAATAAAATTGTAAATAATGGAATCACAAGGATTTATAAGAAAGAGAAATTTATTTTTATGTAAATGAGTTTACAATGATTTTAAAATAAATTCAGTAAGGATATAAGAAAAAAAAAACAGATGCAAATATGAAAGGAACAAGTAAATACATGTATTTCTTTGTTACGGATTGTACCAATCAATCCAAACAGACTGAACTAATCGAAAAAGATTACTATTATTTCAACTATTTCTAACCATACGCGGCCATTTGTATTTTCTCACGGTACAAAAGACCAATTGTTCACACCGAGTTCAAGGTTAGAAAGTAATGAAAAATTTAGATGGGGGCTCTGACCTATTTTCGACACAGCGATTGTGTAATACCAACCGTAATTTTTATAAAAAAATATCTTTTTATAATAAAATAGAAAAAGATCATAATGGAAATCAACAACATACTTCCTTATAAACTGGATTTAAATTGAAATTTATGGAAATATTATAAAAATTATAAATATTACAAAAATTCTAATATTTCTTTTAAACAGGATTAAAAAATATTTGTCCAGTTCTCAAAAATTCACGAAACAAAAAAATTAAATAATTATTTAAATAATTTCAAGAACAAGATTAAGATATATAATATCTTAATCTTATATATAATATATATAGATATTTACAGCAAAAAAAAATCTTTCTGTATTTCATAGTATAATTAATAGTACAAACACATAGTACCAACACTTAATTTTGAATGGAGGTAATAAATAAAAACCTAGAATCTATTTTTTTAAAAAAACAACAAATTTAATATTAAATTCGACTTTCATTTGACTCTTTCCAATCTTCTTTTTTATTCGATTTTATTTTTTTTAACATTGATGGAATAATTGTGCACGGCATAGAAATACAAATTGGCTGTACAGGAGCAATATATTAACGATTTAGATAAACATCTTAGAAAACAAAGATCAACCACCTGCCAAATTTATTTATATTCATGTTCATTTATTTTCTTTGATGTTGTAGATAATATTTTTTCACATTTTCTCTAATTGAACAATAATTTAAACTCCGTTTACTTATTTTTTTCAAAGAATGACAAGTTTGTTTCCAAACATATCACAATGTACAATCCTTATTTTAAAAAAATAATTTTATTTGAGGATCGTAATTTGTTACATTTAAATAATAGATTTATTAATGAGCAAAATTTATTAAAAAAGTTTGTAAATAAAAAAAAAACAATAAATAACATTGTAGAAACTGAAATCAATGCATTTTCAGTATGAGAATTCTTCTTTTTTATTAAGGATATTATTAAAATAAAAATAGATCTTTTTAGTTCATCAATTGTGTAAATTATAAATCAGAATTGATTACTGAGTGTAATTAGAAAGAACTGTGGAAGAAAATTTTATTTTATTCTCAAATAGCATGCAAAGGATAGAACTTGACAATATTTTTTCTGCAATATTCACGAAAATAAAAAATATTGGTAAATAAATTTAAACAATTACCATTTTAATACAAACCTTTTTAATATTTAATTAATAAGATTATAAAAGAAATCTACATAAGAAGCATTAAATTTCAATGGAATTTCAAAAAGGATTGTTATCAGATTGACAGTCTAGTAATAAAAATGAAATTGAACAATTAGATTTCCTTTAGGTTACAAAACTGTACCCCCAATAATGTATTTTTTAAAAACATATCCTTAAAAAAAATAAGTCAATGTTTGAAAATATATAGAATTTAAAAAACTGAATAAATTTCTTCAAAGGATGAGTGTTTCTTATGCAATTAAAATAAAAAAAATAATGATCTTTTTATAAGTCACCACCTGCCAATTAAGTCATCAATCATAAATTAAAACTGATTTCTTAATTTTTATCTAGAATTATTTATTACTGACTTGATTGATTGTAGCTATCTGATTTATACAGAAATTATAAATTCTGGAATTATTAATTTCCGAAGAATGTTACTATAGAAAAAGATGGGTATTAAAAACAGTAAGCGGAATATAAAAAGAATTAATCAATAATAAAAAGTATTTTTTTCTATATATATATATTGATAGAAATTTTATAGAAATCTTTGTATAAAAATAGATATGAAGCACAAGAAAACATTATTTTATAGGCCTAATTTAATAAATTGTGCATACAAAAAAGGTATAATAAATATAATTATTATAATCAATATTAATAAATCGATTTATATAATCACAAGTTTTTTTTAAACTTTGTAGGTAACAATTGGAATGTGAAACATTTTCTTTATAAGAAAGAATAAAATATAAATGAGTAGAAAAATATAAAGACAATAACATTTTTAAATAGATAATAGTCATAATAAAAAAAATCCAAAAAAACACATTTCAATATGAATACTCACTTAAATTATTTTGTTTGAAAATATAATAAAATCTTATTTCCCAGAAAGAAAAAGTTTTAATTCTGAAAAGACAGAATAATAGAATGTCAGATAAAAATTATAAGTGTTTTAAAAATTCATAGATAAATGGAAATATTTTGTAAAAGAAGTTCTCAATTGTTAGTTCTAAAAGATTTCAACAAGGAATATACAATAGTTCAATCCACAGATATTTTAAAATAAACTACTTTTTTTCCTTGTCTTGAAACTGCATTAAAATTTTTACCTCAAATCTATCGAAAAACCATTATGACCATCTGATGTGATCCATTCCACAAGGATTTAATTTATTTTTCCTTCGTATGAAAAAGTACCCATTTTATATATACTAAAGAAAATATTTCATATTACAATAGACAAAAAAAATGGATAGAAATAAATTTAAATATATTGTATTTAAATTTTAATAAAAATGATCTGTTAGACCCAACGTGTTGATTCGAAATCAAGAAATTCAATAACGTATAACAAGATTAAATTTTAATAAAATGTAAAGATGAAAACTGAAATCGTGGTAAGAATTGAAAATACAATTGAATCTACTTAGTTTACAAAAAGCATGATTAGGTGTATCATGTTTTTACAAAAAGCATGATACACCTAACCAATAAGAAGAAACTTACAACTCCAAATGAATTCATATTTTTCTTTTTCAATTAACATTATTTCAAGTATATAAATAATTGTTTTATCAATATTAATTAAATATCTTGCAATTTATTAACATTTGTATATAAAATATTTTCAGATATTAAATTCAAATACAATTTTCTATCTCTATTCTGAATTATAGAACGATTACAGTTTATTAATAATTAGAAAAATAATTTCCTGCAAAAATAATCGGAGATAAAGTTTTTTAAAATTGTTTTTAATAAAAAAATTCTAGATACAAAAAATAAACTAAAATTGCAAAGAATAATTACATATTTACAATATATTTTATCACATTATTATATCAAAATGTAGTGTGATAGAAGAAAATTTAAAGATAAATTAGAAAATAATAAGTGACTACTTATTCTTCACTTATATTCTTCCTATTTTTGCTACAAACTTTTTTCTGTCAGAATAAAACTTGCAAAACTTTCAGTAAGAATTTGACTTATGAAGAGAATTTCACATTAAAAAAATAAAACAAGGATAAAGGAATTTTCTTATTCATTAGAAAATAATTTTCGAATTTTAATAGTTAAATCAATTTTAAACAAACTTTTTAAAAAATAACTTCCGGTATAATATAAGAGATCAAGCATTTCAATAACTTACTTGAAAGTAAATATTTAGAATATGAATTAAAATGGTTACTTAGATTCTAAAAAGAATCTATCAAAATAGTTTTCCAAAGGAAAAAAAATTAAATTTAAAATCAGATTACTTTTTGTTTTAAAGAAATAAAACACTTATCGTTTGTGTATATGGAAGAATAATTTGTTTTTCAAAGAAGAAAGTGCTTAACTCATGATGATAGTTATAGTAGTAATATATTTATAGTTTCAAGAGTTTAGTACGAGTATTTTAAACTAGAGGGTCTATTGATTCAAACAAACATTTGGGAATCAAATCAAAGCAACAAGTAAGGAAAAAAGATGTGCATCTCCTATGATGACTATGTTATCTTTATAGTCCATCTTTGATAATGGCGATTAATTGATTTGGTGTAGAGAGAATCTATTTATGTTTATACTTCAAATAGTATATCTTTTTCCATATGGGAAGATTTTAAAGAGAGATATAGACCACTTAATTAACTTCAAAAAAAAAAAGTAGAACTCGTCTGCAGACTATAAAAATCTAAAAACTGCTCCAATCAATTGTTACTTATTTAAATTTTTAAAGTTACTTTTCCAATATATCGATTGGAAATTATTTAATATAAATCGAAATTGAGAACAGAATTTTAGATTTAAGAATTGAGAAGTTATATTCAAGAATGCACTGAGAATAAGGATCATGGTTTTGATTATAGTTCAAACGATTTAAAAATAAATCAAACAATTGATTCTTAAATGAAGTTCAAGAAAATAAATTCTCAAATTAAGAACATTACAAAATAAACAGGATTTGACCGGACTCATTCTTCCACAAATAGTTTTCAAAATTAAACTTTACCTATTAAAAAAAAGATAAATGGACGAATGTTGATTAATATGCAGATGTATTGAAAATACCGGATATTAAACCTATCGATTTAATAACAGGTTTTATACTTAAAACAAAAAGAACTCAGAAAAATATTCTTTAATTCTTTATATGATATATTCGTTGCTTCAAGTTTAAACGATTTGAATATATTCAGGATTCAATTTTAACTTAATATAATAATTTGAGTACTAGTAGAAAATAGTTACTAGAAATCGTCAAACTATTCAGGAGGATGTGACATTTTCTTCAAGAACTAATACGGGTCTGTAAACGAATTAATACCTGAGAAATTCATAGTAGTATCAAAAATACATGCATACATTCTTACTAACACTTTTACGTTCATGTTTAAAAAATAGTTTATCAAAAACATTGAATACTAAATTTTATAGATACAAATTATTTGTTTTACAATTTTTACGTCAGTGTTTCTGGAAACTGTTTTTGTACATTTTGTCTGTACGATAAATGTATACAGCTCTCAATAAATCAATAATTATAATTTATAAATTCATTTCAATTCAAAAATTAAAAAAAAGACCAAAATATGTCATATTTAAGACAATTTCTTTTTATAAAAAAAAATAATTGAAGAATGTATGAAGTATTAAATTTCTAATTGAAAAAAATGATAAGATTAATTTTTATCTTTGCTGTTGTACAAAACAGATACCGAAAAATACATTATTTACTGTTCAAACCAAGGAAATCTATAAAATGGAATTTCAAATATTTTTACGATACAATTAAATAATTATGAACAAAAGGAAACTTAAAAATCTTGATTATTTAATACACAGAAAACAATAGAAAGACTTCTGAAGAGAGACAAAATATATCAGCTAGAAACTGAATTTTTTACGAAATTGATTCAAATTTAAAAGATTTCAATAATAAGCCAAAGAATCAACTTTAATTAACATCATCAGTTTTCATAAACTGGAATTTTCATCACAAAATTCAAAATAACGAGTGAAATATTGGAAATGGAAAAATTCGTTTTAAAATTTTATACACTAAAAAGTTCTCATAAACACATTCAAAATAATGAAATGAAATATTAATGTTGAACTCATAAATTGGATTGAAAAAAATAGATTTTTAAAAATTTTCACCATCATATAAATAATTATTTGGTAAAAACATGAAATGTAACCAAAAATATAATATGAAAGAAAATAATAAATACATAAAGAAAAGAAGCGAATGTGTATCGCAAAGCAATCACTCAATTGGAAAATCTAAAAAGGAAGAATTGAGAATTACAACAAACAAATCTATAGACTTCTTACCAAAAGAAGAAGCAAAATCGATTTTTCTTTTTACTTATACCAAAAACAAAAAACGTAAAAACGATTGTGTACAAATGACGAATTAAATACAAAAATGTTTGTACAAGAAATAAAATCGTTATTGATATAGTTTTCTAAACAGCATCCAATAAATAATATCAAATAAACACATTTGTGATGCAGAAAAAGATTTTTTAAATTTAGATATAACTAGAAAAAGAAAACCAGTTGGCAAATCGAATAACAAACATTATACTGGAAATATTGTTATACTTGTTGATTGACTTTTGATTATTTCGTTGTAATTAAAAAAGTTACTGACTTTTATTTAATATTTCAAAGTCCTAGTTGCTTGAAAAATACAGATGAATACAATTAAAATATCAAAAAATGTCTGTGTATCTAAAATTCGAAATTCGTGAATACTTTCTGCTCGTTTCAGAATAATAAAATAAGTTATAAGCGACATAAATCATTAAAATTGAACAGAGAAATAATTTTTTTATATTTACGTCCATTGTTCCAACATTATATCCTAACAGAATCCCAAAGCAATATTAAAGTATTTCGTGAAAAAAGGTCTAGAATACGTTCGACAATTAGTAAGTTATAAATATAGCATCATTGTAATAATTAAATTAATTATTGAAAACTCACTTAATAATTCCTAGCTGACTGAAAAAAATCAAAATAATTCTTCAAATTCAGCATGAAATACAGTCAAGAAGAAATAAACACGTTTGTGATACAGAAAAAGATTTTTTAAATCTAGATATAACTACAAAAAGAAAACCAGTTGGCAAATCGAATAACAAACATTATACTGGAAATTTATTGGAAATATTGTTATACTTGTTGATTGACTTTTGATTATTTCGTTGTAATTAAAACAGTTACTGACTTTTATTTAATATTTCACAGTCCTAGTTGCTTGAAAAATACAGATGAATACAATTAAAATATCAAAAAAATGTCTGTATATAATAAATTATTTTGAATTTAACAGATATTTTTAAAAAATATTATTCAAGATTTCACATGAAAGAAATTCAATTAAAATTTTCGAGTCGTTGAATAGAATTAAAATTTGTAAAATAACCCACATCTTTTTTTAAAAAAATATATATTAGGCATACAGTATCAGACAGATATATCTAAAATTCGAAATTCGAAATTGAATACTTTCTGCTCGTTTCAGAATAATAAAATAAGTTATAAGCGACATAAATCATTAAAATTGAACAGAGAAATGATTTTTTTATATTTACGTCCATTGTTCCAACATTATATCCTAACAGAATTCCAAAGCAATATTTAAGTATTTTGTGAAAAAGGGTCTAGAATACGTTCGACAATTAGTAAATTATAAATATAGCATCATTGTAATAATTAAATTAATTATTGAAAACTCAGTTAATAATTCCTAGCTGACAGAAAAAAATCAAAATAAATCTTCAAATTCAGCATGAAATACAGTCAAGAAGGTCTTATTTCAACCATAAAAAGCTGTTTTTATTGATTATTCATTGTAGTAAATAAATTATAGAATATATTAGGTACTTTTAATCAAAAACTGTAATAAAAATCGTAAAAGAATATTAAAACGAAACAAGTCAGCGTTCTATTCAAAGTTGATATATATAGTCAATAATTCAATAACTGATTAATTTCATAATATTGTTCAATTAGTGCTGGATAAAACAATAACAATGACACATTCGTTCAAAATAAAAAAATATGATAAAACTAGTAAACTAACTAAAACAATTGTATATTTTTTAACCTTGTTTACAGAAGTTTTAATAATGAAAGTAGAAAAAAGTGCAAACAAAAAATCGTTGAATGATTATTTGAAACTTTTCTCTAAATATTCTTTAAAAAATGCTTTTTGCGATTTAACAAGTAGTAAAAGAAGTTATGAACTACATAAATGATACCTCGATCCTCAAAATTGAACAGAGAAATGATATTTTATTTTTTTGTCCATTGTTTCTATTAAATTGAATAATAAAATTGTATCAGTTGTCAGTGTGATGGAAAAAAATATTAACAATGATATTTTCGTTCCAAATAGAAAAAATCTAAGAAAATAGTAAACAATAAAAATAATTTGTATATATTTTTTAATAAAAAGTGTCCTTGCATCTAATACAAAAAGTTTTCATATTTTTCTTCACCTTGAATTTTAAAAACGTTCGTTGATCCAAAAATAAATCAACTACAAAAGTGCAAACAAAAATCGTTGGAACAACTTTGTAATATTAAAATATTTTTTTAAATGTCATAAAAATTAACACCTTTACTCTAATTATTCTCAAATAAAAAACAAAAATATTTCGTAGATACACAGGATATGTACAAATTGCACAAAAGAGCCTTTCCTGTGATAAAAATTGATATCTGCTTTTGAACAAAAATGTTTACTTTTTCATTTAATAATAAACAGTTCAAATATGTAAACATTTCAAACCTGTCATAAAAAGCTACATTGCTTAATGTCTTTTTATGAGATTACAAAAACAATATCACTAGAGTGACAGTCAGAAATTATTCAATTAAAAATATTTATCCTGGGGTTATCCATACATCCCTTAAAAAGAAAATAAAGTTTTATAGCCAGATAGAGTCAAACAAAAAATTCTCTGCATCCAAATTTTATTTCAAAACCAACAATCTTCATTAATTCGTTTATTCACAAATTACATACACGAAAAAAAATTATATTTGTGAATTTAGTAGTCTATGCTCAAAAATATATTTGTTTTATTCTTTGATTGCCCTTAAAAGATTTTACTATAGTCGTTTTAAAAATATTATTAAGTAGACTTTTTTAATAACTGCACATTGACTTATAAATAAATATTAAAAAACCAGATATCAAAATTTAAACTAAAGAGAATCTATAGAGAAGTTTTCAATCTGGTTACCTGGTTTATTTTCTTGACTTTTTCAATCTCATAACAAAAACAGACTATAAAATATCGAAAAAATATAAATTACGTGAATAATAAATTAAAAATATAGCTTCATTAGAAAAACTCATTTTAAGAATGTCTGGGGAAAAAATTCCTTTTTCAAAATAAACACTCAGATAAAATAACCGATGTTGGAAATTGTAAATATTTTATTATAACAAACTAAAAATGTCATTTTTTTTGTCATCTTTTGATAAATTATGGAATAAAAATAAGCCCAAAAAAGGTCTATAGAAAAGATATTAAAGAATTTTTTAAGGAATCTTGTTGGTAGTTTGTACTTGGGCCAAATATTTTAAAAAGTTTTTTTTTGAATATGTATTAATGACTATGTATTTAATAAATAACCAGTTTAACCTTTTCACAATTTTTGATCAATTACAAATTTAATGAGCCAATATTTTTGATCAACTTTTATTAAAATAATAAAATTTCTTTCAATAACCAATGAAGAAAAAAATGTTTTAAAAAAATCAGTGTTTATAAAATAATATTTTTGTTATTTCCAAAATGTGATAAAAGCATATTTTTCATTTAAAGAGATTTAAGGAAGAACTTTCTATTTATAATAAAAAGAAAAAATTAATAATTAATAATTGATGAATTTAATAAAAATATGGAATATATTTCCAAAAATTTTTTAATCAAACATTAATAATTTCCATTTAAAATTTTCTTATATTTTACAAAAAAGCATTAAGAATAAAATCCAGTTAAGAGAACTGTTTTGTTAGGAAAATAAATTAGATAAACAGATTATTAGGTTATAAATTTCAAATCAAATGCGAACATCTTTCTTGCACCACCTTTGATTTTAAAATTATGTATATATATATTTAGTACAAATTATTTAATAAGCTTAAGAATCAGTTAAAGTCGAAGTTTTTTTTACATTAAAATATTTTAAATGATTACAAATAGGGAAGTTATTAAACATTTTTAAAAGTTAATTTCCATGAAGACAGTGGGATAAAACAAGTCACAACCACACAAATTTCCAATAGTCAATTAACCTCTTTTTTAAAAAATACTACTAGAAAAAAGATTAATTTCTTTTTGAATATAAAAACAAAATTAAATTAAATAACCAGGAAAATAATTGTAAATTTTACTAATTAATTAAAATGAATAAAATTTGTTCAAGAAATCAATTTATTTGTTAACAAAAAACATCAAGAAAAGAGTACAGACAGGTTTACACGTTAATTCACTTTGTTTAACTATCAGATATAAAATGTATATAATGAGAAGTTATATAAAATTGTTTCTTATAAAATTGAATCTTGAATACGAAGAATTGTATAAAAAAAGGAAGGTACATGAGTTGTGTATCCTTTTTCGGAGGATTAATGTAACTCAATTTTGAATCGAAATACAAACTGGTATTTTTACCAAATCTGTATTTTAAAATATAGATACATTGTTTTGAGGGAAGAATTGTCATTGTTTTTTTTCTATTTATTTTAGGATATTAAAGATATGATTATTATTACAAATAAAATCTTACAAAAATAAACATCTCAAAAACAAAACACTCAAACTAAATTCATTCATAAAATTTTAATTCAATTATAAGAAAATTTCTAATTCAGATGAACTTCAAAGAAAATAAGATTATATTCCTCCAAACACATAAAAATGATTACAACTTTATTCATTTTGAACTGGATTCCATCTTAAAGTATTAAAATAAAGGAATCCTTTTTAACAGCAAACTCCTTGAAAAATATTAAAATATTTCAAGAGAGCTATATTATTTTAAAAAGCTAAATTACTACAATAAAAATTAATCGTTCTCTTTAACGAATTAATCTCATTATTTACAATGAATAATTTTAGAAAGATTACAGAACAATTCAAGGAAAAAATAAACAAAATGATGTTTTACATTTAGAAAAAAGCAATTTTTTAACTCAAAACTTTACAAAAAATAATAAGAAGGATAATTCATTCAAGTTTTAATTTGGTGGGATAAGAGGTTGTTTATTTTATGTGTAATTCAGTTAATTCATATTATTCAGAAAATAAAGAAAATGTACATTTTTATCAAAAAATATATGATTGTCAAATTCAAATGATTTCTTAAAGTTTTTTCATAAAGAAACGTAGAAAATGCAAGTGAAGATTTAGAAAATCGAATTGGATATTTATTTATAAAACAACCTTTATAAATTACAAACTGGTTGGAACGCCATGAATATAAATTTCTTTAATAAACTAATTCAAAAAGAAATTAAAAATATCCCATTTTTTTAAATAAATAATTATTAAACAAAAATGCTCATGAATGTAGCTGAATTAAAATCATATCGATGTCGATCGAATGAATAAATTAAAATATTGAAATAATACACAAATATATTATTAAAAAAACAGTTCTTATTTGGAAAAATGAAAAATATAAATAAGATTTTTTCTTGAAAATATCCAAATTCGAAAGATGAAAAGAAATATTTCTAAATCGTTTCATATTCTGGATTCTAAAACAGCAGTAATATTAACAGCACTTTTCTTTCTTCTCATTCACGATTTAAAACAATTTATAATAATTTCAATTTTACCGTATATACAAGTATTTATTATTAACTTGTCTCTATTACTATAACATAAACTGAAAATAGTATTTTTTATTATCAATTTTAAATTACAACATTAAATTTTAACATTTTTTTATCTAATGATTATACCAAATATTAAATCAAATCATAACTTGTTTCATATAAAATAGTTTTCATATTGATTATAAAAGTTGTTGAAGATTAGAGTGAAGATTAACTTTTAAATATTCCCAAAAAACAGAATATTTGAATATGCAGGATCCATCAAAAGAGAAAAGAAAACTTTTTAATACAAAATTTCATTAAAAATATATGACATTTATCTTAAATCGCTTCAAATTCTAAATCGGATTACTGTGAAGACTGCATGATTCATCGAAGAGCTTCACTGGCATACACGAAAGCACTGGATATCAAATTCTGATCAAGGATTTGAGCAAACGGAAATATGTGCACACTTCGTATCGCACTCATTGGTAGAGGATCCAAAAAAATACCCGAGAAGAGTATTGAAAAGACATGCTAATTATGTAGCCGATATTAATCTGGTTTTAATGAAAAACTTGTGTTGTATGTTTTCAATGAGTCACTCACAAAGAGGTAGAGTTTGTAATAGCAGAGCACAGAAGAGATAAACTGAAGAAAGTGCGATACAGAAGAGTGGAATCAAGACATTGCTCACGATTTTCTTCAATCCGAAAGAAATCGTCCAATCGTTTGTGGAATAAAATTTTTTGAGTTCGGATCTTGATCATAAAAGGCATCACAATACTTGAACACCCACATATTTCTTTGTGTGACCCAAAACTCAAATTATTGGTGCAAGGAAAGTATTACGACACGATTCAAAACATCCAAAAGGCATCAAACACTGTTTTTCAAAAGTGATTCCGAAAACAGAGAGTGACAATGACTATTTCGAAAAAAAATTATTGGCTTCCAAGCGTTGTATAGATTCGAAAGGAATGTATTTTGAATAAAAACAAAAAATAATTGACCACTAGACACACATCTCGTTTAAGATGAAACCCAGTCATCAAGTATCATCTTTTATAATTTTTAATGCATTGTTTTTTTTTATTACAAAGAAAATATTACATAAACCTTAACGTTTTTCTTGATATATTTTGGAAAAAAACAATTATCAGATATAGTGTACCTACACATATTTTTTTAAAACATTTTCTTGGTATGTAAAATCTATGAAATCTGTAAGTCATTCAAAAATTCTCACTGATTTATAATTGTATCGATATAAAATAAACAAATATATAATAATGAAAAATCTATAAGAATTTCTTTTCAAACAAATTGATATACCTTGAAAACGGATCATTTTATGATCATCTCTTGGACATACGGTTAGAATCAAAAAGAAAATAATTGTCCTATTTATATTTGTCATAAATGCTAATCATTTACATTCAATACAAAACTTCAAACTTCTCTAAATAAAATTGTATTGTATTATTTAAGATACTTTTTTTTAAATGTACAGTAATTAAATTTGACTAAATTATTATATAATTTTGTAAGTGAAATAATTATAGAAATCGTTTATATTCTATGCCAAAAAATCGATAGAACAAAAATCATTTTCATATAAGAAATTTGTGTTGAAACAATTTTAAAAAAATATTGAAAAACAGTAAAAGAAATATAGATTAAAACATGTCATTCCAACATTTAAAAAAATCAAACTGAATAAAAAAAAGAATTAACTGAAAATGTATATGTATACATTTTCCTAGAAGAATTCTATTTTTATTTCATTTATATAAAAATCTAGATATTTTTTTTAATTTTTTCATGTAATAAAATAGTTGAAAGTATGTGATTTGAAGAAAATAAGCTATTAATTAAAAACATTTCAGAAGTGAAAAACGGTGGTCTTTTTGTAAATATATGAAATAATAGATACATAAATAAGTAAAATCAGAATATAGGAACGACTTTCATAATAATTCAGACTCGAAAAGAATGTAACATATAACACATATCCTGTTATATTCACATTTTTATCTTTGATATGATATGTGGATAAAAATTTAACATGTTTGAATAAACTTGTAAGAATAATTACTTTAAATTTTAGAATCGAGCTGTTTCATAAATAGACGTCGACTGAGATGAATTCAAATTTTGGTTAAATAAGTTTAATTGTAGACAACTAATTAATTAGCTATATTGTAAGAAAATAACTGTTTTTAAGAAACAGTAAAGTTAATATATTTTATAAAGTGTTGTTTAATTTATCAATAAATGTTATAGAAATTTAAATATTGTACATAAGTTTAAAGTAAAATCAGTGTTCAATCTAAAAAATATTAGTTTCCAGTTTACAAAAGTTGATAATTGAATTTCACAATAATAAATAAATTATAAAGCAATTATTTCGATTTTAAAAAATATTAGTCAGCACATATTTATAAAAAGTAAATTAATTTCGTTTTAAGAAGACAAACTTCACAGAATGAAAAAATAAATTAATTTTTCAAAATTCTTTTAACATGCGTTTAAACACGAAAAAAAATTAATTGGTTAAAAAAAATGCATTTATTTCTTAAAAATTACTTGAAAAACGAGTTTTAAATTTGCCCAAAAAATATTTTGTTGTAAAATTCCACTTTCATTATATCTTTATTAAAACATACACTAAAACTGATTGTAAATATATGTGTATTTTTACAACAAGCAGTAAATAATTATTGTGCAAAAGACGAGGCACACATTGTTTTTTTAGTATTATTATTTTAATTGTAAAAATAAAATACATTTCATTGAAAACTGAATAAAATTTATTGCAAGAATTGTAAAATTGGCCCAAATTTCTAAATTTTTAAACAAGTATTACGTACATATACACTATGTATTAATCTTCATCAATGTAAGAATAAAAAGAATAGCAATATAACCTCATTTTTAAAGTTTCTCACACAGAAATGAAATTTGCAGAACATTCAAAATTCAAACTGAACTCTGATAATAAAATGAATCAAATTAGTATTCTTTCTTTTAAAATTACATTTGATTTACTTACAAATATATATGTAAAAATAAAATGTAAATCACGAATGATGAAAATTATTTAGAAAGTTATCAATAAATAAAAAAAATATAAGTAACTTTTAATCATTTTTATACTGTTTTTTTTTCGGAGAAAAAGTATGCTTTTTCTCCGAAATCCTTCATATTTTTTATTATAAAAATTAAATCTTCGTCAATTGTTGTATTTTGAAAACAGTAAAATTTCAAAACGATTGTAGTTATTTTGACTGTTTTCAAATAAAAAAGTGTGCCTTAATTTTTTTCAAACGTTTAGAAATTAAATGAACAAAATCTTATCACACCACATCTTATTTAAGAAAATAAATTCCATTCCATCTACTGAATATGATTTTTTAAAAAAATTTGATATACAATATCTTCATCAATTGTTAAAACATATCTTCATCAATTGTTGTAATTTTAAACAGTCAAATTTCAAAAAGATGAAAACGACTGTAAAGAAATTTTCATATTAATTTTGACTGCTTCTCAAATAAAAACCTGGATCATTTTTACTAAGCGTTTAGAAATTAAATAATAAACAAAAAAACAAAATTTAAGTAAAAAAATACATTCAATTTTTTAATAACAATTATTTTTATAAAAAAAATAATTTCAATCGATATTTAATACAAAATTATATCTTTCTCAATTGTTGTAATTTTAAACAATCAAATTTGAAGAAAATGAAAACGACTATAAAGAAATTTTAATATTAATTTTGACTGCTTCTCAAATAAAAACCTGGATCATATTATTTATTAAGCGTTTAGAAATTAAATAAAAAAACAAATTGAAGTCAAAAAATACATTCAATTTTTTAATAACAAGTATTTTTATAACAAAAAATAATTTCAATCGATATTTAATATAAAATATATATTTCTCAATTGTTGTAATTTTAAACAGTTAAATTTCAAAAAGATGATGACGACTGTAAAGAAATTTTCATATTAATTTTGACTGCTTCTCAAATAAAAAAATGTGTCAAAATAGAATCAAGTGTTAAGAAAATAGATAATAAACAAAAAAACAAAATTGAACGTAAGAAAGTAAACTCCATTTTCTTCAATGATTTTTATATAAAAAAAATCATTTTAATTAATATATTTCATATAAGAACATGTCTTCAATTCTTGTATTTATCTACAGCCAAATTTTAAATTTATTTCACAACATTTCATTTTTTTCCGTTAAACACCAACAATTTCTTCATCATTTAATTTTATCGTTCAGAATTTTCAAACAGTTGTGCAATAAATAAATCATGTCAATAACGTTGATAATCATGTCAAAAGTATGAACAAGAATCTAACACTTAATTTTTATTATAGGTTAAAAAAACTTCATAAACATTAAACAGTTTACTGTAAATTCAACGAGATAGAAAATGAGTCGAAAAATATAACACAGTTGCACCATTCTTAATTTTTTTATTTTACAAATTTCTTCATATTTTTCAACAAAATAAAAACTTCTTCGAAATCATCTGTCGGTAAATTTGAATTATACAATAAAAGATCTATTTAAAACCACTTCAGTCAAAAACACTTATTACAAAAATGAATTTAAAAAAATTGGAAATATCAAAAATCGACATTTTAATTAGAACAATTATTGAATTTATTAATTTTATGAAAAAAATATTCAACAATCAAATCCAGAATTATTTCATAACGAATTATTTGAAACAACCATTTCCAAATAGTCTTCAAATTGGAATCATTCTTCAAGAAATAAATAATACAACACTACTAAATATAATTTAAGCATGTTGCATACACAAACCAATAATCATTTTGAATCAAAAATATAAATATTCTTTACTTGAAATTAATAATCAATTCTTTGAAACACAATTGCTAATTGAAATCTATCAACCAAAACAATAAATCAAAAATCATCCGATAACAATTGATAAATCTTTCCACATTTTAATTTGAATTAAAAAAATATATTCAATAAACATGAAATTAAATTATTAAAAGAATTAATCTTTCTAAAATGTGGTAATTAGCACCATTTTTTATAGCAGAAAACTTCTTTACAAACATCAGGAATTAAATAATTAAATGGCCACATATTAAATTTGTATAAATTTTGATATGTAACAGTAAAGACAATTTTATCATTTTATCAAAAAAAAAAACAATCCACTTAATCGTAAAGAATCAAAGAATTCAAACTGATAAAAATTACACTTTTCAAATTTTATGAAATCTGACAAAATACACTCGTATTATCTCTTCGATTATCACCATAAAAATATATACACAATTTATTAGAATCTGATACAGAAATATTCATCTTGAGAATAATAAAAAAAAATTAACATAACCTAGCTTCTACTGTCGTCGAAAAATTCACTTCAAATAATCGTTTGTTTGAAATTTACTCCTATTTATAAACTCGGTTTCAATTGTTGTTCAATTTCGATTGGTCTAATAAATATTATGTTAATTATTGAAGAAATTCAAAATTTGTGATTGGTTGTTAAAAATTGTTCACTCTCATTGGTTGTAAATTATTCAAAAATAAATATTTGTTTGTTGTGATAAATTCTCGTTGTAAAAAAATAAATAACTGTGTTAGACAACGATAAATATATGTTATAGTAGACAAAATGTTAGAGAAAAAATATAATAAATACAAAAAGAGATTATTAAGTATTTTTTTGGAATTATTATATTTATTTGTTAAAGTAGAAGACAGTATTGAACTCAAGCTGAAACTAAATTAAAAGTAAAAGACGAATGAAGAGATGCAATTTTTTGACTGTAGTAATAAATAAAGTATTGTATTTCGAATAAACTATTAATTAGAGGAGGTTATAATACACGATATTATATGTAAATGATACAAATAGGTTTAATATAATAACAAATATGTTACATTCATTCATATATCAGAATTGCCTTAGAAAGTAGCTAGATTAGAAAATCTGTATAGCTGAGTGTATATCTAGCCTTGTTTTACTATTATTCTTATTGATAGCATGCTCTCTCTCGTTGCGCGTTTTCATGATAACGACATGTAAATATTGCACTGATGATAAAGTAATTACTGACGGTAAATGTTTTATTTCAAAACCAATGTTGGTTTCAGAACAGAAATCTTTTTAAAAAATGTTTTATTAAAATAAAATATTTATATAAGTACTGTATTTCAAACAAAGTATTCATTATAGGAGTGTGTTACTTAATACTTGATTTTATATATGTATGGATATAAACAAATTTAATATAATAACAAATACTGCTTATCTTATGTCACATTCATACATATAAACACTTACATAATAGTCAGAGAACCTGAATAATTAATTAATTGCCTTAATATGATTTAATCACAGTTTAAAATATTTGAAACGCTAATTAAATATTGTAAAAGCATCCATCTTTCATTCGATAAAGGATTCGTCAATTATTCGAAAAATGGAGCAAAGTTGTATAAAATAATAAGGAATATTTTAAGGATCGACATGCATTGCACTTTTCCATAAATAAACATTCAGCTTATACAAAAAAGGCACCGAATTAATTTTTACACCTAATATTTTATAAGGGAAACGGTGTTAAAAAGAATAAGAAAAATAAATTAAAATACAATAAAGAGATTTAAATTAGAGATATAATCAGGAGAATACAATTCATAATAGAAATTGTCATGATTGTCTAATAATATGTCTTCACGATTTCTATTTCAAATTCTAATCCTGTGATTAATTATTATCGAAGGATCGAGAAAAACATAGAAGTCTAGAAGAGATAAATGAAAATAATAAGTAACCATTGAAAACGATCAAGAGTCAAATATGGTTTATTTTTGATTATAAAATGTTTCGTTGTTTGTGGGCTGAGAGAAAAATTCCTTTTTGAAGGAGAATTCAGTTACAGTACAAAAAATTATATTGTAATTTTATCTCTTTTTAAAAAAATCAATTATTCAATTATAGTAAAATTATATATGACCAAAAACAATAAAAATAAAACCAAATATTAATAATTAAGTAAAGAATTAAATTGTTTTTTTAATAATTTATCAAATATATTTATCCAGAATACAACCATGTGAAAATTCTTACATTTCACGTTAGATAGTAAGATTGACTTACTAAACTCGAAAAAAAATATAATAAAACATTGATTTAACAATAAGTAATGACATACTAATAATTTATACTAAAAATAGACTAAATCTGCTTTCACAATAAAAGTTCTATAAATAGTTTGTAGTAAAGTTTAAAGACGTTTGTATAAATATAATAAATCGAGCTTTGATAGGAAGTGTATTCTAAAGATAGAAGTTCATAAAAGTATGCTAGTTAAATTCAAATAAAAAAAACTATAATGAAGAATCTTCAGTAAAGTTGTATATGAATGATAGGAAAAATATAATAAATATCATGCACGATAATTTATGATAAATAAAAATACATTTTTTGCGATTTAAAATTATCTTCTTGTAATTAAAAGTACCACGAGTTTTTAAAATTAAATTAATTATTTTCTAAAGATAAGAAATAAACTATTTTTAGATATTTAAAAAACAAATCGAAACAACATGAAATTCTAGTATGATAAATATTTTATTGCTGTTTTTTTTTACCGATTATATTTAATAACCGTTAATTCAAAAAGTGATTAACTTCTGTTGCTGTTTCTTTTTATAAATAAATTTTTACTGATTACAAAAATTAGAGATATAAAGCTAATATATGACATAAAATATGAATATAAACAATCGTTATCATCTATCAGTTCTAATCCTCTAAATTTTCAACAATTAACACAAAAAAGCTCCTAAAAGAATTTAGATACACTTCTACACTTCTGGAGAAGCAAAAATGATATAAAACAACGTGACTGTAAATTCAAGCATCGATTGTTCACTCTAGTAATTTGTAAAATGCCAATTTAATCAAACAATCAAACGGTTCAACATAAATTATATTTTTTTTCTTACTCAATGTATTAATAATATCTATTTAGAAATCGTTTCATTCGAAACCGATCGACAGAAAGTATGTACATAGCATTGTTACAACTCGTTGGTTGCGTGTTCACAAATATTATTAATGGATAGATCGGATATAATTTATTCCGATGTAAACGTAAAAACGTTGCCATTGATCATCATCAGTGGTTTATTAATAATGTGGATTACGGAATTATTGTGTTTTAAACAAAAATTGTTAAATCTGCGTGCATTATATACACGTGTGTGTGTGTAAGTGAAAGAGAGGTATATTTTCATTGCTGATTTATTATGAAATCGATATGTTGAAAATATACAATGGCGTAACTAGATTATAAAAAAACATTTATCATTCACTTGCACTGAGCATATTTAAATTAAATGGAAACAATTTTGAAGAAAACGTGTAAATTTAAACTCTATTAATTAATTTCAAGAAGGGTGCATTGAATTAATGGAGTATATATATATACATATATATATATATATATATACAAGAGAGAAAGAAAATATCGAAAATATTGTATGTACTGAAGCATTAAAATGAAACAAAACTTTTTTGGTTAAAAAACAAAATGTTTCATTTATTAACTGGTGGTCAAAATCCAAATAGACAAAAATTGTAGAAGTAAATAGATACAACATTATGTTCTTCATCTTTTTATAGTAGATGTATATAATAAACACTTTTATTGCCACGAATTATAAAAAGAATGTATATAAACACTGATTAGAACATATCGATTTTTTCACGAGAAAATTTATGAAAAGGAAACTCAATCGTTTCTATAAATCAAAACAAAATCAATGAAACAATTTTTATGACGTTGCTAAGTTCTTTATGCAAGTAATCCTAATAAATAGTCTTCGTTCCGTGTTTAAATGATTTAATGGAATCATGATTTTTTACATTGCTTGGACAATTTAATTGGACATTAAATTTTAATACCAATATAAAAAAATATTTTCCTTCTATCTCTACATATATATATATATATATATATATATATATATATATATGTGTGTGTGTGTGTGTGTATGTGTGTATACATAAATATTATTAATATTTTATTACTACTATGATAAAAACGTGATGTGTTCGTAAAGAAGAACCATGCTGTATATAAAACGACTGCCCTTCAAATAATAAAAGATAAGCTGAAAAATATCGGAAAATTTTATTATGGAATAAAATTGATATTTTAGTTTTTTTTATTTAATAAAGTAAAGAAGTATTTTTGTTTCCAAAATGTATTATTTTACATTCATTGTTTTCTTATTTAACAATCAATGTAATTTATACTTATTAGGTGTGAAAAATAATTCAAAATCCAGTGCCCGTTACATAGAATCAATCATAACTCTGTATTAAATTAAAATGCTTTCTCGTCGTTTTGAGTATTTGGAGGTGCCAACCATTACCATTTCAAAACACTATAAATCTTGGTCGAGGTGTTAGCATAACCTCACGAAACAGTAGTGAACACGATGGCGCCTGAAAAACAGCATATAAGGCATTATATACTTTTCACACTTCAATTGAAAAGAATCCTGCCTAAGCCGTAGGAATGAACTTTTGGAGACAATTTTGTGACTTAAAACATGCAAAAAATGTTAAAACAGTGGAAGAGGTCCGAAAATGCATTGACTTCATCGACACAAAGCGGACAACTTTTTTTTGACAAGGGATCCATCAGTTACCCGACAGATGGAGAAAAGCCATAGAAAATATTGGAAGATATTTTGAAGATTGAAATGTATTCCATTTTTAAGTAAATAACTTTCATTTTTTAATAAAAAGTGGCATCGAATTAATTCGTACAATAAATATTTCAATTAACATTACAAAAAATAATTTATACAAGATATATTCAATATTTAACTGAATATTCAATCATGTCATAGACAATTAGTTGAAAAACATTCATTTTCTATACAAAAACGCACCGTACAGTTATATGTTTCTACACCTAACAAATACCTTCAATATTCAACACCAAACATCTTCAGTAACACATTTTTGTTGTCGAAATGTTTAAAAGATATTAGGAAATTAGAATAGTTTTTTTTTCATAAATGAACTTTACACTCTATGAAGCTCTTCTTTGAAACAATAACCAATCGATCAAATATTTTTTTCAATTTCGAAAAATGCACCATTCGTACATACAAAGATATCAATTGTTAACCACAATTGTACTTCATTTTATTTGAACAGAAAAACAGGCAGCGCCACTGAGAAATCTCGTCTATAAAATACGCACATGTTAAGATCTCTTGGTATCACGCAATGTTTAAGAAGTCAAGATATTTTCTATTACATTTCCAGAAACGATTTCAGTTCAAATTTGGATTACATGAATTAACGTATCGAGCGACTCAGCTTTTAAGTGAATATAAAATAAAAATAAAACTCGAGAGATTAAGTTACTTGTTTTACGAAATAAAACTCTTGAGGAATAAATCATATATATATATATATATATATAATTCCTTAAAACTGTACATTCCTTTAAAATCCCTATGAATATATTTACTTCTTCATTCATTTAATTATTACTAAACAATTTTGGTTTGTATGTTTTTCAAATAAGTTTAAATCATTTATTATACTGATTATTCATCTGGACTAATTTCAGTATAAAATATATAACCAATGGTTAAATTATTACAGTCTACTTATTTACAATGCCATGTGTTTTAGGATTCTACCATATAATAGTTTTTTTTGTAATTTTCTGTACCAAAAGTGGTAAAAAAAATTAACTTAATTATGAAAATAATAAAATCATTAACACAAATAAAGTCTGATCTACACTAGTTACAAAACTGATATATTAAAAATAATCATAAAACGAAAAAAAGTACAATAAAAGGGAAAACTATATTAAAAATTATATCGAATGTTGATCTGATAAATAGATCCAAAGTTGAAGTGTCACACAATCAAATAGTTTACATATCGGTGGTGTTAAATCGTATATAATAAAAATTAATAAAACGCCAAGAGTAATATAATATTTATTATTACAGTGATAAGATAATAACTAATTTAAATACCTTTCGTGGCGGTCGACACCGAGTAGTTGGTGTCGGTGGTGTTGAGGATAAGGTGTTGACGTTTTGTGTCTGGAATGAAAATTATAAGACTAGTTTAATAGTAAGTGCAGTTGTGTTCGTCGTGCTGAAAGAAAAAAAAACTAGTAAACATTATTAAACAGTACAAAGAATTCCAGATATGAAACCTCATCACCTGGTAGTAGTACTTTTAATTTTATTCGAATCTGTCATTGGAAAGAATGTGAACGTATTAGATGGATACAACGACAACAATAATGAAAAAGAAGTGAATTACCGTCTGCCGAAAACAGTAATTCCGAAAAAGTATCTCATCTCGATTGCCCCGAACTTGAATGATCCGAGGGATAAGACATTCCAAGGACGTGTCGAGATAGAATGCACTGCAGTTGAAGAACGTGTTACGACAGTTACTCTGCACTCGAGGAATATAACCTACAGCTCGATCCAAGTCTTGGCGGGCTCTAGCAACAATGAGAATTATTTCGTTCGAGAAAATATTGATCAACAAACAGATTTCTTAACGTTGACTCTGTCGAAATCACTTGTGGTGAACAAAACATATATCATTAAAGCTGAATACAAAGGGTTGTTGAATGATGACATGCAAGGATTGTACATTAATTCATACCAGAATGTTAAAAATGAGACCGTGTAAGTTATTCTGACTCTACAGTATTCATTTACAATATCTCTACATATTCCTCTTCTTGAAAATTTAATACTGTTAATAGTTATAGTTATTGATTATGATTTTTTATATTTTTACTAGAATTATTAGATGTAAAAAATAATTCTATCCCTTCAAACTGAACAAATCATAACTCTGTTATAAATTGAAATATTTTCTCGCCATTTTTACACCTAGGCTACAGAAATGATTTGTTAAGCTCTTAGGGGGAGTGTTTTGATTCATAAAACATGCAAGAAATGCTAAAACAGTGGAAGATCCAAAAATACATTGACGACTCCATCGACTAAAAGCTGCCATCTTTTTTTCGACAAGAGATGCGTCAGTTACACGACAGATGGGGCAAAGTTATATAAAATAATTGAGCATATTTTGAGGGTTGAAATGTTTAGGGTTCAAATGTTTCCGTAAACGTTAACTTTATATAAAAAAGGCACCAAAATAATTTGTACACCTAATACATTTATATTTTATTTGCTTTTGTTACTTAGTACGACCGAGTTCAGTTTTTCAGTCATTCTAAAATAAATTCCATGTAAATCTTTCTTATTATATCAGTTTAACTTAAACAAAAAGACTCCATAAAAAAATGTGAAGAACGAACAAACTAAAACTCTATCTTCTATGAACTGAAAGAAGTTAGAAGAAGTTCGTTATGAACTGAAGAAGATAGATGTTCAATAAAATGTAGAAAAGTATATATAATTCTTTTTTTTATTTTCTTTAAAGAAAACTTTCAAAAAATTATCCTTTTTAAAACGGTCTACACCGAAAACTTCCTTTAATTCTTAACAGCTAATCTGTATTTTTATTAAAAGAAAAAAATGAGAAAACAGTAAATGTTTAGATACACACACACATACATATATGTATATATATATATATATATATATATATATGTATATATATAAATTTATTATTTTGCAGGCAAATTGCTGCTACACAATTTCAAGCAACATCAGCACGAACAGCTTTCCCATGTTTCGATGAACCTGGTTTCAAATCTACATTTCAGCTGAATGTTACAAGATCATTAGAATATAATTCAACTTTATCAAACACGGAAAAAGTAACATCTATACAGCTGTATGCATAATTTTTATATTTCATTATCAATCGTAAATCTCGCCATTATACAGCAAACATTTCTATTCAGTTATCATTTTTTTTAATTATTAAAATAAAATAAATCATTATACAGCAATGATGATTACATTAATTTCTTTGTAAATGCTTTTTTCAGAACGCCGAAAAAGGTCGTTGATGTCTTCCGAGAAACGCCTCCGATCCCGACATATCTACTTGCATTCGTCGTGACAGACTTCAATGCAATTAGAAATTATTATGAAAACTACGCGATCTATACAAGAAATGAAGTGATAAAGCAAGCCGAATACGCTTATAGTGTCTGTTCGCCGATACTCAAGTTTTTCAAGCAGTATACGAATATCGATTATCCGTACAAACTGGATTTGGTCGCCATTCCTGATTTTTCAGCGAGTGCGATGGAAAATTGGGGTCTTATTACATACAGGTAATTTTCTTTCCATATGAAATTGGTTTTTAATAGGATATCGATATTGAAATAAATAATAATTCGTTATTATTTATTTTGCAGGGAAAGTTCTTTACTGTACGACTCGAAACAAAGTACAAACCGTGTCAAACAACTTGTTGCAAGCTTAATAGCACACGAATTATCCCACATATGGTTTGGAAATTTGGTTACGCTGGAATGGTGGGATTACATCTGGATTAGTGAAGGGTTCGCACGCTTTTTCCAATATAAAGCTATTGATTATGTAAGTGAAGTTGCTTACCTACGAAGAATTAACATTCAAACATGTCAGATAAAATATTATCAAAAAAGTCTCCATGTAACTAGCTGTGATTGGCATATTTCTATAAGAAAAAAAAACAATTATAGCTGTTACAAACAAAAAACTATAATTAACGATAAGTGTATATATAGACTTTTTTGATACAGCGTATGCGATTTGTTTGTGAAAGTCTGTTTTTAAAATGTGTACTAATATTGTTTCAGTTACAATCTATTTGGGAAGTAGGAAACCAATTCGTCATCGATCAACAACAAACTATTTTCGAATATGATTCTTCATTAACAGCTAATGCATTGACTCGTCCAGTTTCGGCACCGAATGAAATATCAACCGTCTTTGATTCAATTACGTACGACAAAGGTAATGTTTTAATTAATATTCGATGCAAGAAATCTAGACACGATATTTTAAAAAACATATTGTTTAGATTGAACTTAAAATAGGTCCGTGACCCATAAACTAAAAATATAAGCATTAAGAAGGTTTGAAACTATATTATTTTTTAAACAAATATTTTTCGTTTATAAAACAACATTTTGTTGAAAATTATATTTAATTCGTTCCATTTTTAAATTTTTTTCTACTAAATTAGGTACTAAATTCGATAATAATACATTTTTCGACAAACTCGATCAGATAAATCAAAGTTTAGGATTTAACAGTCGTTTTCTATTTACAATTCAGAAAATATATATTTATAGAATATATATAAAAAAAAAAAAAACATAAAAAATGAAGAACTTATGTATGTAACGAGGTTACGCTACCGTGTGTCCAAAATATATAGTGTTTTCAAATGTTAATGATTGGAACCTCAAAATACTAAAACGACAAGAAAATATTTTATTTTAAGACAAACTTATGACTGATTCAGTTTAAAAGCATCGAACTGACTTTACACCTAATATTGAAAAAATCAGTTATATTAATCTAACATTTATTCACGTTTATTTCATTGCAACTATTATTTTTTCTAGGGGCTTGTGTACTCAGAATGTTGGAAAGTTGTTTAGGAAGTGAAACATTTAGAGCTGGTATCAACAATTACTTGCAAAAATAGTAAGTATAGTTGATTTTTTTTTATTTCATGCATAGATGATATTTTTTTGGACTTATACTTTCGTTAAAAATATATAAATAATATATATATATATATATATAGAGAGAGAGAGAGAGAGAGCGAGAGAGAGTGGCAGAGGGAGAGAGAGAAAGGCAGAGGGAGAGAGAGGGAGGAGATTTGTGGTAAACTTATGTTTCAATATGATTATAAAATAATTTATAAAACAACAATCTGTAAAAAAAGTTTTAAAATCAAAAAATATGTATAATAAAATGATTGAAGTGAAATAATTTTATCTTAGATTTTTTTTTACAAAATATCAGCTAAACAATAATAAAAATATAACTGCATGAAAATTTTAACGCTTATTAAATAGCTGTACAACTTTATTACAAAAAGCGAGGTTATGAATGTTTAGAAATATTATATTAAATATTATTTTAATTTCAAATAAAATTTTGCAAGTCAATTTCTCACTCTAATTACAAACCACAAATGTATTTTCTGATCAAAAATATTCAATAATTGATCATTTTTGATTATTGATTGTCATATTTTAATGACAATTCCATAATATTCAGAGCATAGATGTACAGAAAAAAAATATTTTCTGTGTCTGTTGTGTTGAAATGAAACATTTATGTGTGACAGTGAATACAGCGAACAAATTTTACCGATTGACAAAAAAAATTATGTTTTATAAATAAGAAACTAAAACAAATAAATTCTCTTTTCTCCTCACAAACCACAAAAATATTTCTGTTAAAAATTTTCAATAAATCAATGTTGAACTGTATGAAGATACTAGTATCTAATGGATGTATTTTAAAAAAATTCTAAATATTTCGTAACAGCAGATTATAACAAGCTCTCTATAAAAAATTTTAGCCTGTACAAAAACACAAGACCTGAATACCTATACGAAGAATTACAAACACAAGCAACAAAACAGAATATACAAATCAACATCACTGATTTGATGAGCACGTGGACTCAAAAGGCTGGCTTCCCTTACATAACTGTCGATTTGACTGGTAAAAAAGATGAAGTGTCTGTTACACAGGTCAGTTTGATTTTAAAAATATTACTCGTTTATCAAAAAAAAGACATTCATTCATATATAAATAATTTTAGAGTCGATTCCTTTTCGATGGAAAAGAAGAGAAGAAGTCATACTGGGACATACCTCTCACTTACACGTGCGATGGAATGAAACCACCATCGAACACCTTACCTCAATATTGGCTTAAAAAAAATGAGGAGAGTGTAAATATTACGATCTCTGGTTCAGAGAATAAATGGATCTTGTTCAATCCACAATCAACAGGTCAATTTCATTTCCAAGACTCGTTCAGTATGTAATTATTTTTATATCAGTATAATTTCATAGGTTATTATCGAGTTAATTACGGTAGAACGTTATGGAACCGATTGATCAGATATCTGAGTAGATCAGAGAGCATCGAACGTATCTCAAAAATCGATCGGGCTCAAATAATCGACAACTCGTTGAATTTAGCAAGAGCTGGAATTCTAGACTACGGAATATCGTTCAGAGTGTTGGATTATTTGAAGAAGGAGATCGATTATTTCCCTTGGGCCGCAGCTTTCAATGGATTATCTTTTATAAATAAACGTTTTGAGAATGACAAGACAGCTTTAGGATTATTTAAAGTATGTACACTGAATGTGGATTTATTTATGGAAATATTTTTTTAGGATTCGATCAGACTTTTCTTCGTCCTTTCGGATCATCTGACTGTTTTCCATCACCTCTTTCGTATCCTCAAGCATATATTAAAGATTCATAGAATCTTCAAAATTTACATACGGATGGACAGCGCACGTTTACATTAATTCGGTGCCTTTACATTAAATCGATCGTAACATCAACATTTAAAAACACTATTTGTCTTGGTCAAGTGGTTGGCATAACCTCACAAAACAATAAACACGAAATATATTCGATTTTTCCGTAAATAAAGATTCATTTTCTATAAAAAAAAAGCATCGAATTAATTTTTACATTTAATAATAGAAGAGAACAGACACTCAACTGATTCAAAAGGACAACCGGAGCAACGTACAAACAGAATCACAGATATAAAACTTACAATTCTAATTTTAATGTTTGTTTCTCGTCAGGGATACGTACAAATATTAATGAAGACGTTATACATAAATTACGGATTCGAAGAGTCGAAGACTGAAACCCATCTAGAATCATTCAACCGGGCCAATTGTATCCGATGGGCGTGTCAGATCGAAAACCCAGACTGTGTTTATAAATCGAAAAAAATGTTCAATAATTTTATGTCGTCGAATATAAGGTAATTTATTTTAAGATCTTTTAACATGAAAATTTTAAATCAATTTATCGTTTTTTTGTAGTAAAAGTTTACAATACTCTCTAACAGTAACTAATATTGATAAAATAAGAAAACAATACAGTTGTTTGTTTTTATTACAGTATATCAGCGAATTTCAAAAGTGTTGTGTACTGTACAGCACTTCGAAACGAAGGAGACAAAGAATGGAAATATCTATGGGACCAATATCTTGTATCAAAAATGCCATCAGAAAAAGAAACTATTTTAGGTGCACTTGGATGTAGCAGAAATGAAGATATTTTATACAAGTAAGTTTATTCTTACAAAATTTCTCTTATATTATCAGATTTCTCCAACTCTAAATATTTAGGACTAGAAAATTATAAAAATATTTTTTTGAACCATGATTTCAAAAATTTGGAACGCTCATGATGATGGAGATAGGGAGGACCTTTAAAATTTCAAATCAATTGTTATTTAATGTATCCATTTACTTCAATCTTATTTCAAAAATATTCTATTTATTTTAATGCAATTCGAGCCTTAATAAATCAATAATTAAAATAAATCAATTATCAATAATTTATTCTTATACATGTTCATAGAATAAACCAATAATTTAAAACTGAATACAAAAACAGCAATAATTATTTTTTGCAATGAATTTACACAATTTCTTGACAAAATATTCAGTAATCAATGTAGTAACTATTTTGATAATAATTCTATCATTTTTAAAGAACAACTAGACATTGACTGTTAATAACGCACATTTCTTTTTGATTACAAAAGCTCATTAATTGTTAAATCAATTTACAATTTATATTCTTTCATCAACCAATTTATATTTTTTTATATCATATAACACAGCTTGTCTTTATTCAATAATCATTCCTGTCTGTCAATGAAAATGATCTACTATTTTAAAAGATGTATTTTACCTTATTTTTATATTGTTTATCTCTCGTGATTACAACATACTAAAAATACTGAATAAATATTTATATATTAAAATATTATATAAAACCAAGAAATTAAAACTAAATACTTGGAATATTTTTTATATTAGTCACTAAATATTTGGAATATTTTTTATATTACTCACTAGATATTTAAATTATGTACAAGGTTTTACCTGTTTTCTTTTTAAAAAATGATTGACAAACACATATCTCCATTTTAGAAACAAAATCATAAAACTCTTTTCTTGCCAGGTATTTAGAAAAAACGATCACTGTGAACTCTGGATTAAGGAAACAGGATATAAATTTTGTATTCAATTCAGTATATTCTGCAAGTTCGGTGGGTGTAAAAGTTTCAATCAGATTCGTAAAACAATATTATGTGAAAATCGTCCAATTGTAAGTAATTAGCATGCTTTTTTCATTTTTTAGAATAATATATACACATATATACATATACATATATATATATATATATATATATATATATATATATATATATATATATATATATATATATCCAGAAAGAGAATGGTCTTATATTGTTATAAAATCAATCAAATTTAAATAGATTTAATATTTAAAGGTCCTTGGTACACTTAGACATCAACTATTTATTAACAATCTCCTATGTCCATGCCAGATTCGTCATAAAATGTCTTTTTAAATCGAAAAACGTTCACCTAAATTTATTATTTTCTATAATTAAGTAATTGAGTATTAAATTTTAAAGATATCTCTTTAAGAATGATAAATCTACATAAGTATTTATACCTAAATATTTCATAAATTCAAATACTAATCAATATATCATAAAGCTCAAATCTAGCCTTATGACAAATTACTATACACTGAAAATAAAACTCATATACTTAACGAATATACTCATATACACTTATTAAATAAACAAAATTGTATAAAGAAAAAAAAGCATTGGCTGAGAAAAATATAAATATACAACCAATCATATGATACATATTTTCGAAAGCAAGAACAAAAAGTAATTTAAATTATTATAATTTCTATAAATAGAATAAAAGGAAGAACACAGTAATTGACAAGTTGAATGCTTGTACAGTAATTATACAGATTCATGTTTTGAGTTATAAATGCTTTCAGCGAAAGGAATATATATATATATATTACATTATATAGAAACTACATATTCTAATGCATGTTAATATTTTCAATACACGTTCCTATAATTTCTATACATAGAATTAAAGAAAGAACAGAATAATAGATCAAACTCTCTACTAATATAACATTCACATAACTCAAAATGTTCATGTTTTAAATACAAGTAAAGTGTCTGATAATATAAAAACTTACATAAACAAAAAAAAATTTACATTTTGTAAAGTTATTTAAAATACTTGAGTGTTATTTATAAACTATAATGTATACCCGTTATTCCAGAAGTCTGAGTATCATATAATGAAAATGAAAAGTAAAGAATTTATTAGCACAGTATGGCATTTCATACAAAAATGATCTCAAGGTTTTTACTATATACATTCCTTTGAATATTTCATGTCCAAAATTATTTCATTGAAATATACATATATATATATATATATATATATATATATACATATATATATATATATATATATATATATATATTCCATTTTATATAAATAAATAATACATGTTTAGAAAATCACAAAAAATATACAAATATCTATAAATGAACAATAAATAACATCTTTAAACCAGAACAGATCAATTTAAAATGTAATTTTTGGTTTATAAATTTTACCAATTAATGAAAGTTCATTATCAATAAGTAGTACTCTAAAAATAATCCCAAAATTCACTATACTATCTCATAAACTAAAAATGTTTCTATTTAAATATGAAATTTTACAATCAATTTAGTTCTTTAAAAGCATTTATTTGTAAACTATAATTTTTGAACACCATTTTTATCCTAATGATATATATGCAATAATTATTGTTATGAAAGTAAAATATATACAAATAATAAGTACAAAACTTACATCTCTATCTCTCCATAAATTATTGTTTAATATTCTTCTATAATATGCACACATACTTAAACATATATTTATTTGCTGGGCAAAATAAATCAAAATGTTTTCTCAGATAACACTCACTATTATGTAAACAATTGAAAAACGCATAACAAGCATTCAGTTTTTATACGAATGACATTAAAACAATAGATTGATTTATTTCTACATAAATGAAACTACAGACTGATGTTCAGTTATTTTCACACGCATATTTAAAGCTATATTAAATTAATTCATTAATTAATAACAAATTAAAACCGATAACACATGCACTAGTCAAACCGTTCCGATACAAAAATTTAAGATTAGAAATAGTAGGTACGTGCTTCCATCTATTAGCGGGGAATTCAATCACTCTGTAGCTAAATAAATGCAGTGTTCTGTATTTGCTTTCATGAAGTTGTGGAATGAATTTTTCATTATATATTATTTTTTTTTTTTTTTAATAAATATTAGCAATAATTAGAGAAATATAAACTGTATATAAATTATTTATATGAACTTGAATTTTTTTTAATGATATTTTAGATTTCCATACAGATTAATCAAATTTCAGTATAATATAACAAGTGTATATTTTTCTACATTAAATTTAGATGACTTAACTGATTTATTGCATTTTAAATATTTAACATCATTCGAACGTACTATAATCTATTTTTAAATAAATTTCTTTTCAATATTGTTCTAATTTAAATAAATCAATTCCACTCTTTTAACATTATTAGTATAAAATAATATGAATTCTGAATCCACTTACTTAGAATAGAAAATATGATGGCACATATTTTAATAAAAAGTGTGTGTGCCTTCAGGAAGGATCAAATTCTCAATCCATCTTTTAAAAGAACAGTCTATTAACCTCTGAGCTATGAAGGCTTGAAATTTAATCACTGATTTTACTATTCCAGGCTATCTGTCGATTGATCTTTTTCTCAATACTTTTTTTATGCTCTTTGACTACAAACTGGTGATTTCATTCATCTGCAAGCTTCTTTCTTGCAATAAATTGTTTTTTTTCCATTTTGTTTTCATATCGAATCTATAATTCTTTCCTTTCTCACTGTTAACCTTTTTTAGATTTTTTTTGATGTCTCTTTATATATATATATATATATATATATATATAAAGAAAAAGAGAGAGATCAATTTCCATCCAGGCTTCAATTAACAACTACTCACATAAAATATGAAACTTGAAAAAGTTTGAGTTGATTTTAGTGCAAATAATAAGCAGATATATGTTCTAATAACAATTTCAAGTTTTGGTAATCTATTTTCATAAATTATGTTCAATGTTTTAGCCATTAATCAAATCCAGATAGGAAACTGATGTCTTTCATGCAAAATATTTTTTTCCAAGATATAATAAGTGAATTAGTTTAAATAGTTCTACTATTTATTCAAAATATATACTATTTTAAAATTATTCAATAATAAGTTCATAAATAATAGTCCTGTAGTTAAATTAATTTCTAAAAATGAATCTTTAAATTCAAATTATCAAAATACCTTATCAGTGTTGTCATTGTTCATCGTTAACGGTTTTAAAGATTGATTTCGTTAATGAAATGCTATAATGTTTAGAATACTGATTCAATTGTGAACGTAATTAGTTTATTTTACTATTTATTCCACAGTATATAATTTTCTTAATTCTGAAAATAAGTTTATATTTGATTAGTCAAGCATTGAACATCTTTTTATTTCCATCTCCCTGCTAAAATCCCAACAGTATAAAATGTTTTAGATTAGAGTTCTGCTTACCGATTCTGCACTAAGTCTGCTATTTTAGATTCTTGTATCTTTTTTAAAATAGCTATTAATTCACTACAATATTTAATTCAACGCATCCATTCAAATATGTTTTGAGTTTTACCCATTTTTACTTCCACATTAATATCTGCTATCTTCTATTAAATTTTAAATACTTTTAAGTACCTGTGAGTACTGAAAAGGTCGCACTTTTTTTATTTACAAAAATATATAATAGTGTATTCATTTTAAAATACTATATGTGGTAAAAATTGATAGAAATTTAAATAGATCAGTGAGTTAAACTGCTAATTAATAAATCAGAAATTTGAATAATAATGTTTTGATGAATGAATTATTCCCCCCCCCCGAATCATAAAAAAAAATTCTGATTAAAAATGTTTAATAAATTAATGTTGATTATTTTTTATTGTTGCTTATGCGTATTTTAATGGCGATTGTATCGCGTTCAGAGCGGCATGGCAGACAATTTGAAATTAAATAATATCAAAGATTTTCTCGAGGATTTTAATCAATAAAAAAAACAATGAAATATTTAAAATCTATTTTTTCTCATTTGTATGTCTATTTCTAATTAAATGTTTTTATTTCTTTACTTTATATTTTTTAAGGATATGCTTTTTACAATCCAAATTTGATTACAAAAATAGTAAATCTGAAGAATAAGAAAAATATACAATAATTGATTATTGTATATTGTTTTATTCGTTTTCATCTTTTTGGATCAGCTAAGTGTTTGTTTTTCACAATTAATTAAGGCACGAGTTCAATCCTTAGGTAAATTTTGAACATCATTTAACTTCTAACTAAACCGTCAATATCTGTCTAAGCATGTCACACGTGCCAAAACTAGTAGTGGAAAAACGATACTTAGATAACTTAAATGTGAAAATGTCAACATAAGGGCATATCAACTGTATCACAGATATAAAAACATATAAACATGAGTATTGTATATTTTTAAAAATGAAATTTGGTGATGTGTGATATTTTTAAAAGAGCGAATTTAGTTACTAAAACCATTATTATAATAAATAAATTTTATATGCAGCTATGGAGGAGTAAGCGGTCTTTCTGAATGTATTACTGGCTTGTCTGCACGTCTTACTACAAAACAACAAATTGAAGAGGTAATTTCGAGACTAATTTTTTTTAAATACATAGTGATTCAATAAAACCTTATTGAATTGTAGGTCGAGTCATTCGTGTACTCGATTAAAAACCAATACCCTGAAATAGTAACACCTTCAATAGCAGCACTAGAGGGCGCCAAAGTAGACCGCAAATGGAATGAAAAGTACAGAGATAAAATTGTTCAAATATTGAAGAAAGCAAGCAGTGGATCGTTGATTTATGGAAATACAGTTTTGGTCATGGTGCTCATGTGTGTAATGTATGTAATTAGTGGATAAGGTTTATTTTTAGTCTAGTTGTGGTTAAACATATATGTACTGTTAATGATTGAAAATTAGTCAATAAATATTTTATCTGATATCGTTTTTTTTTTCTTTTTTACGTACATTGTTATTTCTCGTGATTTCTATTTAATTTTACTTAAATATTTTAATATAAAATGATGGTTCAGTAACTAATCAGTCTAGATTAGTTTTCAATATATGTCTTCTTTGTTTAAACATTTCTAACTACACATAATTTCCTAAATGACATTAATTACTGAATCTCACAATAAATCACATAAAAAAACATAATAAAAATTGTATTTTTGACGCTTACCAAAATCATTCCAATTTTCTTTCAAATATTCCTATTAAAAATTAATGATTTTTACTCTTATTGATCGGAAAGTCATTAAATTTTGGTTTAATCTTTTTATTAATTTATAAATTATGATTCTTTGTCTCTGGAACTTCACAAAAAATACCAGTCATTGATATTATTATTGATTTCTGTAAAGTATATAAACATTGGTTAAATAATTATTATTTTTATAAATAAATATTTTTTTGGAAGAAATAAAATGACTAATCCTGAAAAAAATCACTCGTTAAAGTGGAATTCAGTGGATTTTAAATTTAATCAAACTATTAAATCAGTTATCAGTTACAAGCATAAAAATGTAAAGAGATGTTCTATTTTTTATTTTTGTACAGAAATTTCAGAAAAATCTTGAGTTACCGTCATTTAATTTATTCCATTAGGTTATATTTATATACTGAGAACACAGACTTCGACGACAGAGAAATAATCTTCCAGTTAATTTTACAATTATTTGATTTGAACCGTATGGTTTCGTTCGTGTATTTCTTTTTTAGTTTATTCACGTCGGTTCATCTTGAAGAATTCTTCTATGACTAGTTTTGGTTCTTGAGTCATTTTTTGGTAGCTTAACACCTGCTCTTGATTATACGAAAGACTACCAGGATGGTTCAAGATCCGTAATCGGTCGTAGTAGAAGATTTGAAGAATCATTAAAGAGGACCAGGCCGAGAAGATAATATCCAATTATTAGATATTTGGAAAATAATAAAATATTTATCAGTCTTCAATCATTTTTTTTGCAGATCTCTTCAAGCGTTTATGAAAAATATTAGACTTCAAAATTTCATGCCTAAAGAAACTAAATTTCGGCTGAAAATTCTCAATATTTATAATATATGTTTGAACAGAAATGTTGAGATTATTTAATGGATTTCAAGCTTTAAGACGGTCGTACAGGCTTGTTTATTTTTTATTAGTTCAACACAAAGTTTATAATTGCAATTTAAAAATAACTAATAAAATTTATTATACATACTGTTTTTTTTTACATCAGTACATAAATCAAAACATTAAAAATCAATCATCGTCAATTTTCAAATTTCCACATTCACTTATATTGCAACTTATAACATCGGTCTCTATGTTTTCTAGATGCTGGAGGATCATTTCTTCGACACGTGGCCTAAAACAGAACAGCAATCAAATCTTAACACTGTCTTCTCTAAAATTGAAAACATTACCTTTCACCAAAATTAACGATATGTTTCTTCATAATATAGTTCCTCAGTGGTACCATTTCTTGTAAATCGAGTACATCTTCATTAGGCACACATTTGCAGACACAGAAACTATCCACTGGTTTTATTTTCAGGTCGGGTTCGGAATCAGGAGCTTCCACATCCGTTTTAATTAACGATTTACGTTTAGGTTTCGCCTGTGGAGTCTTCTTAGCTGTATAGAACTTCTTCCACTCTTCAGATAGACGTCTTAAATTGATCTCGTACGGCGGTCTATCTTCGTCCACTTCTTTACTCCGAGTCGTACGATTCTGTGCTTCTTTGTTTACTTTATCTTTGACAAACTGTGCAATCTTCTGTTTAATCTCTTCGTCGTGGTTCACACTCTTCTTATCGAACAATATTTCTTCCATCTGTTGACTGAAGTAATGGGGAACGTTGAAATTCCGTAACATAGTCTTGAAACGTTCACATTCAATTTCTCGTAAGTACCATTTCTCCTTGAATGAGAGCGCGGAGCATCGATCTTTGAGAACACTATGTTCGCTGAGATACTTTGAAGTTTTTATATCTTGTTCTTCGCTGTTAACCGAATGGATATAGCTGTCTACGGCATTCCTCCCTTTTAAAGTCGCTGGTTCTTCTTTACTGCATAGTTGGAGAAACGTTCTTTTCAGAACAGCACCTGTATTGTCATTTAATTTTGTTTCTTGGAAATTGAAACAGGTCGTACGTTTCTCAACCTTGTCTGTCGACAATGGCGACAGCCAGGATTCAGGAAAATACGTACTTGGTTTCATATCAGTCCTAGTCAGGTAGGTCGGAGTGACTTTCGGTACTTTATAATCCATTAACCATTTCTGTGAATAATCTCCGTCCAATTGTTTCAAAACTGTTATGCACTTCTTATAGATTTTATTATTCTCATCGCTGATATTTTCACTGACTGTTTCAGGCTTCTCTCTACTTCTGATCTTATCGATTTCTGTTTTTGATAAGAACTCCACGCCTGTCAAATCTTTTTCCAGTAAAAAGAAATGGTTTTTACGATAGTCCAACTGTTTTATCATACATTTCCTTTTCTTACTCTCCTCTCTACTCGTTTCATCGACAGGTTCTGAAATATTGATATCTCCGGTATAAGTTATATCTACTCTTTGATTGAACATATCGATATTAGATATATAAACAGATGGATCCTTGTCATTAATTATAGATCCACTGTTTTCCAATAGAACATCATTCGTACTCAGTCTATCTCCGTTATTATTCACACTCAATCCATCGTTTATGAACGGTGAAATATTAATGATCGCCGTTGATGAATACTTGCAAAGTCTTTTTCTGAACATGATCTCCTCACAGTCGACAGAAAATTCCGTCTGATGGTCGAGACATCCACTATAATCGCCATTCAAAGTCGATTCTATGTTTATGCCACCGGGCATTGAAATTTTAACACTTTTCGTGAGACCGTCGTAAGATACAGCGCCGTAATTCGGATGCTCGAACGAACAGGACAAGTGAACAGACAAGAATCCTTCGAATGTTATCAAGTCTTGTACCATTTCTTCATCGAGTTGAGTTATGTCTTCCGGTGCTATTTTAAAATATTTCACTATCAGTTTATTTTTTTCCTCTTCGGTGAATTCGCAGAAGATTTCTGTTTCGTCGACGACAAAAGAAGTCATTATCCGAGATCCGTCTGGGAAACTAGTTGCCAGTTCGCCTTCAGAGTTCAACAGTGAATGAGTACCGTCTTGTCGTTCTGTGAACGTTTCTCCTTCGAAATAATCAGTGGCCGACTGGACGATATACTTCGATGGAAAACTAGCAATCCTATTACGCCGTATCTTACACTTCGTACCTTTAGGTGTTATGATTGTATATTCAGGAATTGGTATTAAGTAAGGATTCTGTTTAAATTGATCTTTCGCAATCGAAACACAATGCTTTAATTGTTTCCGATACACGTGTCTGCTGACGGCGAATGTTAGCGATTCCGAACCAGAAATGATTTTGCTGTTCTTGCGTTGTGCAATCGATCTGAATTTCTTGTATTTCATTTGCATCGATTTACTTCCTTTCCAGCTTGAACTATCCTTAGACTCATTCGAAACCGAGTTACGCGGGATCGAAGCACCGATCCGACACGAATATATGGAACTGTCCGAACAGAGGATTTCCATCCTGTTGTGTTCTTTGAAAATCAATATAGTTCCATTACGTAAAAAGCAACGTTTCGTTTCGTTCTTAATCGCATCGCAAGCGGGTCCTTTCGAAATATAATACTGCCGGATGTAGAAAGGATCATAGTCGATTACACTCGGTACAGTCTCAATGATTAATCCCGACGGCCAGGATGCTTTGAAGTCGAAATTCATCGGATGCTTCGTGCGATTCAATGACTTAGGCTTGAACCTGTACTCTCGACTTGTCACTGATTTTTCACTCAGGCTTTTCTTCTTGACTGTTGGTTTTAAGACGAGCCTCCTGATTAAACTTCCAACGCATATAGATACGTGAGGTTTGATCCTTTTTAGATATTTGTACGCGTGCAGTTTACTCGAAATGATTTTATAGCAAGTGAACGATTTCGTTCTCACTTCCTTCAACATATTCAATATCTGTGATCTCGTGGACAGATAATTGGATGCTTTCAAAAGGGGTTGAGTTAGGGAATGTTTTGGTGTTAACGAAGTATGCGTCCTTTTCTCTGATTCAACTCGGGCGTGCATCTTTTCAGGGATCGACGTATATAATGAAATTGAATTTGATTTTCGTTTTTTCACATCGGTGCTTTTCTGAGGAACAGCTATGTTGAGAGACACTTTCGAAACAGTGTCGTGCGACTTTGATGATATCTCTTCTTCGATTTCGACTATACTCTCTTTGGATTTAAAAGGAATTGATCTACCGATAAAGCAAATCGGGTCCGGAACAAATACATCTGCTTCTGCCTCCTCTTCAACGCTGCTCTTACGCGGGATCTCTGTTTTGGAAAAAGCAATGATTATTCCATTCGCGGCCTCAATGTGGAAATTAAACGGTCGGAACGGTTTAGGCGGTGACTCTGCCACACTGTATAGATACATTTTATGTTTGGCTTTTGTCAGTTTAACGGATAGTGTATTTTCGAAAAAATACCAACCGGATTTCTCAATTGTGATACGTGTACCATCTTTCGATTGGATATTAGTTGTAGTACCACTCGTGTGTACTCTATACGAGCCCAAATCGTACCCAATGAAATCGAACGGTTCTCCTTCAACAGCAGTGCGTAGTGATAATTGCCGATAGACTGAATTTTCAGGCAGATCGTTTTTAAAAGTGAACGATCCGATGCTTTCGAGGTTCTTCGACGTACTCGCTTTTAAATTTTTCTGATCTTTTTTAGTACCCGCCTTGGTTTTCGCTTTGCTCGGTGTTTCTTGAAACAGGTGCATGTATTTTTTGATTTTTATAGAGCCGGGGACTAAATAATCCGTCAGAGTAAATGTCGCCTCATTGAGTTCTAAATTTATGACCGAATCTTCTTGGCTCGGCGTGCTGTTCATTAACTTCTTCATATTTTCATCTTCCTGCCGACACATCTGTTCGAATTTCTCATCTTGTTCTCTGATCCAACCGACCTCTTCCCTTAAGACATAATTAACGAAATCCCGTAAACAGACCGGCGTTGTGATCTTCGACATCCAGTCAGTGACTGTGACACCGTAAGTGCTCGAATGATTATCATGGCATACAAGGATGAAGAAATCGCCGGGTCCGAAGTAGAAATAATCGATGCATTCGTAAACCGTCATGATTTCGAATAATAACTGCAGCAGTGAACTTCTTGAAAACTGTTCGACGACGTTGAATTCTTGCATATCGAAATTACTACACGTGCATACTTCATCCGTGTCCTTCAAACAGACAATCTCTGGACATTTAATCAACTCGTCAGAGTCTAAATTCATTTCGTGCCTCTTGACATCTTTGATGTCTGATTTTAAATTGACGCGAGGTTGTTCGTTACCGACAACAGCATATTTCATCGAACGATACTTCAGATATTCACATGCGGAGACTAGAGGCGTTTCTTTCGAAACCCGACACTGCAAATTCTCGATCACTTTCAAAGCGATCGAATACCTTTTCGTATCTTCTTGTATATCTGATGCTTTACTATTGACTAGCTTACTGAAATGTCTCTTACTGATGATCGTTTCCCCTTTCAATAACGATATTCGATTCCATAGAAGAGGCACGACGTAATTCTCCAGAACACTTGTTGTGATTTCAAGTAAATTTACAGGAAGATTGTTTAGATGATACGATAACAATTCGATTAAACTACCGTACGGTATGACTTTTGGAGGAATGATTTCGATTTCTGGCGCACGTTCCATTTTCTTAAGACATTTCGTCTGAGAATTTTCGAATAAATTTAATAATTTCTTGTGATATCCGCGCGGTTCGTACTTTTTAAAAGGTTTCAGCGTTAGTTCTTCTTTTTCTTGTGACAGTGATGACGTGTTGATTATTCTCTGGTTACTGATCGTTTTGTGTCGAGTTGTCGATTGAATTGATTTTCGAACCGTATGTTCTTTCGCGTTAGGTAATACCTTTATCATATCATCAGTTTCATTCTTCGATCGGTGCTTCTTTCCTCTCGCACACACTTCTTCTAATAAACCGTGAAGGATAACCGGAACTGTTACACACTCAGACGGTATTGAATCCACAATACGATTGTATGTATCGAATTCTTCAATGTTGACAGCAGGCGATTCGTCAGACATGCTCTTAACATTCATATGCCGCAAATAATTGATATGCTCTCTAGTCATGTCTTGAATATCGTACATGAGGAACGATATTTGATCGAATATTAATTTCTTCTTTTCGGTTCCAATATCTTCTTCGGTCAGGTTCGCGTCTATCGTTGCCTCCACCTGTGATGGACAGTATGTAATAAAAGCGATATTTCCAAACAGTTTACTGCTTTCGTAGTTATTCAAGTTTGAAGACAGACAATTCCAGAACTGGTCGTAGATCTGATTCACATCGTTTACTGGAACAGCACTAGCTCGTACACTCTTCTTTAAATCCTTTCCATTCGACGAGTGTCTCCACTGTTCTCCGCCCACCATTTTCATTTCTGTATTCAGCTGGATGATAGAAATGACAGGAATGTCCGAATTTAAAATCGTCAACAGTAGATCCATGTCGTAGAAACCTGATATTGCGATGTACAGTTGCGGTCCTTCTCTCGGCGAATCCACTACGAATTTGATATCTTTCCACTCTTCGCCGCGTTTATGGAGTTTCGTGTTCGTCTTCCCGGATTTACTAGACACCGATTTCTTCGACGAACGCTTATCGACGACGTTCACGTTTTTTCCGGTCGTGGCGGTGCATGCTTTCGTCCTCATCATCGAATCGAACTCGTTCGCAATTTCTTTTTTAAGCAACACCTCCCTCTGCGTAATCAAAATCCATTCGTATTTCAGTCGAAGCACTTCATACCTAATCAATTTCGACAACAGCTCGTTAGGGATTGATAACGTTCCACTTTTATTCGAAAAAGTCATCGCTTCGGCGCAAGCTTTCGAGTAACTGTTCAGCGGTTCTGGAAGCCCTGCGGAACTTCGACCAGCTTTCAAATCGTTTGCGTACGTCTTGATTTTAACTAATAAGTCAGTCATCGTGATTGACTTTAAACATTTCCTAGTTCCGCCGGTGACAGTTTCGTTGAACATTTGCAAATACTGTTGATCTTCGACGGCCGTTTCTACCAAGAACGATACGTGGCATCGCCAGTCTTCGTCGTTGATCTCTAGAGATTTCAAAGTTTCACGCCACTCGATCGGTTCTTCGACCTTTGCTTTAATATCGGTCTTCGCATTCTGTTTTCGGTTTGTCATGATAAAAAATTTAAATAGAATAACGATTCGAATTTATACAGAACCATAGAGACGTCGTAAACAAACAGATGTAGTTATTATGAATCTTAAAAAAAATGTTTCTTGAAAGAAAAATATCCTTCTAGCCCCTTCGGTTTTGAACAAGTGACATTCCGTCTTTTGTAGATATTATAGTTGCGTACACAGATGAATTATTTTTTTTGAATTACAGAGGATGTAATATCCATCAAAATGCTCTTAAGTAAGAACCAAAAATGATCGATAATGATTACTGAACATTTTAACTAGAAAACTTTTATACGATTTCTGTAATGAAAAAATAAATCAATAGTGAAAGTGAATTTAGTCAGTCTCAAAACTGTATTGTGATTAAGAGTCACGTGTTCGATAATTTATTTATTAAAAATCCAGGAAGTCTGTCAATATCAAATGTTCTGTTGAAATATTCAGAATCTATAGAACAAATATTTTACATTCCCATCAAAACTCACAGTCTTAAGTCATTACTAATCCCATATCAAGAGGAAAAAAACTTTCCTTAAAACTCCAGAATGCTAATATTCTTTATCCGTTTTTTATTCTATTTAACTTCTAAGGAATTCATATAAATAACACTGATAGAATTTTATGCACCTCTCCGTCGGATTTCACAGTATCTGTTTATTCTTTACAAAATCGTTAATTTGAAACGCTGTTTTTCGACCAAATTGTATCAAAAAGATTTTTTTTTAAATCATTGAGGATGAAATATTAAAAATTTACTAAAACATTTCAGTACTTAGCCAAATCAGAGATGTTTTTCTTCCATGAAAAGCGACTTTTAAGTGTGGTACCCTATTTGAAAATATTTGAATTTAAAAATTTGCCAGTAAATTTATCGATTACACTGGATGACATGTACTGTCATGCTATTTTGAATTGTAATTATTCTCAGAAGAATATTTGTTTCTTTTCAACGCCGTTCGCCTCTAAACGTTAAGAACGACAATCGAAAAACTGTTTAAACATTAAAGAGGAAAATAATTTGTATTTAAGTCAATATTCCATTCAACATATTCAATGAAGGTTGGTTTACACAATTTTTATATTTTGTATTATTCAAGAAAATCTCAACATCAACTATTTTCAATCTAGAGACGTTCTAACTGATGCCAAACTAGCTTGTGCAGAAACTGTAATCACATTTAGAACAAGACATCATCATTGAATTGCTTATAAATTAAAAGTGTCATTCATATATATACATCAATGTCCGAAAAATGTTTACAGTGAACATCGGATAGATCTACTGTAAATCTTTGGATGATGAATAACAGAATTATTTAAAAATCACGAACATCCTGTGAAAACTTTCAACCATTCCTTCACGTTAAAAATAAGATATTTAAATTTCATTGAACACTCTAAAACGTCGATCACAAAACCACATTTTCACAAACAAAACGTCCACGAGACAGGAAAGGACAGGACAGGACTACACCATCAAAACAAATCGTACAACACAAACAATTCACATTATTACTTTTTTTTATTATAAAAGAAATAATAAAAAGGAACAAAATAAATGTTTGAAACAATTTAATTCAATACATATTATCGATTACAGTTGCTCCATAATAATATGCAGTTACACAGTTACAATTAAACTAAACGAAAATTCAAAAAAAAAAATAATAATAATAGATAAGAATCTATTACACGTTTTCGTTGACAAACCAGAACTGGTATCTGATAATACAAAGAAAACGAATGAATATGGTTTATATATCATCATACATGCATATAACGAGTATATTTATATCATTCTTAAGTCTAAATTAAGGTATGGAAGATACAACTATGTTACAGTTTCTAAACAGGACAATTGTGTATTACATTCTACATGGTTTTATTACATACGGATAGATTTTTTTCAATACGTTTGTATACAACTTAGATATGAAATTAATGAAGATACAAGCTTGTGTTTAAGATAAAACGTCTATTAAATATAAGTATGATTAAACTATACAGTGGTTTTGTATAATAAATCTTATACTGTACTGTGTAAACATTGATAAATATCGTTAAACAAAAGCGATTTATCAAAAATAAACATTTCTGTTTAAAATTTCGTATACAGCATGTTTCTATACTACTCTGCACTGAAAAAACTGTCTTAACTATGTAGTTTTCTAAAAAAAAAAACGAACTAAAACAATAAAAAAACTATTATATTGCATAAATACAGCAGCACTGTGAATAAACATCTATGAATGAAAATATAAAACTTTCTCAACTCCTCTTATATATTAAACCATATTCATTTATTGATTTTATATAAGAAAAAATTACTATAATTACATATATATATATATATATATATATATATATATATATATATATATATATATATATATATATATATATAATTGAAAACCTATCAGTGAACACAATGAAATACAAAAAAAAATCCAATTTGGAGTAATGACTGAATTATATATAAAAAAGAAACGATTCGAACAAACTTATACAATTGATTTTACTATCATTTCATTTCTATAAAGATTATAAAATAAGACTGAATTGATTATTTATTTATTTATATATATATTTTTTTATAAACATGTCTGATTTAAATTTATGGAATATTCTGTATACTGAGGAAAATATATTGACACGTCCCCCACGTTTCCATTATATGTTTTTCAATGAGACAGCCAGGATCTTTTTTTAAACATCAGTACAGAAAAATCGTATAGAATACATTAAATAAATAATTTATATTCCGAACGAGCTTTTTCAAATGACGTGTATGAGTTTTGACTGTGGAAAAGGAATTGACACACACAGAGAAACATGAATGGTCGATACACGAACACAGTTAATGTTTGTTTTTTTTTTATATAAAAAAAATAGAAATTAAGTATTACCTTGGAATCGTTTTTTTTCTACGCTTTTATAATAAGAAAAATTGACCTTTTCTGAACTATTTTAGTATGATTTTCCAAGCTTCAGTATATATTTTCTTCGGTGTGATTTTCTTTTCTCAATAGTTTAAATTTCTCGAATTTTAAAATTGTCGAAGCAAAAAAGAAAAATGATCTGAAAGGAAAAACTGGCATCAAATAAGAAAAACTATAAAAATACTTCTTGAAAATGAGTCTAAATTTTAAACACAGTAAATTTTTTCGACGTCGTTTCTCATCCCTGAGGTCACAATTCTTTGTTTTTTTTTATCCATTAACGGTTTCGTCTTTCGACATCTTCAGATGGGGTGTTGTATAAACTTTTTTATAATCTCACTATTTCAACTTCTAATAAATGTATCTCTTTATAAAAAATGTAAAAGATAAATAACATTTTAAAAATTTTACAGTGCCTTCAGTTTCTTTACAAACCCCTTTTCCCAATTAAAAATATTAGCTCGATAGAAAAATAATTCCGTTTTGAATTTGATGGTCATAAACCGCAATTATTTTTCTACCAACTCAATATTTTATCCACTGTTAACATTCTTAATCTATTGTTAATATTCTTCTGTACTGATGATAATACAACTTTCTACACACTTTGTAACAACTTTGTACACACATTTCATACATTTTTCGACAATTATTTCTCTTTAAAAAAAATTAGAGCCGTGTCCAACAATTTCCCTCTTTTCGTATGCACTTGCAAATTTTTCTTTCATATTTATATTAATCAAGTAAAACGATCACAATTAGCACGTTGATAAAATACCACAGAACAATAAGATCCGGTCACAAAAACGCTGGATCAGATCCGAACGTGTTATATTGTTTTAAGTAGTTCATCGTATTATATTAAAATATATTTATATATTTATGTGTATATATTTATATATACTCGATAGGAATATTAATGTCAGTCATAATAAACTATAGGTAATACGAGAATACATTATAAAATAATTATCAAATATTCGTCCAAGTATCGTCGAACAAATGTTCCATCTGTACGTTTCTTCGATGATATTCGGAACAGATTCTTACAAAAAAAAACTAAATTATGATTAATATACAATGAAAAGATAAATGTATAAAGTAAAAAATAGAACTCGATTAAATATTAAGTGATGTGGTTGAATTAAGTTGTGAACATACTTTCAATATATTCCAGTGTTGTTATGCAAATTTCCGGGTTGATAAATCAGATAAATATTCATCAATCGAATATTGATAAAGGACTTAATTACATAAATGATGTCTGCATTTTTATGTTTAAGTGTCTGTATAAAAACAAGTAAACGATTGCATCAATCAGAGAATAAAACAAATAGTTTCAATGTCTTAGAACGGATTGTTCCCCAGCTGTGTCTGAACCAAGCAAACATTTTGTTGCTGTAAGCAAATATTTAATTGTATTCAGTGTCTATTATTGTAAGAAATTAATGAATAATCAATAAATGTTTGTCTTTCTTCCATAAAAACAAATAAATTATAATAATTGATATTTGTTGTTAAAATATGTAGCAAACATTCTAAGGTTTTAAGTAAATATTTTATATTCTTCAATGTCCAAACTTGTAAAAAGTCAATAATTAATATATACATATATTTTTTAAATAAAATAATTATTTGAATAATTTGAAATAATTATTTAAATGTATTATTTTCCTGTGTACCACTTGTTTGTTACTCTGTGCAAATCCTGAAAGTACACACGAGTTTGTTTCTACTACGATCGGTCTAATTTTTAAGTAGATTTTGAACGTTTCAAGTTTTCAGTCCAAAATCTATCTGTAAAAAGAAAATAATTCAAACGTGGCCTTCATACTCGCACAGAACAACAACAAATATTTACAATTAACAACTATGTAGAATAGATTTCAATATTTCAAACAAATATTTATTTTTTTCAATGTCTGATATTGTATGAAAATCAATAATCAATTCAAATATATTTGTTGTGAAAATAGAATTAAATTCAAAATATGATTGTTGATAAAATATGGATTGAACGTGTTTCGATATTCAATGCCATCTTTTAGTAAATAGGTCTGAGGTTAAGTTTACTTTACAATTTTAAACATTTTTTTCAGAAATTTCTGTATTGAAAATTTGATGTTAAAGCTCGAAAGAACAAAACAAAGAATAGTGGCAGAGAAAACAGAAAAAAATGTACAGACATTTGAAGCTGTGAACAGAAAAAACAACAATAGGGAGTTTAAGCTATTTTAATCGTTCAACTTTCCAAATATTTACAATTGGCTTCAATGATGCTAACTGGAAAAATGAAAATGGATACAAAATAGTTAGCTAGAGCGTCAAAACTGTAAATATTTTCACATTTGTATATGATGGACATCATATTTTTTTAAAAAAAAGTTATTAAAATACAGAAATGATTAACCTTTCATTTACGGTCGAAGACAAAGACATGATATTCATCTATAATCAAGTACAATGATGAATAATTCTGCTGCTACTTTCATTATGCAGCTATTTTGAATTTTAACAATGGTTTCTGTTCCGCCGCTACCTAACTTTAGCTGTGATTCTGATACTATTTTCAAAATTATCGCAACTGTTTAATTAAATAACCTCTGTGGTAGCCTTTCTTTCTATTTTTATTAAATTATTAAATTTCAATTCAAAAAGGATAACCGGGAAATACTGGAATTATCACTAATAAATTGTTCACTCCCCTACACAATTTTTGTGTGGTTTGTAGGGGAATGAAAAAAATATTTGTGGAAGTGAAATTAGCAATAATTCAAAATTGATTTTGTAATAGCGAACAAATATTTGAATAAATTTTAACTCAAATCTATTTTGAAAATTTTCAATATATTTTCATTCTGGTTAAAAATTATTTTAACTGTACACACACGCTTTTTTTGAAAATGATTGGATTTTTTTAAAAAAAATTCTAAATACCGATAAAATAAATATTAAAATACCTACTCCTACTGTTAATACAATTCGTGCATAATGAAGTATCAAATATATCAATTATAAACTTTTATGTACATGACATGAAACAAATAAAATTATTTACAGTACACTGAATTTAAATCTTTAAAAAATTCAAAACGTTTGCTTAGTATATCCACAATTGCAAAAATAAAATAAAATATGTATATTGTATCAAACGAATCAATTATTTCATACAGTAATACATTTCACAAATAATTTTAACATTATTCATAAAGCATTCATCATTTAAATCGAACATATTGACTTCATTGCCAATTTTTTTCAATACGAGCACAATTTTCCGAAAAAAAAACACATTATTGTAAATTAATTCATGTGTGATTTTTGTAAATCGACATTATGTTAATTACAATTTCGAATTTTGAAATGAAATTCGTTTGTGTGTCACAAGTTATAAGAAAAATCTATATATTAGAATTGTATTCTTGGCAATTTTTTTAAAAATTTAAAATACACTGAATTAACACATTCTGTAAAATAGATATATGGAATTGTATAAATTTATATATCCGATACTAACCTCCCTTTCAGTTGATTCGGTTATTGTATTCATAAAAAGGTCAATCCGTTCTTGTTCGAAAAAAATGAAAGAAAGAATGACAGGTCGACTTTGTAATAATTAAGCATAAAATTGAACGAAATACAAAATAAAATACTAATTAAACGCGTTCGTTTAATCCAAGTATATCAGAAATTACTTCAAACGTCAATCAAGTACAAACAGAAAAAAATTATAATAATAAACAAACATGGCGTACAACCTTGACGAAATTAGGTATAAAAAAAATCGGATCACTTCCATACGTGTATTTAGAAAGTATAATTTTTCATTCCTCAATACCATAAAATAATTACCGCGTTAATGAACGAAAAATATGATAAAACATTTACAAACGTACGAGTCCGTCGAAGACAATCGTTCTGAACTGCAAGAGAAAGTGTTTCGAACACTTCTTCCGAACTGCTCTACTACTCGCACATCCACGTCGAATATTTTTACAAAATGTTCACTCGGTAATTAGTTCCCTTCAGATGGAAGCTTAAATTAACACAAATAATTAATTGTTCTCGCGAAGACAATCGTTTATGATGTAACGTATTACTTATTCTTCGACACACTTCCGGATGTTGTTTCGCTTTCAATTGAATCCCGTCGGTTCGAAGATCCAAAACAAACAGCATATTTTACTGACTCGTTTTTATGGAACGAAGATGCCGTGTAATTCGATTGTTGGGGTTGCGTAACGACGATACGAATATCATTATAAGTGCTTTCAATTAAAATATTCTCTGGATTATTTATTAACACAATTGTTTCAATTCTTTTTTATTTCTGCGCGAGCAATGACAATTAAAATAAAAACAGACTGTCGACTTTCGTATTTACATTGCTAATGTCGAACAGGGTTTTTTATTTTCATACAGTTGACGACGGTACCAAAATCAACAATAATTTATCTACCTAATAAATAATTAAAGTAAACAATTGAACTTGCGTTTGTTTTCAGCGCTTAATTTGAAACTATGATTATTGTTTATATAGTTTACTTTATTTGTAACAATCAACACAGAATATTAATTGAACAAACTCGAACGTTATTTGAATAAAACTGAAAATAATTACAAATGACATTTTAAATAATAATGAGTGTGTGTGTGTGCAGAATAGATAGTTGTCAGATTTTCAAAAAATAATTCTTTTTTAGTACACACGAACAGTAAAATTTTTCTTAATTGTTGCTTGTATACCTAACGAGGGCGTTCTGAAATGAGTATAAGCAACAATCAAATATAATCAATTTTATCATTTTTGAGTAGAAAAAACTTTTGCAGTTTGTAGGATGGAAAAATAAACAATTTATGAAAGTGAATTTGAGTGTCAAAACTGTATTATGAATATTTTCTGAATTTGTACAAATAAATACATTTATTTTGTCGGTAATTAACACAGATTATGCAAATAACAAAATAATGAAAAACTAATATTTGAAAAAGACTTTCAGAAAACTGTCAGATATTGTAAAATTTTATCCCGCAACTGAGACACATATTCAAATCCGTATGCGTGTATAAATAGATTCAGTGTCTAAATCGTGCGTTATACATTACACGCAATCCATCATGAACGTAAGTAGTTTTGATTTACGGTCCCGATTCAATTAAGATTACAGCAGAATTTTTCCCGAAAAAAAAACATACTTGTTATTCGCACACATTGTTCATTCCGAACGAATTTACATAAAAACAAAACTACACGTTCGCAACTTGTAGGAGAAATGGCCGCGTGCCGTTCGTGTTCTGCCAAAGCGAATATAAATTACGGATCGGAATCGAATTGAAACAAAACGAAATATCGAAAGACACGGTCGTACACATAAAAGGAGACGACGTATGTAAATCCGTACGATGATTTTTATTTCCTGTTGGCTTTTTAACTAATGAAATAGACAAGCCGAAACGGGAAAAAAACAAACAGAAAAAGTGTGTATTATAGACCTTTTTTTTGGATAACTCGCCCGTACTGACAGAATGTTCTGTAAATCGATTTCACTTTTAAATTCGAACTTGTTTATAAAAATACACACACACACACACACACACATATATATATATATATATATATATATATATATATATATATATATATATATATATATATATATATATATATATATATATATATATATATACAGTGCCCTCCAAACTTTAGTTGAAATAAACACTTACAAGTTTTTAAGCAACATAATGTTTAATTGCTCGGTTTCTCATCAGTGGTTTGTATAGTCATGATTTATAATTACAAAAAATCATTGTTTTTAAAAGAATATTACCCGAAATTCAAAAAAGAAAATCAAAAAAGAGCAGAGAAGTTTCGACCCTGGCAGATAAACCACGATCGGGGCGACCTAGAGTCACTACTGCCACCGATGACCGGCGTATAATACAACAGTACAAAATTAATCCGAAAATAATTATAAGATAAATTCGAGAGTAACTGGATGAACCAGGAACTTCAGTTTCTGAAAACACTATTAAAAAGATGTCTTCACGACTTTAAGGGGCCATGTGGCCAGAAAGAAACCCTTATTGACATCTGTCCATAATAAAAGAAGATTAAATTTTACCAAAAACATGTGAATAAACCATTGGACTTTTGTAATTTTTAGCGACAAGAGTAAGTTTTAAATATTTGGAAATCGTCATCGCCAGTTTGGCGAAGTAGCAGTAAGAGCTTACATTAACAAGTTCTTCCAACCAGTTATAAAACATGGAGGAGGAGGTGTCATGGTGTGAGCATGTCTTTGTTGGTATGGTGTGGGAAGATTACATATCACCGAGGACGAAATGATAGCGCAAATTTACTGTAATATTTTACAAGAAAATTTACACCAATCCACTGAAACAATAGGATTGGGTCGCGCTTTTATTTTTCAACAGGACAACGACCCGAAGCATACGACCAGAATAACTGAAGAATTTTTCACAAACAATGAAGCAGATGTACTCGAATGGCCATCGATGTCGCTCGACCTTAATCCTATTAAACATTTGTGGGACGAATTCGAATCGCACGATCTGCACATCTTTAAGACACAACAGGACTCAATTTAAAGACAAAATTTTGGAAACGTGGTCTAGTTTACCTCTCAGCGCTTTACAAAACCTGACAGAAACAATGTCTAGAAGACTTAACGCTGTTCTGCGGAATAATGGCGGTCATGCAAAATATTAAAAACTAAAAAAATACGTTTTGATTTTTTAAATTATTTTCTTTGTAATATTCAACCGACTTTTGGCACTAGACGTAAACGTAGTTTTTGTATAATTTATGATTCTGTTGATGAATTGCACGTGTACAAATTAACTGAACAAATTCATTTAACATGAAACAATTTATTAAATATTTAGCATCTACATAACCGAGAAGAGATCGAGAGTGAATGTCTCACTAGTGCGAGACGTCGGCTCAACAATTATATTTTCATTGTTGTCATGACAAAATAATCATGGCTAGTAACCTCAACAACATAGTTTCATCAATGCTAGCAACTAACTAAAAATAACAGGAGACAGTGTTAACAACTGTTAAGATACAAAGTAGAACATTTAAATATTTTACTACGACAGATTCGTTCGAAGCATGATTGCTAATTCTGTATTAGAATGACTAATAAACAGTGTTTCATTGGAGATATTTTTATTTTTTCGCACAATTTTTCATTTTTTATGTTATTTTTTTCATTTCAACTAACTTTTGGAGAGCACTGTATATACATACATACATACATACATATTATATATATATATATATATATACATATATGCGCATATCTATTTATAGCTAATTATCATTTTATGATGGGAGTAGAAGCATAAATGTTGATTTAAAAAAAGCCACGATATTAATTGGTTTGTTTGAACCGTTCGTCATGACACAACCGCTCCCAAGTTTGTTCAAAAAATAACTCGTGTGTTTAATCAACGCAGATAAGTGTGTACATCAATCCGAACACTAATTAAAGTGTTAAACAGGTAGATTGAAAGAGGTATCGTCGGATAACCGAACCGAATTGTCTTTCATATCAACGAGCCAGCGTAAATATGTGTTTAATTCTTGTATGATCCTGTACGAATCTATTTTTAAACGAATAATAAACAGATGATGCTAAAGACTTGACGAATGCTGTCGTAGAGAAACCAGCGATCGATTGCTTGAAAATAATAATTATTAGAGCTAAAATGTACTGAGCGCGCTCCACGATCGTTGTTTTTCCAATGAAATTAAACCATTTCGTCGTACAGTGGCGTAACTCGACACTGATAGTTTAGAGAAAATTGTATTCGAATATTTAAGAACTTGTTTGTAAAAAACAAATCAGTTTTTTATAGTGGAAACAGTAAGAGTAAACGCGATTGAAAATATTATTAGAAAAATAAATCTCGATTAACTTCAAAACTGGCCAATTTTATTTATTTAATTTGTATTGTTTTTCACATTGTTGGATTTGACTGGGAGCATAGGAAACACTTTCATAAATGAATTTGCACACCCTACAAACAATAAAATATTCGATAATTGATTACTGAATATTTTAAATGTTATTTATATGTATTTCGAGCAGAATTCATTCCTTATAGAGACAGAAACATCTGATTTGAAAACGTATGAGGAATGAAAATTCATTTGTGGAAGTATTTTAGCAGCAATCCTAAAAATGATCATTGCGATAATAAAATACTTGTTCCTTAGATCACTATTTTTTATTTTTCTTCCAATGAAAGAAAAATAACAAAAAAAACAATGGTCTCAAGAACAAGAAACATAACTTGAAATCCATGTATTAAACAAATTACAAATATAAAATCGTATCAAGCTTTCGAGTTACGCCAGTGTTCTAGTACGATGATTCCTGAAGCAATCCAATCGTTTCGGTAACATCATTCGATTGTGATCTTTTCGAACTAAATTAGAATCGGAAATAAGGCACTTTCAGTATATAAATATTTCAAACGTTCAATTTTTTCTTGTTTTACATATTGCTTATTATCACTTGTTCTCAATAAATATAATTTATATTTATATAAATGCACCATTAAGATATGTTGATATGTTTATATATTTTTTTAAGTTGGTACTATTACTAGTAAACGATCCTCTCTTTCCTAACATTGCGAGTGGAATTTTGGGAGGGAACGGAAACGTCTCTGGCACATTGCTACCAGAGTACAAACAGTTTCGGATGAAATTAACTTTCAAGCTAATTGAATGTATTTACATGAAGTGGAAAAAAAAACGTCCGGCACGGAAAAAAAGCAACGGATTTTCTCTTCGAGTATCTATCTTTTTTTTCTGATAAACGCGAGGCACTTTAGTAAATAAATAAACGAAACGAAACGATTTTACACATTTTATGTATACGTTTTTTTTTTTTTTTTTGTATGTTTTGATTCGATAACCGTGTACGTCTTTTTGCTCCTGGGCGCCTTTGATCTTTCAAACATAATTAACTACATTTATTTATATATATTTTTTTTAATAATTTTTTTCCGTCGAATGAAATATTATCGATGCCGTTTGAGCAAAATTCAGCTACGTTCCGTACGGACATATAAAAGGGATGATGCGGAGGAGTCGACGACGACGACGACGAAACGGCAACACACCTACAGTTTATTCAAATATACTGTTTTATACATAGAAATATATATGTATATATTTTCCCTCAAAATGTTTCCATCGGCGTTTCAAGTCTGTTCAAAGCACCGCGTTCGATTTTTTTTCTTCAACTTTTTTTTTAAATACATAGATTGATATGTTTTTATTTGAATTTATTTTTATACATTTATAGACGTGTCCTTTTCAAACTCACACATATATATATATATACATACATGTGTGTGTGTGTGTTTGTTTAAAGTTAAATAATTTTATTAACAGTCTTACTTCTTTAAATATTTGAGCAACACGCACTTATATATGTTTTCAGTTTCAAAAACCGAGTCAAACACGAAAAAGATCACATTTTCTTCAAAACAACTATCACAAAAGCGAACATGTTTACAATCTGTTCGGAATTGGGAAATATGCCGTGTTCGAATACGCGTACATATCTCTCTCTCTCTGTTCCAAAATAAAATCAAGAAAAACAAAAAAAAATTTACCTTCGAGTCCTGCCTTCAGATATAATTTATTCTTTTCAGAAAACGATAGAGTTCAGCTTTCAAATATCTCTACATACCTAGTTAGCTGCTTCAAAATACAATCAATTATAATAGTCATCGGATCAGAATAATATCCGTCGACGTTTTTTTCTACAAAAAAAATATCACTCGAAAATTTACACATCAGTGTATATCCTACATATATACATATACACATATATGTATATATATATATGTATGTATTCTCCTTTTTCGCGTCGAAATAGAATTAACAAAGATCACAGTTTCAGCGGATCGAACAGTGACGTCACAGACAGACGGTATGTCGTCACAATTCCCAATCGAAATATTTCCCGGTAATGTAATCTCACTTGGCGACGTGGTCTTGTCATCTGCCCGTCGTCGAGTCGGTGTTACCGTTCGAGAAGAAACCGAGGATCTTCAGCGTGTTCGTCGTACGCGCAATCAGTTTATCTTTATACCTCCACATCGCAATATCCATTATACTCTTCTCCCTGAACTGTTCGCACGTCTTCTTCAACGTCTTCACGCAATCGGCACGGTAGTGCTGCAGCTGCGCGTCGGTCGTCTCTATCGGGTACGACGAACACTTACCGCCGAGACACGCCAACGGAAAATGATTGTGGAGCGTTAACACGCGTTCGGGATCGTGGAAACACTTGATGTACTGGTTCGGTTTCGTGAAGTTCCTGCTCCTGTACACGTGCTGCAGCATGTGCATGTAGCGCGGTATCTCTTTGAACCAGCCGTGCGAGTGGAGCAGGTCGTCGAGGAAGTACACGTTTCGGACGTTGTACGAGGCGCGGGTGATGTTGTCGGCGCTCGCTTTCGAAACGACGACGTTCATCAACTCCCTCCACGTCAGCACGTTCAACGGCATAATCACCTCGTCGATGTCGAGCAAAACTATGTACTCGTACGAGTACATGTGCTTGTACAGGCAATCGTTGTAAGGAATCACTTCGTTCTGTCTCTTGTGATTCGTCTTCTTCGTCAGATACAGATGCTGGAACGCGGGAACGTTCGGCTGTCCGCCCGGCAACGTCAGAGGCGTCACCTGCACTTTACCAATCGACTCGTAGTGCTTCAACACTTTACTAATATTCGGATGCACTTGCAGCTCGTACATAAATATCTTCTCGGCGCCCAACAGGCTCAGCATTTCGAACCACTCGACGAGACGCACGGACAGATCGTCGTGCAGGAAATCTAAACCTTTGACGCAGACGGCGAACCCTTTCTTCTCCGGCGGCTTGTCGAATATCACGCGGATATTGTTCGTGGCCGTGTCGCACGGCTTCTCGACGATCGAAACGGACGCCGGAACCAGTCGATGGAACTTCGGCGGAATCTGACAGGCGATCAGGTACGGCTGATAGATCCCTTGCTTGTAATTGCCCCACTTCTTGTTCCATATATATTTGTATTCCCACGTTTTGACGATCTCCGGTTCTTTGACACCTTCGAACCAGACCTGACAGTACGTCTTCACCGTCGGCTCGATACGGTTGATCATACCGAGTATACGGACCGTAGGTCCTAGTAAACAGTTCTTGCGCACGTCATAATAAGCGCCGAACAACTGGAACGTCCCGTTCGACGTGTGCACACTCTGCCAATAGATATTATTGAACTCCAGCTCGTACACGCTCGGGAATCGGGCGCACGTCTTATTCATGCGCATCGGTTTGTTCTTCATCTTGTTCCAGTAGATGATCGGTAGACTCGGCAGCCGTCGTTCGACTTCCTCGAGCAGTCGATCTTCGGAGAGACCGGGCGACTTGTCGACGATCGGCGTGAGCTCGAGCACGTTCTCGGTCGTCGACGTGAGCGCCGGTTCGGAACGTTTCTGCAGTAAGAGACGGCTGTTGACGACCGACAACGAAGAGACGTCTGCGTCGAGTGGATAGTTTCTTAATTGGAACACGGCGATCATAAATAGACCCCAGATTATGAGCGCGCAGATGGCCCGCTTGGGGAAACGACCGGACAGGAAACAAGACATGTTGATCGATCTGAAAACAAGAACGGACATTGAATTTCAGTTTCACGTCCAGCGAAAACAGAAATAATTTTTAAATTGATATCGGATTATGATTTTTCCCTGTCAGTCTCTCGGCTGATTTACTTCTTAACCCTTTCGTCACTAACGGAATACACATGTCCAAAAAATCCTTACTTACAATAATACTTTACATAGTGAACCCACTATTTAATACTGACGGGACAAAACTTCCCAGAACTACATCTTTTACCCAAGATGTCGGAAAATTCATCGACAATAACGCTGACCTATTTTAACTAACGCGATTAATTACCATTTACAGAATGCAATCAAAACAAAAAAGTCACGTTAAAAGGGTTAAAGGTAATTTTTCACATCGATTCATTTCCTTATCTAATATTTTTATATTTCAATAACTAAAATTATCGAATTTATTACAATTTGGAATTAATTATAAATTAAATAAAAGATAAAACATATAAAAAAAATAATATTCCTGAATCTAATAGACAGCTGATCCAGAATGCTATCCAAAGATCTGATCCAGACAGCTGATCCAAAGATCAACAGGATTAAATATTTAATAACTGATTCTCCTGTATATTAAAAACAATCAACAATTAATTATTGAATATTTAGATAAATAATGGTCTGTTATTAAAAAAGATGATTATGTTTTACACACTGTAATTAAATAAACAGCATAATTGCCTTTTTATAAAGAGACATACAACAGCCATCGAATGTATATAAAAACGTACACTTCTTCACAACCGTCTCGAATCAAAGTTCGCAGTAATTTATTTTATCGAAAAAAAATTCTACAGAGCAATCACTCAATATATACCTAATTATACAATAAAAACAAACTAATTGAATCATCTGGATGTGAGAATCGAGCGTCTTCGACGCAGGTGTACTTCAGTACAAGGCGAGATCGCTTACATCATTCTTTTTTCCTGTTGGAACGGAGAAGTTTCTCGAAATCAAACAAAAACACACCGTCGTTACTATGAGGTCAGCCCTCCAGTGCGCCGCGTCAGTGATACAATAATATAAAAATAAAACGTCGATACTAATTACGCACACGGAACACGGTAAACGAGCCACGTTTTCCATTTCTCCCTCTCGTCCCAGTGAAGATGACACCATCGTTGTGATCATTGATTCGAGAGTCACGATTTCACGTCAAGGTCGCGCTCGTGATGTGTACCGTCGTTCAGGGTTAAAGGTGACGGGCGGGTTAATGGCGACTCTTGTACACGTTCATGCGAAGAGGGAGCAGCGGTCATGTTTTTGTGATGGTTTTTTTCCCTCCGGTCGCTCCGCCTTTATTAAAATGTGCGAAATGTTTCTATTGTGCGCGGTTCGTGCCACGTACGATGGAGATATTGTTTCGATGTCGGATAGAAACAGGATCCTCTCTCGAAGAGGTGATACGTTTTTTGTCCCGTGTCAAGATTTGATTAATTCCTAAACGGATGATACGGCTTCGTGTAAAGTAAACAAGTACGCAATTAATGCACGTGTACGTGCGGTGATGTGACTCAAAACCATTATGTAGTTTTTTCTCTTGATCGAAACAATGAACATAACATTAGAAAATATTTTCATAATATGATAAACGAATATATTTGAAGGTTCGTGACTCAACGAATTATACACTATATATATATATATATATATATATATATATATATATATATATATATATATATATATATATATATATATATGTATAAATTTTAATCCAAAAACATGACTAAACAACAGTTATTTTTAGAAAAGAGTAAAGATTTTATTTTCATTTCGTTTTGGAATAAATTCAACAGTACAGTCTTTATAATAAGTGTTCTCTGAATGTCTGAACCCCATACACATATATTTATTCGACAGATCAATTATTTATTCGCTGTTCTATAAATATTTGAAACATTTCGGTAAGTAATTAATCAACGATCAATTTTGAGTGTTGCTCATGCATATTTCGGCGGGGATCTTTCTCGGTACGACAGGACACAGAACATTCACAATCCATGAGATTTTCAGTACGTCGACGCTCTGACGACGATGAAATCGTTATCGAAATTCGAACAGAGAATGAATTTTGTTAAAAACATTCAATAATCAATTAATGAACATTTTTAATCAGATTTTCTTTATGGTTTTTAGAAGTGGATAATTCATAAATGGAATTATATAGAATTATTTATATATATAGAGAGAAAAGATGTGAGGGAGGGTGGTGGAGGGGAGAGAAAGGAGAGAAATAAAGAGAAAGAGAAATATAAAGAGAACGGGATAGAGGGAAAGAGGGCGAGAGATGGATAAAGAAGGTGAGAAAGAGAACCTAAACGAGAGAGAGAGAGAGAACGTGAAAAAGAGAGCGAGAGAACGCAAACCTACGTTTTATGACCTGAATCGAACGTTAATGACCTAAGCTGTCGACGAATTCCCAAACCGAAAACATCTCTACCTATCTATGACTTAACTGGTCCCTGAATAATGGCCATAAATCGATACATTCCATTCCATATAAGAAATGTAATAAATTATAATGTTATACATTAAGGCTACTTTCCGGATATCTAAGAATTAAGATTGGCCCAATTTATTCTTAACGGAATGAAAATGAGATGAGTCGTTTTTTCTAAAAAGAATTCTTTAAAAGTTGTATTGGAAAAATAATTACGGCTTATGACCTTCAAATTCATAACAAAACCCATAATTATTTTTCTATCGACCTAATATTTTTTTGAATAGAGCTCTCTCTCTCTCTCTCTATATATATATATATATATATAGTTATATACATATATACAAGCACACATACACACACCGTTAATAAAACAAGTTAGAAATATACAAATCCAAACCGACCTGATTATCAACCACAATTCCAATTCAACAACATTTTAAACACGAACAAGATCAGAAACTCGGTACAAAAATTCCAACGGGAAAAACAAACCGATACAAAAACCGACTACCGACTAACACTGTCTCCATGGAACATCACCGCACTGCACACACCGAACACCGATTGAATTGTAATTGATAAAAGATTACACTGAGACCGAAATCCTCTCTCAGAACATTTCCTCGTGACGGCTTCGTCCCCACCTCGTCTTATCATATTTCCTAAATTCTAATACGCACTTATCGTTGAACTTGTACGAAATCTATTCAGAATAATCGGCGTGTACATGCATAAAACATTAATCTGCGTTTAAGACAAAACTATAATTTACTTTCAACAAAATAATCATGGTGTATGGAAACGCAAAAGGAAACAATCGCACGTGAATTTTAATTAATTAATTGTAACCTCGACGGACGTACAAGAAGTGATATTAAATAATAATATGGGTTATGGATAATGAAAACAATACACACACACACACACACACATATATATATATATCTATCTATATAAATGTAAAGATTAATATGTGCTTTTAATTTATACAAAAGAAAACGGTAAGTAAAAACCGTGAAATTATAGACCTTGCATTGAATATATTGTAATGTTGCTCTTAGACAAAGACTATGCAGTTTTTCCATTTATAAATAGCCGGTTTCATCATACTGATGAGGTTAAATAACCTTACGCTGTTCAATGACATTGTGGAAATGGAATAAAAATATATAGTTAATTGATTCGCCGTTCGTGTTGCATTGAATAAAATTCCAGGAATGCTCGTTTCTTGTACAGTGAACAACACACTACTTGACTCGATGCGGTTTCGTGCATGAATATATTGTCGGGGATTTGTTTTACCTCTACGATGATTATTCTCTTTAATTTCTGGTAATTACTTCCGAAATGGAATAGGTAAAATGTAAAGATCGATCCGCGAGGAAACGCTAGATATTTTAAAATGACTGTTTTAAAATCATAAACGTTAATCATGTATTTTTTTAACTCTCCAGTTCCGGTGCGGTAAACCCAGCTGACCGAGTGTTTTCATTTATAAATATCCTTTCTGTTACTCACACAATACTGATATTCCTTGTTATCCTTTATTATTCGGTACTAAAACTGATGAGTTTAAAAAAATAATGATAGAAACTGCAAATATTGCTTCAACTCCCGCTTGTGTTTCGAAACCAACGTCAAACCTGATCAGCGTGCATTGTTGAATAAATATCAGTTTACTGATCATCAAACGTTTTTCATGAGGAAGTAAAGTGATATTTTTAATTATATTTCTTTATTTCCTTGTAATACACATGTTCCATTGATACTAATCGATGGTGTAAGGATTGACTATGATGTTCAATTGATTAAAAATCCTTCCACTCGTTCACAAACAATAATTTTCATGAAAAATATTAGCAGTCAACTGTATTTACTGTTTGAAAATAGCACCGGTCTGGAAGTGTTAAAGATTTATTTATTCATGTACTTGTATTTTTCATTTTCCTGGTTTCAGATTTTATATAAACCCGAACTTTTTTCATATATAAACTACACAGTATTATACTGATTTGTCGGAAAAAAAATGTGTTTCAAGTAAACCATCCCTTTAGTTTCATAAATACATTTTCCATCCGCTCCACAAACTACAAGAAGTGTTTCTGCTCTGATTTTTCTATAATACATTTTTTACGTTATAACGATTTGTATTTTCCATACCTTTTTTCTATAAAATATCCTCAGTTTATGTGTCTTCGTATAATCGGTTGTATCCTCAGGGATGAACTATCCCCGATACAAGTTTCTATATCTTAATTTCATGTTTCGTCCAGTGTATGAATGCGGGGAATTTTTCGTGGAATATGTAGGAAAATTGTTTTAACGTATTTTATGCACTTTATTAAGAATTAACACACATTTAGTCGATGCTTTACGTTCGAATCGTGTGATCATCGAGAAGTTTTATCCAAGAAATTGAAACGGGACGAGATTAATGCAGAAGAAAATCAAAACGGGATAACTATTCAAAAATGGAGAGATAAGAGAGATATCTTACTGCTTTCAACAAAACATATAGCAGAGATGGTGAGTTTTGAAAAATCAGATTATTTCTTGAAACCAAAGATAGTGGTGGATTATAATTTAGGGAAAGCAGCAGTCGATATATCTGACCTGATGAATTTATACAATAATAGTCGATGGAGTGGTATAAAAAGTCATCTTCTGAACTTCTGCTGAACACTTCTGTTCTCAATGCACATATTTTATTTAACCCTTTGAGCCCCAAGCTCCTCATCTTACTAGCACCGCGATCCTGTTCTCCTGAGCAATATCTGACAAATTATCAAGGTAGCAGTATTTATTTATTGCATAAAAAGATAATATAATAGATGAGAAAACAAAAAAAAAACATAAAAATATACTAATATATAATACATGAACATATAAAACATGAACATATAATATCAATATATAAATAAGTACAAATTAAAAAATTATCAGAAACAAAAATCAATTTATCTTCAGTATTCAACCTTGGAATGATACACTTTTTATGCCTTTTCATATGCGGGCCGCTATACCGATTCATAGTGTTATGATAGTAGCTACAGAGGCAGGTATACCGGCCAGTCGGGTACATGCGTTGCTTCTTCTGGCCGGTTTTCCGGCTTATAGGGTTCTAGGGGTAAAAACGTGACTCTCTCTCTCTATATATATACATATATATATATATATATATATATATATATATATATATATGTATATATATGTATGTATACATTACGGAATTTAGAAAGAAATTATGCCTTCATTTTACGGGCTACCATGATGAAGAAATCACAAGCAGCACTATTATAAATAAGCCAAAAAAATCCCATCACTGACTGCAAGAAAAAGGTATCTGAAGTTAGAAAATACTTTGATGACTTATAATATTAATTTATTATTTATTAAATTTCATATTGGCAGTCATCGAGGACCGACGCGTCCCAAACGGAAAATCTACTGTCGGTCACCAGCGACCGTCGTGGCGTTTAACATGTCAAGCGAATGAACCAAAAAAACATGAACCGAGAAATACTTTCTAAATGTTTACCTCTTAACAATTATTTATCCGGAATCAGGCCACTGACAACGGTTTCCGTACTCTTCACACATATATTCTTCTGTTCATTTCACATAACATAACCAGATATTTCGATCAAACATACTCCACACTTGTCTAGTATGTCTGAATGATTTGCAGTCGAGTACGGATCGCCTATTTCGTAATGGATCAGATAAAAATTAACCGTACACACATCGAATCCATAATTCACTGTTACACGTCCAACAAATAAGGGTCAAGATGCCCCTTTCAAGGTCCTCCGCATACGAAATTCACGTCACTATTAACAACTCATTAAAATTTCATTACTATACCATTTTTCACGGCTATTTATTATTCTTGAAAATTATAATTGAATCGCGTTATTGTTTTAAGGATACTGAATAAATTTCACGTTTAAATCTCTTTATATACATACATATATATATATATATATATATATATATATATATATATATATATATATATATATATGTATATATATAAAACATACACACAAACAATAACCTCACTCCTTCCTACAAATGTTTAATGTTAAAATATCACGAACTTATCAAACATACATTGTTGCATTAATGAGGTCTAAACACAATATAAAAAAAATAAATAAAAAAAGAAACGCATTCGTTCGTGTGTATGAATATTATTATAAGCAGCCACAAACAGATATTGTGTACGGATCGAGAAAAAAACAAAATATATATATGCATACAACATGTCCGTCTGAACAGAGATAACAGAAAACATGACAGTGTGTGTTTGCACAGGAATGGAGTTTGTATTTGTTTAATTAATTGTTGTTTGATGTTTGATGATTTCTGTTCGCCGCGTCCAAGGATTCGACACCAGTTATTTTTTTTCTGTGTGGTAAATAGTACGTGAATTGCACGCCATGTCTCTATCTTTTTTTTAAAAAAAAATAACAGATGTAATAGTTAATTCGGTGCTTTTAAATCGAATCAATTGTAACTCTGTTTCGAATTGGAATATTTGCTCATCGTTCAGTGCTTTGGAGCTGCCAACTTTAACATTGAAAAAACACTACATATCTGGGACAAGCAGTTGAGAGAACCACACAAAACAACAGTGAACACGATGATGTCCGAAAAGCAAAAAGGCATTGTAAAATTGTCGCATTTCAATTGAAAAAAAAGCTACCAGAGATGACAATCTGTTCAGCTTTGAGACAATGTGCTGTGACGCATGCCGTGCAAAATACTTTAAGACAGTTTTCCCAGATATTCCACAAAAAAATCACCGAATTCATACACACTGGACGGAACATGAAATCAAGAAAAAAAGGCTTGCATCGAGGATACTTCATCCCAGAGGAACAACCGATTATACGAAGACACAGGCACTATAACATGATTCACACTTCTGGACAAAATTGTTGAAACAGTGGTTGAGCTCGATGAATGATTGCATCTTAGCATCAAAAAATAAATTGTTCTATATTTTGGTGCTCTGACGATGATCCTATTTTCACTCGACATATTCTGTCTTTTTTTTTGAGAGCAAGAGTTCGTTTCCGTACATGAATTTAGCTACAGTGATAAAACTGTATTGTGGCAGCACTTTCTTAAAAACTTCTGTCGCAATTAATTTCCTAGAATGAAACTTTAATAAATTAAATATTCTTAAAAGTTATTTACATGAATCACCGAGTATTAACCATTAACACTGTCTTAACAATGACGCTCTGAACATGATATCATCTTAACATCAAAGAACGGATTGTCCTGTACTTTGACGCTCTGAAGATGGTTCCATCTTCATTGAAATATGTACAAGCAACGATAAAAAAAACGATCAATAATGATTCATTAAGCATTTGATCAGAAATAAATTTTGTAGTTTGTGGGATGAGAGAGGAATTCATTAGTGAAAATTAGTTTAATCAGTGTCAGAACTGTATAGAAAAACTGAGTTTTTTTTGTATCTCAAGTGAGTGATGGAATGAACTTCTAAGAGATGACAAAAATGAGGGCTGCCTTAATTAAATTTAAATAAATAAATTGAAAATATTTTTAATCGTGTTAATTCTATTTATTCTGGTATTTGTTTCATTTCAATCATACATGAGTGAAGTTGTGGGTGTGTAGCGGCTAGTGGAGTTGGAAATTTTGATATTTATAGATGAGATAATAAACTGGCTGAAATATATGGACATTGAAAAAAACAATTCAAAGTACCATTGGAATTCAAATAATTATTATTTCTAACAAGACAATGACCCTAAGCACACAGTCAAAGAGTGGATTTTATATAGCACTCTGCACACTTTAAAACACCTCTACAAAGCTCATCCATGAATCGAAATTGAGAGAAATTTAAGAATTCACGAAATTTCGAGCAAATAAACATTAAAAAAATAAAATCAGAGAATTTTGGAAGAATATTGACAGCAATACAGCACAAAAATTAATCAAGAGTATGAAAAATTGATGGGAAGCAGTAACCAAGGATAAAAGTAATCGAACACAATACTAAATTCATTTAAACATTAACACCTCAAACATTATCATATTCACAAAGGTATGGATACTGCTGTGGTGTAATTGTATGAACCGGTCTAGAATATAATTGTTTTTCTCGAATACTCGTTATTTATTTCTGTTCAAATTTTCATTATAATATCTGCAAGTGCATAAATTATTAATACAATTAATAACGGTTTATAATTTTTTATTTTCTCTGAAAATTTTGAATCAAAAAGTGTATTAGTGATTGGAGTAAGACTCTATTATAACAAGTCCCCATTTTTTTCAGATTTATAAATTAGAATCGATAGAAATATTGTAGTAAATATGCTTATATTATCTGTACGGGAATATATATTTTCCAATTACCATCAGTGTCTTTAAATTAATCATCATTTCTCGTTTTAGTGATCTTAGATGTTTCGAATCCGTTCCTGTCTAGGACCAGTTTTAGTAGATGCTCCATTCAACACTTTAATTAGTCTTCATTTATGAACACTATTATCAGACTAAAACATAATACAAGACTGATCGAATGAATATAATAAGAGATCACTAAGAGTCGAAGCAATTTGTTTATAAAGTCATAATATGAATCGACTAGCTAGAAACTGGTCTACGAGCCGTTTTACATAAACATTAACGGAAAAAAAGGCTGGAAAGAATGTGTTTCTTACATACAACATATTGAATATTTAATAGAAATCATTATGCAGAACAGTAACTGTGTTGCAAATCGAATAAAAAAAAACAATATGCATTTATATAGAGTTGTGTAAAACTCGATAGTATTCAATAGTCGAAGGTGAAGCGTGCTAAATGGATTTTATAAATAATCATACGTTTCTGTCTCAAATTGTGTTAGATCGTTTTTATGTGTATTTCGTGTTAGATTTATTATATATTGTCTCGTTGTTGCATGCGAAATGTGATCATATATACATATTATATATATATATATATATATATATATATATATATATATATATATATATATATATACATGTATATATTTAAACGCAGTTTCGAAATCCACGATCGTTGAATCTATTTTTTTTTTTGTGTAGAAAAATATTTGATAAATATCTCCGTTTTTATTGTTCATTCAATAAATATGTATTTCAGTTATACAGTGTGGCGCAAAAAGAACGAAGCGGTTTAAAAAGGTAATATTTTTTTTTTGTTATCTTGTAATGTTTTCAACACAGCTCCAACTCGAAAATAATAAAGGCAGACTTGTCAATTTAAGAAATATGGACTCTATTCTTTCACAAACGGTTTTTTTCTCATCTCGTAAAATCACAAAAAAAGGCTGATGTAAAATCTTTAATAAATGATTACTGATTGTTATTCATGCGACTGTCAGTGACATTACCATCGTCTTCAAAGCGTTGAGTGTAGACAAATCGTATTCAGCACTCGGATGATCATGGAATTATACTTACAAGAGGATGACGTCAACGTGGGTAACTCGAATCACTCGAGGGCCGGTGGGTTGGTAGGTAGTGACCCTAACCCGAGATAAAAAAAAATGTTAACTTTTTAAACCGCTTCGTTCTTTTTGCGCCACACTGTATAACTGAAATACATATTTACTAGAATTAAGGGAACATAAAATAGGGGTCACTACCTACCAGTCCACCGACCCGCGAGCGATTCGAGTTTCCCACGTTCGCGCCCTCTCCTTGTTAGAGAAAAACGAATTCGTGTAAGACAATTCAATTTCTATTTTTTTATCACAAACACCATGAAAATATTCACAAAATCAGTTTAAACAAACAACTAAATTGCCATTGAACTCTTTTATATAAAAAGATAAGACGATTGTGAAGATTTGTATATAACTATATATATATATATATATATATATATATAAATATATATGTATATATATTATCTGTCTTGATAAGATCATTTCTTCCATCGACGATCCAAGACTTTCATCTTAACCAAGTTGAAAAAAAATCGTTTCGAGTGTTCGCAGTATTGTATCGAGTGACGAACCGAAACAAATCGGATTACAAACAGAATGATTGTAAAAGATTTAACAGTTTTCCGATGCCGGTTGTATTTATACAGAACTGAAACAGATTTTTTGAAGTATGTGAGAGGCATCTGCGTCGGTCGGGAGCCAAAGTTAAACACGAAAAACAGAAGTAACGGAAACGCGGGCAATTAAACTCGAGACGATTTTTCCCATTTGTAAATATATATATATATATATATATATATATATATATATATATATATATATATATATATATATATATATATATATATACATACAAACACACATATTTTCTGTGTGAACGGGATGTTCTTTTACGAGCTGCTATTTCCTGCAATAATAATTTGATTTCGAATGAATTTGATTGTGTAAACTTCTATAATAGTTTGTTGATCTTGATAGCTTCCTTTTCTATATTATTTTAAAACTTATAACATGAGAAACGCTGCGAAATTTTAAATACAGACCGAATATACATATATATATATATATCAGGTTTATGAATTGTTTCGAATCATTTTATATGTTTTTTTTTTATCTTAGAAGTTTCACATGATCTCCGTGTAAAAATTCGTCGATTGGCTACCTTCTTCCACTTAATTTTTTTTTAAAAGATATATGGCTTTTATTGATCTGTGTTTTAGAGCAGATCGTACAGAATACAGTCATGAAAATATAGTTAAATTCATTCTCACATCTCTTATTAATTGGGTTCGGAAAGGAAGGGAGGTGTGAATTTCAAGTTTACTTTCGGGGAGGTATGAGACTAAAAAGGTTGAGTAGCCCGGACCTAAATCGTCGAAAACATGAGATCTGACACGGATCATCTTTTCCAATTAACATTCCAAAAATGAGTCTTCATGTCGCTGTGTTTCTAAGTTTAAAATGAAACTTTACACAAAAGTTGTTCAATCAGTTCTATTTTAAAGAAAATCTAATTACCAAAAATGCTATAACTCTCTCAAAAAAGACTTTTCGATACGAACTCAACTGTAAACAACACACAAGTGATAGCCGTATCATATCATGTCTCCAGTTTCACTCACCACTTACTCAATTTTGAATTATGCGTACAGTCTTCGACATTTTCTGATCAAACCTCATACTTATTTAGAAGTACGAGCGTCATTTCTACATTCCAATCGTGTAAAAGTCTGGAGGCGGAAAATTGAAGAGGCAAAGGGTCGATTTGGGTCGTAGTGCCATCGAAGAAGAAGAATTGTATAAAAGTAATGAACGAAAATAATGCAAGGCATATACAGACAAATTAATTGTTGTTTTATAAAGCGTTTCCTTTCTACTTTAAGCCATTTTTTTCTGGTTTGTATTTTTCACAGATTTTGACCACAAGCGATGCGTAACAATTCTATATTGTTCTTCAACTTACGGCGTTCGTTACACTGGTTTTCGGCTCTTCTATGGCTCCCGGCACTGTACCGACGCTCAGGGCTTCCTTATGCTATCACCACACGGCAAGCTCATGCGCAAAAATAGGCAAAAAAAATTCTGGTTTGTGGTGTGAAAGGAAAATAGATTTGTGGAAGTGAATTTAGGCACAGTACAAGAACTGTATTGTGACACATCTGTCCTAAATTCTTAATTAGTAAATAAATATATGTTCCTGTAAGACAAATCATTTGATTCTGATCTAAACTAGTGACAATCAGAACGTGGACCAGAACTGAACACCGTGCTATTATCACAAATATCAATCTCGTGCCAAGGTTTAAAATTCAATCGAGATATAATTAGTGACATCGCTTGCGACGCACACAGTAATTACTGTCTGGCAAATTACACTAATTATCTGTACGTTTCCGTATAAAATAATAATAATAATACGGATGATTATATAAAACGAATTCGTTTCGTTGATGCCGATTAGTTTGTATGTCAGATTACTTTTTCCACATAATTACATTTCAGTAATTGTTATTATCAAATTACTGATGCGATTTAAAAATAGATTCATTTCATTTAAACATAGGTTTGTTTCGCTGCATTATTTTTATATATGAAAAAAAATAGTTACATGTATTATCCATCAAGAACTTTGAACATAACGACACGTTTATAAAATGTGTAGCAAAACTTCCTCGATTTAGAAAATCATACGATTTTCGACTCTCCTGTTACGGTGCGGTAAACTCGGCCGGCGCTCAACCCGCTTTAAAAAAAGACATGGCCAGTTTCACCCGAACAAATTAGATTTTAATTAATACGAAATAATTAATGTTACACTTAGATCGAACAGGTTGGTAAAACGACCGAATGTGTTCGTGACAAAAATAATTATTTTCCGACAAGATGTCTTTCAAAAAAAATTCTTATTACTGTAATGAATGTTTATTTTATCACATAGTGTCTATTTTTCTTCAGTGCTCACTTTTTTAATTTACAAATCAATTTTATGTTTTCATTCCTGTGATCGCGTTCGATGAATTTCGTCCTTTCAGATCATCTGAGTGTGTCTATTCTTCACTACTAGTTTCGAATGGTTATTGAGGTTTTAGAGAGGTTCGACAGCTAAGTGTCAGTAGCGTCCGAACACAAATACAATTTAAAAACACATCCCGTCTGCGAACCCGCGTTCGAATCTCCTTTTAATTCAAAACTCAAAAGGTATGAGTGCCAAGCGCATTAAACAATTCCATTAAAATCAATATTACACTCGGTGCGAGATTATAAACACATATAGAGGAACTGGACTGGTAAAATACATAATCTTGATTGGACAACACAAATAAATATGGTAAAAAGAGATGAAACTCTTGAAGACAATAAAACATTTAAAATACTGTGATCTAATATTAGGATTCACAGATTTCGATGTGTGTGTTATCTTCGAATTGATTTAAAAACATCTTTAATATCTACCTGAAGATGACACACATGCTGAAACAAGTAGTGCAGAACAGACAGACAGACGATCTAAAATAATACATAATTATAGATTTTTCTTTCACAATATAAAAGAGAAATATTAACAGATTTATGTGAAATGTTAATCGATAATAATATTTTTCAACAATTTTTTATTTAATAACTGTTATTCATTCCACATTCTTCCCGGTTTTTTGAAATTTTTTCCCGGAACCCAAGCATGAGACATTAATAAAAATCACAAATAACACTACACACAATCCACACACCACAAATGCGGTTAAATACCAAAATGGTAAGGGCACCGCACAAATGTCAACAAACATGAGGCCAAACCCGGTCCTGTATTATTTTATTATCAATAAAATTCATTTTTATTTTATTTTTATTTATTTTTACACATTCTAAATAGGTTTCAGGAAACGAATACATCTTGTTTTTCGTTTAACATTTTTGATATCACAATCTGATAAAAGGAAGAAGACAAACAAGATGGAGACACATCAACGGAATCGCTTGTATAAAAGTATAAATAGAATAATCTGCCTGATCCAAGTGTAACATTAATTATTTTGTATTAATTAAAGTCCAATTTGTTCGAGTGAAACTGAACAGCATTTTTTTTTTTTTTGTAAAACGCGTTCACAAACATCCACATTCTTTCCTCTCTATTTTCCGTGACGGCTTCGCAACCCATTTCGCTGTTAAATTGTCCATCCGAATGAGACAAATTCGAATTAACGCCATCATAAAAATTCGGTTAGTGCGTACACGAAATGTACAGTTCTGTATACAATTTTCGAGCGGGCCGATTATTGTCGACGGCGGAAGAACAGTTACAGGGACTGTCGGTGCGCATCCAAGTATTTCGTACAAATATTTATCAGCGAAAGAGAGAACCGACTGCCGGGTTTCGAGGAACCACCGCACGCATACATTTCGCTGGATGTTAACTGTATTAATCCGGTTAAAAGTTTCGTTACGTCATTATGCAAAACAGCCATTCGGGCCGCTCTTGATAAATGCCATTCGAACGAATGAATTAATTGTGTATGCGCTGTTATACGGCTTTAATTACAGCGTGTTTTAATTAACACCGCCGGAAAAAAAAGCGCGGCCCTAGTGAAATATGGTGAGAGTGATCGATACGCTCCTTAAACTGTCAACAGGACGAAGCATTCCTCGTCGTATTGATAAGAGTAGAACAATGTTTTCGTGCCGCTGTGTCGATTTCTCTCGCACGACCGAAACAAGAAATTTTAAATCACTCCTTCAATTATTTGACATGATTTGAAAGAAAGTAGACTTTTTTGCAAATCGTCATAATTGTCTGCGATGCACTCGTCATCGAAATACACAAAAGATGAACTGAAAATCTTCAAAAATCAATTATTGAACGTTCTTTGACCAAGACAATTCTTTATGGGTTGAGAAAAGAATTGCTTGCTGAAACTGAATTTAACCAGTGTCAGATCTCGTTACACCAACAGCTAGTAGCATATTAATATGAAAACTTATCACCAATACATTAAGAAAATAGCTCAAGACTTAACTTAACTTTGTAATGAAAACAATTAAGGGTTGTAATTCTATACTAAAAGAAATTATTTGTTTGTCTTCAATAGAGCGCTATTTAAATATTATGAGAATCAGACTCTATCATGAAACAATTCTCAGAACGTTAAGTAAAAGGAAAATCTTAGCCTTGTGATGAAAACAATTAAGGGTTGTAACTCAATACTAAAAGAAACTATCTCGTCATCTTCAATGAGAGCGTTATTTAAACAGGAAAAATAAATATTAACAGATTTATGTGAAATGTCAATCCATAAATGTTTTTCAACGATTTCATTTAAAAAAAAATAATATTTATTGAAAATCATAGATAGGTTTTAGAAAACGAAGACATCTTGCTTATTTCTTATGACATTTTCGATTTCACAATTCAATATAAAAACATGCCAGTTAATCGGGGAGATTTTCGAATAATCATTTAGTCTGATTTCACTTGTAAATAGTATTGGGAAATTGCAGGAAAAAATGTTCAGTGCATAGACAGGTCTCTGAAAAATAATCAGAAGGAAAGAGAGAACTGTTTCAGAGTATTAAAGAAACTTAGATATAAAAATGAGAGATACATGAAGAAAATTCGATGGAAATGAGTATTAGTAACAATTAAAAATCATTTATTGCAAATATATTAAACGCCAAAATTAGTTCAGTGCCTTCAAACCGAATAAATCATAATTCTGTTTTAAATTATAATTCACAGGACTTTTAAGTGCGTTGCAAAAGGGGATCGGGGCGGAGTCCCGTTGTAAAATAAAGTTTCTTCAGTTATCAGGAAAAAAAACCAGTGCTGGATAATTGTCAACCATAAACGCGTTCTGTCGCTGCAATCATTGTGTAAAACTGTTCCGAGAAATCGAAAATGTCAATAATAATACAATTATTTTTCAATTTACAAGCGAATTACATCATTAGTCTGTAATAATACATACACGAACGATACGATGAGTAATAAAAATAGTACACAACAAAAACATTAAACTAACGTACTGACATTACTTTCCAATTAGAAATAGCTTTGTGTCGAAACGAGCCATAATTAAAATCCGAAAAATTTTCATACACAAATACACATGTATACACAGCATGATTCCGATTACAATTAATACAAGTATTTATTCAGTATTTTCAGAAACGTCGCGATTAGCATGATAATTGATTTTTTCAACGTTTCTGTTTTTCATAATTGAGTTTTAATTATTCTGCAGACTTTCTAATGGATGAATGATATGCATTTTTCCACCGTCCCGATGATAATTGAGAATATATATATATATATATATACAGATGAGTATGTAGATTGATAAGTCAGAAATTATTATTTGAATGGTAATTGTTGTCGAGATCTTCGTCGAAATTTTTCATACTCGAATTAAACGTTTCTCATTGTTGTGAACGCGAGTTATTTACATAGAGAAATTTCGATTCTAGTTATTCTCTGACCGTGAAAGATGCCTAGCACAGATCTCACTACTGAATACAACACGTGTATGTGTGTGTGTGTGTGTGTCTGTTTCGAACAAAAAATGTAACAGTACGGTTCGTTTACAACGAGAGTCTTCTCCTAGTCGAAAATTGTTTTCTATTACAGACTTGCAACAAGATAAAATATGTACGGTCTGTGTCAAAAGGTGTGAAAAATAGTTTAAAGAGATAACAACAAGTCTAAAAACGGAATGTTACTTTCACGAAATGGATTCCCTTTTCACCCAATCAATCAGAACCCGATCAGGAATGTTCACAAATGATTCCTGATCGTTTTTATTGTTTCTTATACACATTTCGAAGATTCCGTCATCGTCAAAGCGACAAGGTACTGCGGAATCGATGTCAGTGATAGATTCGGGATCGAAATACACAAAAGGATAAACCAAAAACGTTTAAAAATCAATTATTGAACTTTCTTTGGCAAGGACAATTATTTATGGGACGAAAAGAGATTTGATTCGTGAAACTGAATTTAAACAGTGTTAAATCTCGTTGCACTAATAGCTAGTAGCACATTAGGTTGGTAGAAAAATAATTGCGGTTTATGACATACAAATTCGTACACGTTTTTGCTTTTTTTGATTTTGCTAGCTGTTATATGTGCTCCATAACAGTTGAATAACGTTTGTACAAGTTCTAGAACTGTTGTGGGTGGTTCTGATTCAACTAACGCCTTCATTTGGTCCTTAGGAAGTGAAGAAGGGCACCCGCGGCCTTCTTCATCTTCAACGGTCTCGTCCACAGTACGAAATTTTTGGAACCACCATTGCATCGTATGTTCTTTAACATTGCACCCACACCAAACGCATCGTTTAGTTTACAAGCAATTTCTGCTGCTTGTACCAAAAAAAAAAAAAAAAACGCTCTTAGGTAATTAAATTCAGGGTTCAATGTTGTTTAGTTTAAGAGATAAGTATTATATTCTATAAACGGCGTGAGACTGGTTCAGTCATTGCTGCTTCTGGGTGGCGGTTGTAGAAACGTACTGGGTAGGAAGCACTTCTTAGCGGTCCTGAACCTCGGCTTGGGTCCGGGTTTTTTAAAATTCGTTGCGTCCAGCTTGTTTATCAGTACATTTTTATGTTGTCCTCTGGTATAACATTTTTGACTCATACTGATGATTTAGGTTTCGAGATATTCTATCTCTGCCTCTTCGCGTGGTTCAGCTGTGGGATAGTCTGCATATTTGTTCGACGCCATGCGTAAAAATTTCTTCTGTGAACGTTGCAGTATTTTGAAATTGGTTTTACACGTCGTTCTCCAGATGGGTGCTGCATAGGTCATCAGTGGTCTGATCACAGACAAGCACAGTAACTTCTTGTTGTCGGCACTCATATCATTGGCCATGACCATCAAGCCGTTCAAATTTGCAGCCACCACACTGGTCTTCTTAACGTTCCGTTCTAAATCGATGGTTGTGCCAGCGCGAAGTGCGCTACGGGTTTAAGTTCGAGGTACAAGGACCTTTAACTTGAGCAGATGGACATGCTCGTTTGCAATGAGTATTGAGGAGAGCGGAAGGCACGATTTGAGCAGTATGTAGATGGTAAAGTTGCAAGACAGTATTACGGGGGGGGGGTCCAGCTCGGGGCGCGAGAGAAGCCCGTTACCCACGACTCACTATTGCCCGTTGTCGTGTCCAAATCTTGTACGATCCGGGGGAAGTCTACCCATCACAATGCCGGTAGTTTCGGCCGCTTATAGAGGTACCACGGGTTAGACGGCTCACAAGCGCCGAGGGTATTAATCAGCGTGTTCTGGCTGGATTCGGACCGGCCGTACAAAACGCGAGCTTGACAACGCACAAACTTGCTGTGTATAGGGATCCGGAACGTTCCGTTAAAGATGATACACGATTTTAATTGACAGTCAGCGCATATCGCACGAAGCCGACCCAATGAACAATTATTCACATTTCTTTCACACAGGACCGTTTCTGCGTTGTTTTTTCAACATTGCTGTTCGTACATATGCGTACGCATTCTGATTAAAACAATTTCCATTGCTATTTATATTTATAAAAAAAATCCGCACACATGCCCGTTGCAAGAACACATGTGAATGCATTTGAAATGTCGGTGCATTCGGCGAGCGAGGACGCATGCACCGACACAACAAACACACGCCTCTGTACACGAATCGAATCATTTCTCATGACTCATACATACTCACACATATATATATTATAAGCGATTCGACACAGTGTGAGCATTATTCGGTTTTATTAATTTAACAGAAAACATAAGCGCGTCGATGAGGTCAACGATTTTTCAAAGAAAAATCGTGTACACGACGACGTTTATTATGTTTAGCATACGAAGCTACTTCGCACAATAAATTCTTAGCGATTACGATTACGGTTCTATTATTTATGTACGTGATTTCCAGTTTTATGACCGATTAGTCTGTCGTCGTTTGTCATTTTCATGTAAAATTCTCCGTCGACGATTTCAGTAATTCCGTTTTAATTTTTATGATTGTTTTGGTTTTCCTTCTAATTAGTTGCTGTCGAGAATCTCGAATTCGTTCTTCGACTAACTGTAAAATTGATTACAAAAGCCTTAACTTTTTTTTTTTAGAAAAAACAAACTTTTTTACACATGTTTCAGTTTATATATATATATATGCGCGACCCACTCATAAATCGCCATTCGAAAACATCAACGATGCTCGAATTGTGCTCTTCGTTCTCCTTTTTTCAGGCTAGAGCCGATCTCTCTTCCAGCTCAAGTAAAATGATCCTCGTACTTGAAACAGTGACGGATTTAGATACATATTAGATATTAATAAACTGGATACTTAATTTATCAGAAGACTGGATGAGTGATTCGAATTCAAATTATGAAAAAAAAAATAGTAGAAGGGGTGAGAAATGAGGTAGTAGACACTATGTGGAATGATGTAAATACAAAGCCCTCACTGATTTTTTTACTACTTTGCTATTAAAAAAGGAAGGGGCGTACTACATACACAAATCAAAAAGGTCAGGAGGAAGAATAAATACAAAATTCAGGTTAGGTAGGCGGGGGGCGGGACTTTGAAAGAGATAAGTGTGGAAACAAAGTATGCAAACTTTGTCATGGGCACATAGACAATATTCATATACTAAAAGAATGTAAAGGGCCGGAACTATTAAGAGAAAGCTTACTTCCAGATATCAATCAGACTAGCGTCAGTGTACTTATGGAATCAGTGCCTGTGGTCAATTTAGTAAAGTTTTTAAATCATTGCTTCAAAAGACTGGAAATTAAAATATAGTTTTAAAACGGAATTTAAGAAATAAATAAATATGTAGATATAGTAAAGTATTGTAAGTGAATTATAATTAAAATGTAGTGGAATAGCTAAATTTTGTATCTATCACGTTTAAAATTTTTTACTAACCTGTAAAATTAGTGTGAAATGTACCATGTCTACGAGATTAACAATGTATGTATATCTCAGTAAAGAATATAATAATAATAAACTGGATAATGAATTAAACAGTATGATAAATATTCCCATAAAGCCACATAATATATTTGAAATCTATTATTAAATAAATAGAACAATCATTAATTGACAAATAGGACCCAGTCCTTGAAGTACTGAACTGATTATATATATATATATATATATATGAGTGTGTGTGTGTGTACTTCTATAAATTACATGTTTAAAAGACCCGCAGAGTCCGATACTCGGCCACTATACACTTTTTACTGCCGTACGAATCGTCTCGTGCGTGATTTATACTTTTCAGAGGATATAAAAAGACTAAGATTGATGCGAGAAAGATATTTCTAGTGAAGGATCCATCTCGGCGTCGCCCTGTGGAGAAAGTGAATCGGATGGAGAAAAAAAAACACACATTCTGGACGATCGATCGGGTGAGGAGGAGGCCGGGAAGGCGGGCGAACCTTGAACTCGGAGACGACAGGTTAACCGCTGTATTTAAACACCTCGGTTTGATTTCCGACAGTGTTTTTCGAAACCACCCTCCTCCCATCTCTACGCTCGACTCGCCCCGTCAAACAATGATATAATACAATCGAAGAGGATGGTTTTCTTTTTTTTTTTTTGAAATGATCCGATAAAGAATATCTGTGTCGCTCTGTTCAGTTTTATAGACACTTCTTAGAAACTTTATAGAAACTTACTCGGGTTTTTATAAAAAAAACGTCTATTATTCTCTCTCTCTCTTTCTATACATATATATATATATATATATATATATATATATATATATATATATATATATATATATATTACACATAAACTAGAGTTATAGAGAAAAAAACAACATACAATTTCACTCTTCCTCCAGCACAATGTTACGATACAACCGACGGCGCCGATACAATCTCTGTATGTAAATAAAAATCACAATTGTGAAAATAATATATGATTATGTTTCTTTTCTTCATACTGATTAGGATCTGTATATACGAAATGGTATTTTTCACAGGCACTGATTGAATATTCGTCGTTTTCACATGCACGCCGTCGCACTCGCTATCGACCTGACTGACTGACTGACTGACTGATGGCCGTCTGAAGAGACAGACGTTTCCGTCCTTGAAACGGAAAGTAAGTGACCCGACGTATGGAAAAAAATCCTCTACATTCATGGCTCTGTGTGTACAGCGTGTGTGTGGAAATAAGAATAAAATATATGCGATTTACAATACCTGGCGTGCTCGCCATACTTGGACCCGTCAGACTACAGTTTGTTTCCGAACCTACAATGTTAGGTTGGTAGGAAAATGATTGCGGTTTTTCACGGTTGATCATCACGGGATCATACGCCACGTGAATACTTTAATACACGAATATGTTTGCAAAATAATGCAGAAAATTGGAGGAAAAAAATCGTAAAAAGAGACATTTTCTGAAATAAAGTTGTCAAAATTTAAAAAAAGAGCATTCTTCGAGAAAAAAATGCAAGAGAATGTAGTTTCGTCTTTATTTAAATATTTTTTTAAAATAAAATGCATTAAATAATTATTCGGGTGAAGAAAAAAAACCGCATGGATCGAGACAGGCTCGAACCTGATACATCAAGACACTTGAAGCCGGCTCGCTACCACCTAGCTTTCAAGTTAATCGACAGCGGGTAAAAATCTTTCTCTCATACCGATGCGGAGACTTTGGAGCCTTTTTTTCTTCGAAAATGGCTCGATAGTGCGAGCTAGTACGTTACAATATTAATACCTTTGGAGTGCCCCACCACTACACGAAGTTTGGTCCCAAACTCGATTTCCGAGGGCGTATCCTCCCTTGTTAGTGTCGCTACTTTAGTAATTGTCGGTTAAAATAAATCAAATGTTTGATGAATTATTTGAAAGAATCATAAATGTTAAAGAAAAGAAAAATACTTGAGATAGAAATATTGTAATGTACTTTCATAAGAAAATAAAAGATCTTTATTAAAAAGCAAATGATTTACGAATCTAAACAAAAATACAGAGCACAGTGTTTAGAATTACATGTAATTAGAATTTTATGAACATTTCACACCGTATCAAATTATATTTTAATATTCCGCCAAGGAATATTCCATTAAAGTCAGAAACCAGAAAAAATCTCTAAATCGGATATTATCCAGCTTTATCGAATCATTGAAGATCGTTCGAATAATGATATGGCAAATCATAATAATATCAACATCGATTACGGAAGTGTTAGATTGGTAGGAAAATAATTGCGGTTTTTATTTTCTGAATTCTAACCTTAATTTTTTAAGGAATGTGTCATTTCATCGTGTTCATGGTATCGTCATTCTAAAGTACATTTTTCGGTCTATATTTTAGTGACATCGACTTTGGTTTTATTATTAATTTTATTTCAAATTGGGCTACTGAATTAAAGATAGAAAAGAAGAAAATAAGAGTAAATTTTGTTCAATTCAGCTCAAAACGGGTGACAAATAAACAGAAACTGTTGGTAAATCAAATCGATGTTTTCAGTGTGGGTACTGTTAAGGAACGTACGGTGGTGCAATGCTGTTTCCAAAAATTCCGAGAGCCTTGAAGATGAAGCAAGTCGCCGATAACGTTTTTTTAGCTCATATCGACCAACTGAAAGCGTTAGCTGAATCAGAACAACGGTCAGCAATTCGAGAGTTTGCACAAAACTTCATCCAGCAGTTCTGGACCACTCGGAACAGCCGGGAGAATCGAAAAAGTGAAAAACGTATACGAATTTGAAGGTGCTGAACCGTGATTATTTTTCTAGAAACAGAATACAAAGAAAATTGAACGCCGAAACTGCGCTCGTGTGTGCGTACACGTGACAGTAACACGTCCATCCACTTCACAAGCCACTTCTTATGGTGTGTGTGTGAGAGCATGCGTGTTTTACTAATTAGACACGTCGTGACGTAAATTTTTTTTCTTTTTACATAACGCGAGTACGAAAAGTCGCAAGGTCGCCGTAACGCATCGCGTCATGGCAGCTACTAATCTGTTTGTGTGCAGACCTACTTTTTACATTTCATAATTGGTTTAGAATACATTGCTTGTACGTATTTTGAATGTGATACGATCTGAACTCTAGAAGGAAACACACGTACGGCTTTATTAAGTGTTTCGAATTCGGTCAAACAAAATCGTCGATTGAAATAAACAAATATATATATATATATATATATATATATATATATATGCATGAAATATATATATATATATATATATATATATATATATATATATATATATATATATATATATATATATATATGCATGAAATAGCAGTGAGCCCCAATCAATCAATTTCACGTTTCAAACAATGTACTTACAAAATAAATTTGAAATTACGACACCATCTCTTATCAATAATACCCTTAAATTATCGAATTTATATTAAATTGGTAAGCACTGTGTTTCCGCTGTCTGTAATGCAAAACTTTCCGAGTTTGTAGTGACAATTTTACATGTGCAACAAAATATCAGTCTTTCTCACTCCGGTTCAATTTTAGTGTTACATTTCAAATGAGTTTAATCATAGAAACGTGGGGCCCCAAATTCCGGCACCGTATAGTAATACAGTGCGTGTTAACGATTTGAAGAGCGTTAATCGTGATTCCCAAAAGTTTTGTTGCTATGCCTATTGGCAATAGGAAGATAGAATGTTTCTTTTGTGTTGTAGCTCTACAACGACGTCGGCCATTAGTAGCAAGTCGACTGCAAACAATAGTATTTCCATTTTTTCATTTATGAGTAGTGACCCTCCACAGATACATACATATATATATATATATATATATATATATATATATATATATATATATATGTGTGTGTGTGTGTGTGTGTATGTGTATATATATATATATACACATGTTATAATATATATGTTAGTATGTCTAAATAAACATTCTCAGAGATAGATTATTGCAACGTGTTTTTTTATTTATGAGATAAACATATTTCATTACCATAGAAACCTTGACGCCATAAATAAATGTCTACATCATCTAAAATATTTTGTAGATAATTTTAATTTTTTATACATAATATGTATGTGTATATATATATATATTTATATATAAACAATTCAAATACTCGTGATGTAACAATAAACAACAACAATCTTACAAACGTTTTCCTCATATTTCGAAATCCGTGCACTGGCACTCGAAAACATCAACAGAGAGACACCAACGGGATCGCAATACTGTACAAGAAATATCTAATTAATTAGACACAGCGCCGAACTGGTGGACTCGCGTCGTTCCCGAGAACAAGATCAACTCACGAACAGTGAGACACACACACACACACACACATCGCAAATGTACGCCGACGCCGCGCCTTGGAGAACAGATCTGTTCATGTAAAAGCGGGTCAACAACCAACTGGCAAAGGTCAGAGTTGATCGCTTGTACACGTACGAAATACATCATCATCATCATCAACAATAACAGCAACATCGTCGACGACGACGTCTTCGTATGTACAATTTATTATAAAGCATTATGCATTTATGTGCGCTGTTGTCTTCTTGGACAATAAATGTACGAGGACGGATCTAGCAATCGGTTCGGTGCGCTCTCTTTCTCGCTCGTGTTTACGATTCCATCGGAACGGTTATCTTTTTCTTCTGTAAAAACGCACTGTTGATAAATCAGTCCGCATGTATATATATATATATATATATATATATATATATATATATATATATATATATATATATATGTGTGTGTGTGTGTGTGTGTGTGTGTGCTGTGTGTACGTACTCACTTTCATGCTTCACGACTGTAGGAGTGGCGATTCTTTAGAATTCGCACACAAGTTAAATTATAACTAATTAAATCACATGCACAATATGTGTACAGAATAGCTTTTAATTAACAGTGTGAATGATCCTTTGATGTTTAATAATTCATTTTAAATTGTCTTCTTTTCATTTTCATCTAGATATAATTAAAACTAAGTAAAACGGATTCACTCTTCGGTATTGTGCTGCTTGCCGAGACTCATTTTATGTGTAGTTGTTTTTTTTTAAATATATATATTGCTGTGTGGCCACAACTTTCCAGATTCCAGGACATTAGTCACGCTCTCTCTAATTTCAACCCTTCGCTTTCTAAAATTCCTTTAGAGGGTATATAAAGCCACACAGGACCTCGGGTAAATCAGTATTAGAATCAGTAACAGTACCAGTACTAGTATCTATATCAGTACATAGTCAACACCAAGAATTGTATATTGTTATTGTGAAAATACTCCTTCTGTATTTGATTATTGAATAAATCTATTTTGTTAATATAAATCGACGTCTTGAATTGAATATCGGTCTACGACAACAATTCCTTCAAGATGCCTTATATAACAACATTAGAAAACCAAATATCAATTACGGAAGTTCTATCGAAAAGCTTGCCCTGGTGTCAGAAGAAAAACTTCACAATCCCTGTTGGTATCAACAAACGAGTATCCAACGATATATATATATATATATATATATATATATATATATATATATATATATATATATAGTTGTATTGCTACAACTTTCCAAATTCCTGGACAATAGTCACGCTTTCTAGAGTTTCAACCCATCAACTTTCTAAATTCTTTAAGAGGGTGAACAAAACCGTACAGGACCTCGGGTAAACCAGTCTTACGGTTTTTCAAAACATCTTTCCGGAACTCCAAGTCCTAAATTTGCCAAACAGTCCGCGCCCGCATCCACAGTCCTGTCGAAACAGACTCAGAAGTCGCCTGGCTTAGATCCTGCAACACTCAAATCCGTTATCATTCGGCGCACAATAGCGCCCTGCACCGTTTTAATTACGTCCGATTGATTTTTTTTATTTCATTCGAACACATATAGCGCTATTCAAGAATTATGAACTCGTATATCGATCCTTTTCACCAACCCTTATTCATTTCAATTTTATACTTCTTTTGTAATATATTTTAATTAAAAAAATTACATGCACGCTGTAAATTCAAGTAATAATTCATTTATGTCTTTGACAATCTGTTTTTTTTTTAATTCGAAACTTTTCAGTTATTTTTTTTGCTCGTTCAACGATTTCAAGCAAAAGTTAGTTAAGCAAATCATACACACACACACACGTATATATATATATATATATATATATATATATATGTGTGTGTGTGTGTGTATGTGTATTTGTGTGTTAAACAGGATGTAATATAATATATACATTTTTAATAAGTAAATAGTATTAAAATTTCATAACGATTTCAACTTCATAAACAGAAATATTCATTTTGGATTATATTACATTATATTCTATTATATATACATATCAATATATATATATATATATATATATATATATATATATATATATATATATGTAAATAATTATTATGATATATTAAAATTTATGTCCATTACGTACACCGTCTACAACTTTCCGTGTTCTTCTTAATTAATTCAAATTCTCTATCTCAATTTCGTTGAAAAATTAACATAAATCATAACTGTATATGTGGAGAGGTCGTTGTATTTGTCATTATATACATATATATATACACATACATACTTACATATATATATATATATATATATATATATATATATATATATATATATAGGGTGGCACAAAAAAACGTAGGTGTTCGAATAGTTAATATTTTTTTTTCTTTAAATGTTTTTTTTCTTCCTTTTCTGTTCAGAATCTTATAAATAAAACTTGGAGAATTTGTCATCGAAAGGTAAGCGACGGAACAACGTACCAAAATAATTGAATTTTATTTTGAATATCGGCGTTCAATTATATTGAGTGCGTACGGTCGTTATTTTAATGTTAGAATAGGGCCATCGGAATCGAGGATTAATCGTTCGGTCGCACGTTTTCGACAACACGGTGCAGTTAGTAATCGTTCGAGATCTGTAAGACATCATCCGGCTCTAGTTGAGTTAAATAGTCAACGTGCACAGGAGAGTACTGAGCAAAGTCCTGAAACGTTGACCAGAAGCCGTTCGATCCAACTTGGAATCACTCGAAAGTCACTGCAAAGAGTTTTGGCCACATTAAAAATGTTCACATACAAAGTGGAGCTATATATATATATATATATATATATATATATATATATATATATATATATATATATATATATATATGGATATATATATATGTGTGTGTGTGTGTGTGTGTATGTAAATAATTTCACTTCTTTCAATTTAAAATTGTCAGCATTTCAGAAAAAATATCCTTGTAGTTAATTACGATCATTCGATTTCGTTAATGGTAACCGACACCCTTTTAATATGATTTCATATCGAAAACCGGTCGATTGTTGAAAGACAGATATAGAGATAACACATAAATGCGTTACCAATTAGTACGACACAGTATATTGGAGTAATGTTGATTGATTAATTTCGTACTGCTTTGGTTGTTCCATCGTCGAAACCGCGACGGTTGTCCGCACACTGTACGGAGTTATCGAATTAACAATTTGCATGCCACTTCAACGGGAATGAAACATAATTTCTGCACGGGTCCGAACGTATTATAGTCGGTGGATCGAATCGAATTATCGAGATTAATATATTTATATACATATATATATATATATATATATATATATATATATATATATGTGTGTATAAGTTATATAGGAGTCAATCAAACAAGTAACTTTTAAAAATGTCGGTTTCACAAATTAATCATTTTTTCACCTTACAAAGTACAAAATTTATATTTTCTATAACAAAGGCACCGAATCAATCTGTACAGCCAATAATTCAAGATCTTTTAAGTCAAACATCATTCTATTTTATCAAATTGTTCAGAACAACTTTGATGATTAACTAAAGAATTCGAACAATAATAGCATCAATCGTAAAATTACACTGAGTTATAAAAGTTACCCTAGTGACAGGAGAAAACTCAAAAATTCCTGTTGATATCCACACGCCGACATTATCAACAATATTATCAGATTTTTCTGCATCTTACTGCTGTGAAGATGATCGTATCACCATCGAAATGCGTTGGGCGACAATTCAGTGGCCAGTAATGATTTATTGGGATAATTTAACTAGTCAGAAACTCTTTTTTCTGGATTATATAGAGTGAACATGAATTTTTAAAAATAAATTTAGTACCAGTGTCAAGATTTACAGAAAAAAAAACTATCTTGAAAACTATCATAGAAACGGAAACATTTATGAACTATCAAACAGTTGATTTGAAATCGTGCGATTTGTTTATTTCTGTATACAAACCAATCGTGCTGTATTCAATTCCACGCCAGACTGTATATAAACGCGCACGCAGGCTTACTGTATCTTGAAAAGCGTTATCATCAAACGATATAACTTGTTAAACAGACAAAAAAAAAGAATGTACGCACGCACTCCTCCTCATCGGATGTTTCTTTCAAATTATTCTCGTCGTGTCAGTGTTATGTTTGATGTAGGGGTAGATGTTAGATACACGTTGTCTTTTGTGTGTTATCTGATGGTTGTCGTGACAGGGACCGTTCACGTCTCTCTGCGCCGTTGAATAAACAACCGTTTTTCAAGTGTAAATCTTTCAGTGCGATTAATTCTTCTTTGTGTTTTTCGTCCACGAGTCATAAAGATCTCATCGTCGTCGCGTCGAGCGACTCGCTGCGCTCTCAGTCAGAGGGGATGATCTGTGCGCGATTCGTGTGCCGCGTTGTTCCGCGCCGGAATATTTCATTGATGCAGTGACAAAGAGTGCTGACTCGTCGGCCGGTAGTTTTTTTAATTAATTGTGTTAGAGGCGGATTGTTTTCTTTAGTTCGACTTTGTTTCTTATTGTTAACTGGCTTAGATTGCAGCGAAAGAATAAAGGATACAATATGTTCGAGGAGCTATTATGTCAGTTACCATCTCGTTTACATTTCTTAAATTTTGATTTTTTTAAAAAAAACATATATTTCGAGAGAGAACATAACATTTATACAAAAAAATCAAACCTGTGAATTTTATGCTCAGATCAACAAGTATGGCAGACCTGATTTCATTCATTTACTAAATCAAATATATCTACTTACAACCCTTTTGATATGATTGCGCCAATGTTGAAATAGACATAAGCAGCAATCAAAAATGATCAATAATTAGTAATTGAACATTTTTGATCAGTATTTTTGTAGCTTGTATAATGAATGAAAAAGTAATTTGTATTTAAAAAATACAAGAGTCCATACAGATGTCTTTATGTCGAGATATGGGACTGGGTTTTCCGAAAGGGTATCTGAACGTTACCAGAAAAATTCACGAGTCTACAGTGATGTCTGTATGTCGATATATAAGCCTAAATCTTTCTATCGAGTGCCTGGAATTTACTAAAAATAATCTCGAGTCCACAGAAATGTCTATATGCCGAGATATGGGACTGGATTTTCTAACAGTATCTGAACTTTATTAAAAAAATTCGTGAGCCCATATAAATATCTCTATGTCAAGATATGAGCCTAAATCTGTCTATCGAGAGTCTGCGATTTACTAAAAATAATCGTGAATCCGCAGAAAAGTCCATATGTCGAGACATGGGCCTAAATTTTCCGATAGTGTCTGAACTTTACTAAAAAAAATCATAAGTCCATATAGATATCTCTGTGTCGAGTTATGAGCCTAAATCTTATGATAAAGTTTCTGAACTTTACTGGAAAAAATCGTGTCATCTATATGTCGAGACATGAGCCTGATTTTTCCTATAGAATGTCTGAAATGTACTAAAAAAATTCACGAGTCCACACAAATGTCTCAATGACGAGACATGGGTCTAAATCTTCCGATAAAACATATGAAATTTATTAAAAAAAATTCGTGAGCCCAGAGAGATGTCTGAATGTCAAGGTACGAGCCTGTTTTTTCAGATAGAAGATCTGAAATTTAATAGAAAAAATCGTGAGTCCGTACAGATGTCCCTATGTTGAGATAATGGTCCAAATCTCCTATCTATGGATCGATTGTAACGCTTAGATATTATTTTCTTTTTAACGCTAACGTAATGTCTTATTATCTATTGAAATATTATTTAAGTGTGTGTGTGTGTGTGTGTTCGAAATGAATGTGCAATTAACGAACGATGAACATTCGAGTTAAAAATTAGAGACCTGAAGTCGCAGAGAACGATCGTTGTTCAAACACAACGGTCTAATTAAAGATCGTCCCGTTAAAGAAACGAACAGCGCGCCCATTGTTCCTTCCAGTTGTGCGCGAATATCGAGGAATGACACGTTAATAGGTCCTCCTCGTCCCACCTGTCCCGTTCCACGTCCGTTCCATTGCATTTTCTCGGTTCGTTCGCGGAACGATTAAAATTATAAATTCAAAACGTCCACGCCGTTAATTAATGGAACCTATCAGGCGGACCTGTGTTATTTATAAAACAGTCTAATTATCCGTCTAAGATGTTATTGGCGGCGTGCTCTGTCTCGCTCGCTCGCTCCCGCCACCGGTGCCTGATATCCATTCCGATGGCAATACTACAACAACGCCATCGTGTGCATTGTAATTTTGTCAGGTGAGAGAATTCATTAAAATTCCCTCTCCGAGATGAGACATGCAATAATGTTCTGTCATAATGAATTTTCATTCTGAGAAATGATCGCAGCTATTTTCCAGCACAGTTGTATTTAAATTGATATTCGCTGCGAGTATTGTGTTTATGTCGACGAAAGTAAATTATAAAACACCGTGTCACACAGAAGGAAATGATTTATTTATCTTAATGCACGCATATATATATATATATATATATATATATATATATATATTCTTTCTCTCTCTCTCTCTCTCTCTCTCTCTATATATATATAGAGAGAGAGAGAGAGAGAGAAATCGTATCCATAAAAAGAATTCAAACTCTTTATACAATTGAATCGTTCATTTCAAAAACTACACAAGTCACAGAATTTAAATTTTAAACGATTCAATAAAAACTGCACAACACAAAAATAATAAGATTTTTTAACGATTTTCGGGGTGTGTTTTTAAATTATAAATTATGTTCGGACGCTAATGACCTCAGCTGTCGAAGTGCCCTAAAACCACAACAACCAACCAACCAGAAAATTTAAAAAGCGTTCATAAATGAGTTTCTCACTTACTCCACAAACCATAAAAAAGTTCTGATCAAAAATGTTCACTAAATGAACATTGATTACTTCTGATTGTTATCTACACTTATTTCGATTCCGATTTCATCATTCTCAGAGAGTTAAACTGAAATAAAATCTATACATTGTCGCTATGAAGATTTGTCTATATGTCTATTGCTCCTGAGGATAATAAAATGCGTGTCAGTAACAACAAAACCGTTCCAATCATTCAGTATAGAAATATCTGATTATTATTAAAAGTTTTTACAGAACAGATCGTAGAAATCTTTCAAAAAAATGCATTACTTATGGGATAACCCAATCAGTCGGGCACTCAGGATTTAATCTTGAGTGGGAGGCCGATTTGAACGGATAAAAAATGATTAATGTCAATTCAATAAAATTCATTAGGTGATTATAAAAAAAATCATTTAAAGAATAAAATTCAATTCTCTTTTCTTTTTACAAAGCTCCTGAATGACTTGATTCTTGGTTACATTAATCTCTGTGTACATATGGAGGGGGATAGTAATTTTTTTGCTTTTCTTTTGAAGCGTGCCAGGGCCCCTTGGATCCCTCCCTCGCGCCAAGTGCGCCACTGGATCCAATACATTAATAGTGTGCTACATTTTCCCCGAACGAATTGTCATTCGACGGCGTTGAAAATGAGAACAGATGTTGTGTCGATATGGGTTTTCACAGAGACGTTTCAGGAAATTGTCACATGTCGCGCATACATTTATTTGTTTGATTGATGTGTGCGTTCGGATAGATAAACATGCAGTATTGATTGCATCAAGTAATAAAAATTGTCCCCGGCCGCCAGTTTGCGTGCCGGCAGTGAAACGACAATTGTCCGATTGCACATAATTATTGTAAAACACTCGTCCGTCGTCGACACATGATGAAACACGGAATGTGTATATATGTTTATATATATTAAAAAAAAAAACAGCGCAGAAATATGCTCGTACACATATATTTTTAATGCTAGAAAGCGTTAATTTCTGTCACGTACCTTAACCGTATTGCGTAATACGTTCTGTTGTTTGCTTTTTTGTGCGGACGGACGACAAGAATGGAATAATTCAGATTATATTCAAATCTTACGTTGTGCAGTGATTAATCGATACACGGGAACATATTTTACGACTGACACGCCGTCCCGTCTGATGAATAAGTGAACGGATGATCCGTTGAATTTTTATCGCACGTCCGCGGTGTCTCGAGTGTCTGTTGAGAGAATGTGCAGAATACACATTCCGATATTTACGAAGTGATGAGAATGTGTTCGAATGAAGAACGACAGTACGTCTAAGAGAACGCCGTGCGAAATGGTCAAACGGCGTCTTTGAAAACTAGTCACATAGACACTTCATAGATTATTAAATCACTATTGATTGTTGCTCACACGCATTTCGATGACGATGCAATCATCTTCAGAGCAAGTCTGTACCTTGATTTTCTTCTGTATAATTGAATTTAGAGAGCGACAGAATTGTATTCAGAGTATCTTTGAAATTCGGATTTTTTTCATTAGATCGCTATGTAAATAATTGCGGTTTTCGTTTTCTGAATTCAGACCTTAATTTTTTTCAATGGAAGTGGAAATTTTCAAAGGAAATTTCAACAAAAAGAATTGTTACTTGTAAGCAAGCGCTCGTCGGTCACTTACACGATATTATTTTTCATTTATAAACCGCAACACCTCCAACTATTATTTACAAGAAAGAAACATGAAATTCTAGCACAAATTCTGTGATTTATTTCAAATTGGAAAATTCTGTTCAAAAGAACATTTGTCATAAATTTATGGAAAGGAGAGGCGCACTGAATCGTTCGAACTGAAACGTTTTAGAAAACACCCTCATCGAGCAGCCGTGGATCGAAAAAGGTTGATGATAAACTATATACATACATATATATATATATATATATATATATATATATATATATATATATATATATATATATATATATACATACACAAATTACCACAAAAACAATACCGAATTTCTCTAGCGTCTATTACTGAAACTTAATAGTTATTATATTTACTAATCAAACCAAGCAATTAATTTTAGAAACTCTATCAAAATTAATTATATGCATACACTATTATATTTTTTAATTTAAACTAGAAATAGACTAACAGGATGTCGCATCAGTGTAATTAATATAATTACGATTCGAAACACTAATTGATGTTAGAAACAACCTATTGTGCTTGTAATTAATATTTATTTCCGCTAAATAATGACTTGGTGCAAGTTAAATGACAAAATTAGGGAAATTAAATTGGATTTTCAATCAAATTTAATTATATATATATATATATATATATATATATATATATATATATATATATATATAGACAGATAAATAGATGGATAGATAAATAGATAGATATAGATAGGTAATAAACATGCTTCCTTTTCTTGTTAATTTAACGAGCAGCGATTAAACGAAACGACATTTTCGGTATCCATTACGGTCTCATCTTCATTAATGATACAATTAATGTTGAATATAAATCATATACAGGATTGACATAAAGTTATAGATAGATACGGAATGGACAGCCAGGTTTAAGAATAGTTTGTAACGAATGTTAGAAACTGATACACTTCGGTCGACCATTCGTGTAGAAGATGTGATAGATTGAATCGAATGGACGCCGTCGCTCCCTGTTTCGAACGGTTCGAATAAAAAAGAAAGCGCGTTCCGTACGTTTTCTAGCTGTAAAATGTGATCGTACGATTAATTAATGTCACCGCGGTCGGTACTGTTCAATCTAATTAGAATAAAAGAGAAGACACTGTCACCTATCACCCGAGACTGGTCGCCGGTTTTATGGTTCTGTTTACTTCTTTGAATAAATTGGCAGTTTTTATTATTTTTATTATTATTATTATTATATTTATATATACATATATATATATATATATATATATATATATATATGTATATGTATGTATGTACATAATATAATTTTCAAATAAATGTCGATTATAAATTATAAAGATTTCAAATCGAAAGTGGTTTCCAAAACAGTGATTCTCGTTTTTTTGTCGCAATGAACTTTTATTGACTTAATAATGATTTTTGTAGAAAAGAAATCCGCGTTCGGTCATAATTTATATCATTTCAAGTGAGTGTATATGAAAACGATGAAAGTTATTTGTTTATAATGGACTCGTATTGTCAGACAGTCTCTTCATTGACAAAAAAAAAACGTCACGGCGCTGAAACACGAGAAGATCTGTACGTTTGTGCGGACGTGTACACATCTGTGAGGATGACGAGCGAATTTTCAAACCTGAACACCGTCGAGTGACTTTAAAAAGAATCCAGAGGGTTCCGTTTCCTGTTCGCTGTGTACGCCGACCATCGAGGAACTTCGCCGTCTGCTCGTTGATCAACAGATCGTGTGATTATGAGTTCAAACAAAACACTGATCATGTGATTGTTATCAAACGAATCAGGACAGAGACCACGTGACCGATATCGACCAATCAGACAACGAATAAAAAGCACGCGTGGCGGCAGTGCCATTTTTTAGTTATAAAGGAATACAAAATTTTTGTGGTTATAAGATTTGTGTGGTTTGTGGAGTGAGTGAAGAAATACAACGACCTTCATTGACGACCTTCATCGACCTTCTGACAAAATAAATCAACTTATTGTATGCTAATAGAAATGCACTGACAACGATACTCTGAAAAAATAAAACCACCATATTCTAGATTACATTCTCGTTTTTCTTTCTTTTTTTCTGTCATCCCAATAACCTCAACTGTTAATTTATCGCAGAAAAGATATACTTTTTTGAATATGAGAATTGAAATTGGTAGATAGGAAAGAGAATTGGTATCTAAATTGGTTTCATAAAAATGAAAAAAAATTCTAACAACAAATTTTTACACCTAATAATATTAAATGCCATTTGTTTAAAGCAAATCAGCGAGAATTGTGTGTACAAAAATCAATAAATAATAATAACATTCTTATGAAATTGTCCTCGACAGTACACAAAGAGTTAATGGAGACACGGTATGTTAAATAAGTTTTTTAATACTTAAATGTCTACTTCTAGGTTTATTCTCGTCTCTCTCTCTCTCTGTATATATATGTGTGTGTGTGTGTATGTGTGTGTGTGTGTATAAAAAGCAAGGGAAACAGAAAGGCAAACAGAAAGAGAAACACAAAAATGTACAAAAGGATATAAATCAACAAAGCATTACTGTAACTCAGCCCTCAAATTCCTGTACAATGTTCACCGAATGAAACCGTATTCGAATCGCATAAATGTTTCGCCTCTTATGACACACATAACCGATGAATTATAGTGAAAAGTTACCAGTTCGGATCAATTAAGTTCAACAATATCTATTACTTGTTAATTGTCGTAACAAATTGAACGTTCGCGCGCGTCGATGTCGACGCCCCCGCGAAACTGACGGCGTAATTTACACCGTCCCGAATGTGACGACGCGAAACACTTAATTAAATTCCTGGAATAGCGAGTACCTGCCGGGTACAATGGCGCAGTCGGGCCGCGTGCACGGAGGACACCAGACGTTTGGATGTTGCGGATGTCGGGCAGGAAGACGACGACGAGACGGGGTTCGAAGACGCTACCGAACGGACCGATTTGTCGTTGTTCGTTAATTTGTCGTTTCGGTTAATGTGCATTGTTGTAGGCATTGACAGGGGGAAGAACAGAAAATTCGAATAGATTTTTTTTAACGAATACACAAAGATTTTCAATTATAACTGTTTAAGATTCGTAAGAATGCAATAAACGTTTAATCTATCTATCTATCTATGTCTATATATATATATATATATATATATATATATATATATATATATATATATATAAAAATAAATAATTGTATGAAATAACTTCAGATGTGTTGATAATCTGAACTATTATCGAATAAAAAATAATTTAAAATGAGATGTGATCAAGTAAAAGTTAAGGAGATTTAACTGAAAAATATATTGTGAGGTGTTCCTCCGTATCTCATTCAATTCAATATCAACTTGAAAAATACTAAAACAGCGCAAGAGGTTAGAAAATGTATCGTAAAGTCGCCATCATTTTTTCGACAAGAGATTCGCCAGTTACCCGACAGATCGAGAAAAGTTATACAAAATAATGAGGGACATTTTGGGAACTGAACTGTACCTACTCTATTCTAATTATACATACATATATATATATATATATATATATATATGTATGTATGTATATATGTACATATATGTATATATATATAAATAATTGTATTTAAATAAATATAATTGTAAAACGTCAATCAAAACGCATCACAGCGTTGCTGCTACATTATCAGAACGCGTTGTATAATTGGATTTGTGAATATGTCAAGCTGATTGATGAGCTGTTAATATTATTATTATTATCATCATCATTATTTTCATACTATATTTATACACGGTTTATGTAATATTTACATAGAGCATTAATATTTTATCCGTTGAATTAACGGAGACAAGCAATCGACGTCGAGTGATGAAACGCGGTTCAATAAATAATTAACAAGGCTTAATTATGTGTTGTTTTGTTTGATTCGGATCCAGTGGAGTCGAATTTAATCTGCGGCTCATTCTGTACATACATATATATATATATATATATATATATATATATATATATATGTACATACAAGTATAATGTTTATGTATTTATTTATAGACAAGACTGATCATTAATCAAATATTGAGAAGTGAACGTTATCACAATATACAATTGTGACATTGTAGCTAAATTCACTTTCACAAATCAATTGTTTTTTTTACAACACCCCACAAATCAAAAAATTGATTTTTAATAGATCACAGTTGACTGTTGCATGTGCGTATCTCGATGAGATCTTCCTGAGTGTCTCTACATGCAGAAAATCTGTTTTAAAATCGAATCTTCTGTACATAACTCAATAAATCTTACATCTGAACGTCTTTCTGTAACAGATCTTGTCCAAAATTTCGTTCTTTGTCGCTGATTCTATTTTTTCATACTACTGCACTGATTCATTGGAAATTTTCGATCGGAAAAGAGTCGTTGCGCATATTTTGTCTTTTTTTTAGTGCAAGAAAAATTCGTTTCTCTATTTGAATTTAGCTAGTGTCAGAACTGTATTCAGACGGAAGTTTCTAACGGTTTCTGTCACAATTAATTGGCTAGAACGAAGCTTTGATAAATTAAATATTTTAAGAAGATATTTACATGAATTAGCGAGTATTAACCAAACAACAATGACTTAACACTATCTTAACAAAGACGCTTTCAAGGATAATGGCATCCTAGCATCAGAGAACAACTTGTTCTGTACTTTAACGCTCTGTGGATGATTCCATCTACACTGAAAAGTATATAAGCAACGATATTTATATATATATATATACACATACGTATTTTATATATATATATATATATATATATATATATATATATATATATATATATATATATAAAGAACGTTTGATCAGAAATACATTTTGTAGTTTATGTGATGAGAAAATAATTCATCTGTGAAAATAAGTTTAGTCTCCTTAATTCAACTTATTCTGATATTTGTTTCATTTAAATCGAATATACACAAGTTATAAAAATTGATAGATTTTCAATCATCCTTACAGACTTATGTTTAAGACTGCCATGTCTGTTTTTCAGATTCGAATTTCTATGAGCTAACATTCTAGAAACGTACACTTTTCTAATAAACTGGTCATGAAATCAATTGAATCATCGGAACTGGTCAGTCGTGACAACATTTTTAAAAAGTGTGTTCACGCATCACGGAAAAAATCATTAAAGTGTGACACAATCTAAATCCTGATCCGAATAGATGACTCACCTGACCATTGACCTGACCGTACATGAATCCTTCACACAACTACCAGAAAGTCTCACTCTTTCCGAACACAAATCAGGAATCTTTCTTTTTTTTTAAAAAAAAACAACACCTGAAATCTAAATCTCGCATCGTTCTACCTAATTGCTGTCCACCGTTTCGGAAAATCGTACACCTAGTGACTCACGTCGCATCGTCGTATTGCAAATGACCTTTCTCTCAGTTCCGTCCTGGCAAGTACGTACAAATATGAAAAGACTTGTATTTGATATTTAATCGCACCGAGTGGCCTTTCGTTTCGTGCAAGGACATCGTTAGACATTTGCAGCGGCTCCGCTGCGTCCAAATGTCATTTGTATGAGAATATATTTTTTTCCGCTGTACCGGTTTTTTTTTTCACAATATATTCGCGTTAAGTATTTGTCACGTCCTCTGAAATGAAAGTGATGATCGCTAAGCTGTGGAGAAAAACAGCACGTTGTTGGTTTGACCGCCTTATGTGCAAGTTTTTTTCTGTTTGGAAATAATAAGATAAATAATTATGTGTCGAATCTAAACACTGTACTATCTGCACACAAGATTATTGTTCGAGACTCGTGGATTTATAGGAGTGGAACTGAGATAAAAAAAACAACAACTATATCTATTTATATACATACATACAAAGAGCATCTACAAGTCTGATGCAATTGAATAACAAACTAATAAACTATTCAAGATAAAAACTGTCAACATATTCAAACAGGAAAATAACTGTAAATTTTTATTGAGTACCGCCGACGATAAAAACTAACCGATTGTTTTCATACAGTAACGAGCGCATCTTCTAGAACTCTGTATGATAAAAGTGAACTAAAAAAATAACAATAACACACAAGCAATAAACGAAATGTGTGCGTTTTTTTTGTAAAAAAAACGCACTAACAAATGTACATATAGACAAGTTTACTTACATTTAATCTTCTTTGAAAATCATGAAGTTTATGATGAAAACGCGTTGTGAAAACGGCTGCGTTCCGCGCTCTGGAATGAGAAAAAAAACGTGCTGTAAAATTATTTGGTAGATTGAGTCGTCGGGGAACGTTCTCGTGTGTCAAGATCTGAACGTTTTATATACAGGCAATATTCAAGGTGTGCTTTTTTGTTAGATTTTCATATATATATATATATATATATATATATATATATATATATATAAAGGGGGGAATATATAAAGAGAGAGATTTATATATGTTTTTTCAAATGTTTATATCCATTACAAAAAGTTTACATTTCAAGAAACGATGACTAAAAGACTCTGTTTTATGTTTGCTTTATTTTGTAATGAAAACAGTATGGTAAGACATAGGAAATTTATTTTTTTTTTAGAAATCAGGTCGTCTAGATGTCGCCCGTGTCGCGGTTCCGACATCCTTCAAAGCGCTCGCTTCAACTGATGAAGGCTCGTCCGAGAATCACACAGGAAATCTGATTAATTTCTTGTTCTATGTTCGCCTTCGATTCAGCTGTTGTCGATGAGGAATTAAGGTACACATCACTCTTCAGGACGGTCCGCAACAAGAAATTGGCGTTTATAGTTTCTAAAAATGAATTGTTTATCTAAGAAATCAATGATATCATTTGTTATATATAATTTTTTGTTTGCTAGACTGATGAGTGAAAAATTCGTTGTGTAAAAAACAGAAACAGTAAATTCTACTTCCAGTTTTGTCATCTAAGCATCTCATAACCACAAAACGAAGCCACTCTCGTTCAAATCTAAACCAACTGAAACGTACAGACCATAGATTTGAAATCCTGTGCAAGAATTCGGTATATTTTGGCATATTCGACCGCCAAAATGTCATCTAAATCACTTGTCTCTCGATTTTTAGTAACTGATCAGACCGTACAAAACGAAATCGGATGAATACTAGACGTGGCAACCAAAAATATCGATCGATAACATTTATAAACGATTCATCATTACTCAGAACTATTGACAATTCGTGCATGTTTCGAACGGTTTCAATCGAACAATGCCAATTAGAAATATCCACGGATCCGGTTAAATCTATACAACAATATAAATCTATTTGTTTCTTTTATGTGTGTGTGGGTGTGTTTATGTGTGTGTACACGTATATTTCGTTCCACTTTTAATTTCCGCACATGACATTTCAGCATCGCCGGCCGCGTAAAACGTAGGTGGAGTTCTTTGTCTTTGCATGAAAAAAAGATACTATCAGTATTTATTGCCAGTTTTACTCTCGTTTCACAATTGCTGTAATGACAGACCGCTTGGTTTTAAATTTACTATCGATTATTAGTCATAGGCACATTCACACACATAGCATGTATGTGTGTGTGTGTGTGTGCTACTTTTAAAACAATCACCTTTATCAATTTTTGTGATTTATTGATGTAACTTTATTGAAAATTTAATTTAATTTCTTATTCTAATAACGAGATTGAATAATAAGCGAGAACAAGCTTTCTATTAGTAGGAGATTATGAAATATTTACGATCTATTTATCTTTTTTTTCTTAAAAAAAATAGGGTACATTTATTTAATTTCATGTAGGACACGTTCAAACGACCAGAACCGTCTAGTCGCCTAGATTAACTGTATTCTTTCTAAACTAGCTCCAGCCATATTACTTAATATTTATAAAAATCAAGACCAATTCGAAACGACTGATAACAAACATGTTCCAGTTTTCTCTTCAGTCTTATGTGGATGATTGGTAATCCGAAAATGGTGGAATTTCCATCGAAATGCTTAAAAGTAACAATCAAATTTCAATTATTCGACTTTTTTGTGCAGAAATGCGTTCATATTTTATCGGGTGTGTGATAAAAAATGATTTGTGAGGGAACTTGTACGAGATACGGGCACTATTTTTAGTAAGAAGTATCTGTTTAATAAAAATGTTTTCATTTTTTTTCAATTATTTATTGTGTTATTGAAGATATGAAAAAAATATTAATAACAGGAGGACCAGTTTATTTGATGCATTAAGTATCTATTAGTAATATTACCGAAATGATATCAGATGAATGCAAAAGATTCGATGTTGTATTGGTGCATTTTCATATGAAAGCGTTCATGAAAATGCTCATGCAATGTATAACTTTGGAAAGAGCACACTCTCAGCTGTCATTCTAAGCAGGAATTCGTTTGATATCGGACAAGCACCGAGTTCAGCTCTGATTAAGCGATACGTGAACAAGTTCGAAGGAACTGGCTTGATAGCAAAAAATGATTCCTGTACATTCAGTATGAACCGATGAAAATCTGGAGCGGGTTCGACAATATGTACAGAGACCTACGTTGTTCGGTTCGCAGGCGAAGCGGGCAGTTGAACGTGTCAAAATAACCTCTACACCGAATTCTCTTACACATTATTTAAAATCTAACGTCTATAAGATTCAGATGGTTTAGATTTGAACGAGAATGGCTCCGTTTTGTGGTTATGAGATGTTTGAGAAATTCGACGACTCCAATTACACGTTTGTTTCAATGATGAAGCACATTTTCACTCGAATGGCCATGTGAACATATATATATATATATATATATGTGTGTGTGTATACAAAATTACCTACACAATTTCAGATACCCAATTACTCACCATATAATTACTCGAATGGCAATTATCTTCAATATAATTTAAGTGCTTGTTTCAACAAGTCAGAAAATTGAAGTGCACCCTGTCATTAAGAAATATCAAGCGATAGCACGAAGGGTCTTGCATTAATGCTGTTACTTAACGACACAGGGCAGCCCGCACCTGCCAGCGCAGGTACAGACAGAAATTAAACAATTCGTCACTGTTAAATACAGCCTAGTGCGCGTTTCGTTCCCATCCCGGCGTCTGTGCCGCACAGATAAGGATTCTTTTCAGACGACTGACATGTTCCGTCGGTTTTTTCGTTCGTCTAATTCGTCTACAGATCGTATCGCTGTGACCGGCTCCTCGCACGCTGTCTTCCTGTTCGCAGGTACCGTGCACCAAAATGACGACCTGTATTTAAAACCGATTGATGTGTGTGTGTGCGTGTATAAATTGTGTGCTGGCATTTTCAGATCCGTTTAAGTATTCTCAGCTTGCATGCGAAATTACACTCGACCTATTTTTAAATTTCGACGTAATTATTACAATTCTTCTTCGTTCTACTCGGTTTCAACTCCTAATGCGTCCGACCTTCGCGTCACATTTACATATGTCGCTGTTATATAATTAATCTCGGTGAAACATCTTATTATCCCGCATTAGCATATGTCGTTCAGGAAACAATCGTCACGCGCAGCATGTAACGGGCTGCACTTGTGCGCGGTCGGTTCGAAGAGTAACTCGGTTCGATATCAGAGACAACAGCTTCAGTTCCAAAGCATACTGTTCGACAGAATCGTTTCGAAAGCGAACACGCTTGACCTGACGTCCATCCAGGTTCATTCGATTTCTTCAGCTTCGTTTCTCGAACCTCGTCCTCATCTTCTCGGAAGAGGTCCACAAAACAGCCGTCCGCGACCTCCAATACCTCCTCATTCGACACAAATCGCTTTCTAGCCACGAAATTCTTGAGTCAATTTTCGAATTCGACCGATTTTCGCCGACCGACAATACTTGAGTGAGCCGGTACATTCTCATGGTCGAATAACATTCATTTCTTGGCCATTCCGGGACGTTTTTCTGACAAAACCAGACGATTCCTGATCCTCGCATAACGATCGGATTGTGTTAATCGAACAAAAAGCTATTTTTATTCGAGTTCGTGGAACTTTACCTCGATATCGATATTATATGTTAATAGATTCAGCTTGAAAGAGTTTTTTTTACTAAAAATGATGCGACTATATGAAAACATACACAGCTGTCCGCATCTCCCCCTCGACGAGCACACGAACCGAGTTACTCTTCGAACCGCCCGGATAACTTAAATTCCATTGCCAAATATTTGAAAAAGCGTCGACGATCGATTCGAATCGGGCACACGCTCGCTCACATGTGACAATCGAACATCAGTGACCGTTAATCTCAGCGCGGACCGACGAACAAACATCGGGGATCGAATCTCCGGCACGCAAATGTCTTCGGTATGCAGATTTCGACCGTAACATCTGCTAATGCCATTAAATTATTGACACGTAAACTGGGCCGCCGGCAGAGATGATTACATGTCCTAACACAATATTGTTCCAAGCTGTTATGTAATTGGATTATGTCCAATTGGAACAGTTCTGAATGGACAGCGGCCGAAGAGAAGACGGGCGGGGCGTAATCGTCGCGTCGCCCGCACCGTCCGGACACGATCTGTTCGATGGACGGTCGGACGTGTGACGTTTTCTATGGAGCGCTCGCTCTGTTAACGAAATCGCCGGCCAATTAATGTTGTCTGATAACTATGAACTTATCTCTCAGTGCAGGACGTACATATTGAATTTCATGTGTTATCAGTACGGTGCTATCATCATTCGTGTCTACACGGTTTGTGTTTCTGGTTAAACGATTTGCGACTGGCGGACGAGGGGGCGATCCATGTTCGATTGATGATGAAAATTAAAACTTGCCCTTGGCGCGAGTTTCCGGTCTAGAACTTTAAAAAAATCCTTTTTTTTTTGGTTTTCCGATTATTTAACCCTTAAAGGAGCGAAGTCGCATACACAACACGTCAGGTTATATGAAAACGTCCGATCAAAAAAAATCACACACGGAGATCTGAAGATGTTGGGACGGGTATCGAAATCAAAAAGAATTAAAAACGGTTACTAATCGTCTGTTGATGATATCTGAAGACTTCCTTCTTTGTGTGACCAAAAAGAATTCAGTTTTTTTTGACAGTTTTTGTTTTTGTCTGACATTGTTACTTTTCTGAGTATTCTTGACGTGATTGTCGAGCGTTGCGATTAAATCCCTATTATCTAGACTTTAACTTGAGTTTTTAGCAATCTTGCTGTTTAATTGCCATATCTTGACTTTCTCGCTAGGAAAATTCAAGAAGAATTCAGTTGTGTTGACTTTATATCCCTAGTCATGGTTCAAGTGAACGCGATTTGAAAATATATACATATATATATATACACATAATAAAATAATGTAACGTCCCGGCGACAGAAGCGTACCGTGCCAAAACTCAAATTGGAACGGACGTACAAATTACGATTTCGCGACGTGCGCGCAGCCACATTACAACAATGATTTATGTTGCATGCGATTCGCGCGCGACAATTATATTAATTATCCTTCCGGCCAGATTGAACGTTCGAAAATTGATAACGTGTTCGGGTTTACAAAAAAAAACAAAGCAGGACGAGTCCCGCGCACACATGCGACTGCGTGCGCGCCAATAATCACACATTTTTTATTCCATTTTTTTTTTGCACACTGTTGAAACCGTGTCGTATCGACACGGTTCTATATTTAGCTTTCAACATGCATTAAAAAGAATACGGTGTGTAAACGGCAATTAAAAGGATTACTATACTGTGTGTTTGATAATATGAGAAACGAAGGTGACCTACAAATCATATAAATCCATATATATATATATATATATATATATATATATATATATATATATATATATGTTTGTATGTGTATGTATTACATGCATTCGCTCGTATATCACACAAATGAAAATGAAAGTATGTGTGCAGTTGTATGATTAAACCAGTCAATCCGGACCGCAGTCGGTCGGGCAGACATTTCGATGGATGGAGAATAACGTACTTGACCGGACCATTGTGTATGAAACGTGGATTTTATTCGACGAGCACGGACTAGGGAATGAGATATTCGCTCGAAATCAGTTCATTTCTTTAGTCTTTACTCCACATCTGCAATATTAAGCTATATGGAAAATCGTGACATCACTTATATATATATATATATATATATATATATATATATATATATATATATATATATATATACACTAACATAAACTTTTTTCTAATCCGATTTTTGATATATTTTAACTCAATGCTTCGATTTTATGAGGTTTTAGAAAATTATTGAACATATTGCTAATTTTTCAAGATAAATTACAATATTAGTCAGTCTTTTTGTAATTTTTGTAATTGTAATTAGTGTTTTTTCAATATTAGTTAGTCTTTTTTGTGCGATTTTCTTATATGCGGTTTTCTGTGGAACGTATCGACCACATAAAGAGACTCGACTAACTATATATATATATATAATGTATATATATATATATATATATATATACATACACGATACAAAATATACACTATAAGCTTATTCAATTTTTCTTTTTATCCTCCCTTGTTCTAAGAGAAAAAAAAGTAAACCAGCACTATTTCCACAGCGTTTCATCTACATTACTGTAGTATATACTGCTCAATGCCTTGAGCTTTATATATATATATATATATATATTCTATGAAAGATATATTTGGCCATAAAGTATTTTGCGAGACCCGGACTCACGGATAACCGCTACCGTATCTCATGCATTTTATTTCGCGAATTTGAATTTTTATTTTCAGCGACAACAGACCGAGCGAATTTCCATACAAACTGAATTGAATGAAACGTTCGTGATTTTGATTATGTGAGCAGCAAGCAAGCGAGCGAGCAAGCAAAGCGAGGCAGAAAACCAGACAGGCGCCGGCGACCAACGAGCAACGTGCAGGACGTTAACGTGGGCGGTTTCGAGTTTGAACCGTGTATGGTTTTGATGTTGTTGTTGCTGTTTGTTGTACTAGTCCGTATGTATATATATATATATATATATATATATATATATATATATATATACATGTGTGTGTGTGTGTGTGTGCAGTATTGTTGTTGCCGTTCCGCGTTGGGTCGGACAATTGCGGAATGTGTATGTTTATTTGAATACATTTAAGGTGTACGCTCGGCCGGTCAATATTTTCAGTGAAGTGGATTAGAAAAACTTCCGTACTGTTAACATTTATTATGTACACACTTTCGAACCTTTTACTTTGATACACTAACCTTTATTTATCAACGTTAAATAAACGTTACATGCAGTGATATTTATTAAGTACGCATCGCGTTCACGTCGACCGTCCGTACTTTTTATGTTGTTCTGTGCGTTTGTTTACGCTGTGTGTGCGTGTGTTTTCTCCCACCCACCGCCTCGACCGTCGCCGCAGCGCTCCTCGTGTTTTATATCGAACGTTTACGGCGTTCCATTCTCGTGATTTTATGTAGATGTAAGAGTCTTCTTTATTTGTTTGTTCGTGCGCTATCGCTTCGATGATGTTTAAATTATCTTAAGTGCGTGCGTTTTTCGGTGGGAAATTGATACAGAGGCACGACGCGACCGTTCCGTTCCCTCATGCTAAATCATTTAGTTTAATATGCGACGACTGGTCATTTAATTCTAGGAATGTAGCTCCATATTCGAATACCGAACGACTTTCCGGCTTTAATTGCCAGGAACATTTTATTCGCCCATAGTGGATTGACTTACACAGTCCCTGTTCATTATTCCAACCCTAGGGCTTGTGGCAAGGGTTGTAAAGTCAGTGTGCAGGTTGTTGTTGTTACACTGTCGATGATGAAGCGGTACGTCGTTCGTTACGGTGTTAGGCAGCGTTTAAGAGGTTCAGAAACATTCAAAGTAATGTTTTGAAGACTGATACTGATTCATTTATTCATTTATCAATATTATATATTTTACATATTTGTATTTACATATTTTATATATTTATATTATATATTTTTTTAATTGATTCATTTATATATTTATCTATTTAGTACACTTTAAAATCGCATCATTAACATAATACACACGATTATTATAGCGTCCTCGTACGAACCGATGTAATGTTATTCCATCAGACGGTCATGTGCCGCCAGGAATGACCTGTCGCGCGGATTGGACGCACAAAAACGGCGCTGGAAGAAGTATTAACGACCGCGCCGCGTGCACGGAACATCGTCAAAAGATCATAAAAAAAAAACGCGAAAGCAGTGCATTAAACGGTCCGACACTGCGAACGTTCGTTCGACGCAGTTTCCATTCAAATTCGTCACGAGTGCCCTCGTTCACGGCAACAGCGGCGCGCGTACGTGCGCGATTAGCCTCGCTATCTGTTGTTTTTCGAACGAGCAGCGATTGGCATGTTACACCCACTGCACGTGACCGCTCGTTCGACGCCGCACGTTACACAGACGCCGTGCATCATCGGTACACAAATCGCAACGGCCGGCGCGCCGATTACCGTTTCGCACACCGCCGGCGATTTACATTACACGGATGCAACGCGGCGGGGCGGACGACGGACGGGGGTGGTCGCTGAGCGATCACGGGGGCGACGGTCGCGGTGACGTGGAAATGTTGTTGTTAACACGGCGTACGAAACTGCACGCGGAAGGCGATTGCATGCAGAAACTATTGCCGCAGTGTGTACGGAATTTATAAAGAAAATCTGCAGAAATTATCAGGAGGTTGGTGCAAAAATAATTGTCGTTTTTATCATTTTAAGTTTGGCGCCAATTTCACTGGTTAACGTTATCTTTTGTTATAATCATGTGATACGTCATTGTATTATCAATGTTTATTATAAACAACAACAGTCCGTTTCCATGGCAACACACGGATAAGGAATCTAGACGATAGGCTTCAGGCGTCGTTTAACACACACACACACACACATATATATATATATATATATATATATATATATGATCAGTAGTGATAATTTCATTGTTTACAATGATGTATCACATGAGTATAATAATAGATAACGGTAACTAGAAAAATCGGCACCAAACTTAAAATGATAAAAACCGCAATTATTTTTGCATCAACCTAATATATATATATATAAACAGAAAGAGAAGTTGACTCTGAGAACTCTGCAAAGCCAGTAGGGTCATCAAAGCAAACAACGAATTCCAGGAAGATTATGACCCGCTGACAAGATGGTAGCAAAGTCTCTGCACTTCCAAATGTGAAAAGGGAAAAAATCACACAGCCCATCATATGAAGAATCTTTTGAGGGGTAGGGGGAGGTAGGCCCATTGAAAAGTAAATGATTACGATGTTGAACTGAAATTATTTGTTCTGTTTCAGTTAGGAAACAAGTATTACTGCTCATTGCACAACCGAATATACATTCAAATCAAATGCCTGTAATTACAAGCAGTGCTCTGCTTTTCGTTCAACAAGAAAAATAAGAAATAATTAAAGACAGTCGATCGAGGAGTCCGCCGCGCTATGCATTCAAGAATTGCGCAATCCGCATCGAACAGCACGCGTTCTCTGTGCACTCGAACGGTTTTATTTTCGACCGGCACATTTCACTCTTTCACTCCGAGCCGCCGGTCTCCTTTCGAATGCGAACAAATTGCACGGCCCGCGCTGAACTTTCAAAACGCGGAAAAAAATACACACAACGCACACACACACACACATAATATATTTATTCCGGAGAGAATCTACCGCATTCTACGGCAGATACGGCGGACGCAAATTGAATAATCGTCGGACGGTGGGCGCGCTAGAAACATAAGTTCGTATTACGAACGATAAAAAGATAACCACTTGAAAAACTAGCGTTCATTAATTTCAATTCTGGTTTTCGAATCAAGAGTGTATAATTAATTGGAACAGAACAGTGTCGACAGGTTTTAATTTGTGTGTGTGTGTGTGTGTGTATTTTCGGATCGTACGTTTGGGAAACACGAAAGGCGCATTAAGCTGGACGCATCATCATCATCATCATCATAGTCTCATTATTAACCATTTTATACGGTGGTGGCGGTGCGCGATGGTCGGATGAACGGATCGATCCGGCTGAAAACTGATTTTTTCCCTCGTTATGGACGCGGCTCGCCACATAATAATAGCTGTTCGATTTTATGTTTAATTCATAACAATTTCATACACATTCTATGTATGGGATACAGATACGGTTGTGTTTTTTTTTTCTGTGTAGAACTGAATTTAAACACGGGATATCTTATTTTCCTCGATTGTTAATAATGAAAACCTGGGATATAAGGTTATATATATATATACATATATATATATATATATATATATATATATATATATATATATCATTCGAACACTCCAAACAACACAGGGAAGTGTGGAATAATGCATACTAAGAATAGTAAGAAGAGATAGGAAAAAAATAGAATGGATACGAAAACAGATAAGAATCACAGATGCAATCAGAAGAGCGAAGAGTCTGAAATGGAATTGGACGGAGCATGTTACAAGAAGAGGAGACAACCGACCGACAACAGAAATTATTAACTGAGTGGGTTGGTTGGTTGGGTATTAGGGTTTTAACTGGGAACCAAGGAATATAAAAAGACTAAAAAAGAGATCAATGAATAAATGAGATAAGGAAATTATTTTTTTTATTAGAAGTCAGTGCAAACGAGAAGCATTCAATCGTAGAAAATGGAAAATCATGGAAGAGACCTTTATCCAGCAGTAGATTTTTCAGAGGATGATATATATATATATATATATATATATATATATATATATATATATATGTATGTATATGAGGTGTGCGTTTGTGACCGTATGCTGTGCATAGACTTAATTGTTTTATTCGTGGCCGGTCAAGGCACGTAAGGACAGAGCGTCGACTCTCGGCCCGCCCGTTCACTCATTTATAATAATTATCATTGCACTATAACGAGACATTTCATACGCTTAATATACACCCAGTTCATGTAGAGTTAAATGCGACCCACCGGACCATCAATAACGCCCACCGTCGCCGTGGCACGGGGCCTCGTTGCCCGGCACTAGGCCGCGCTACGTGCACCGGAACTGAAATTATCCCATGATTTATTTCACTCCGAACACACCGCCACAGGTATGAAGAGCCGTGTACCGGCCGAATGGCTTGATGTTGCGTGTGACCATCAAAACCCACACACATATATATATATATATATATATATATATATATATATATATATATATATATATATATGTATTTGTATGTGTGTGTATGTACTAACAGTGTCCGATGCGAGATCTAATAGTAATACACAAATCAGGTGTGTGTAGACGAGGTAGATCCACTATTATTGTACGGTTCGTATTGTTGTACTGCTTTTCATTTACTGTACAGATTTATTGCGACGTTTATCCACACTGTAATTAAATAACATACATAGATATACATGTGTGTGTAAATGCCTTCGACTAGATAGTAATTTATTTAAAATATTTGTTTTGTGTATCGAGCTTTGTTAACTTTGAATTTCAGATGTTTAATTTTTTAACATATATTATAGATATTTACTATATATATATATAAACATATACAGTGCCTTTCAGAGAAAGGGCAAGGCCTGAAGCGACCAATATTTTTGTTTGTTCGACAGCTGTCAGTTTTATTTTGACATTAGTGTAGTTTGGATGCAGGCAACTGATTATGGAGACTTTAACGCCGTTGAAAAGGGACTAATGTGGTGTTGCGGCTCAGTATTGACGATTCGATTTAAAAAAAAATAAATCATGAGTAACGAAGCTCATTTCGAGATCCGTGGATATGTAAACAAGCAAAACTTCCGTTAATGGGGATCGAAGAACCATCGAATGATCCACTAACGACCTCTTCACACCCGCCTAGTGACTGTTTGGTGTGCAATTTGGATTGGTGGCATGATTAGACATTTTTTTAAAATAAAAATGTTACTGTCACTTGTGAACTTTATCGTGCGATGCTTCAACACTTTGTTCTCCATTAGATGTTGTACACAAGACATAGACATTTCAACTCATGATTCTGATCAATGAACAATCTCTTCATCATCCTCGTAGAGTAACTGTTTGGTACACAAATTCGACTGGTGGCATAATTAAACAATTTTTTATCTGGAAATGTTAATAGACATTTTGTTACAGGTGGACGCTACTGTACGATGCTGCAAAACTTATTTGTGTCTGAAATTAGCGAACAAGGTCTACAGCACTTGTGGTTTGAACGGGACGCTGCCACATAGCACCATTTGGCGCTACCATGCAAATTTCACAATATGCATGTCCTGGTTGAATAATTTCACAAGTTGGTCATATCGATTGGCCACCTCGTTCACTTGATTCGATTCATTCCAATATTTTTTCCTCTACTTAAAAGAAATGGTCTACTCTAACAAACCAGTAACAATCCAACAGCTCAGGGACAACATTCGGCAAGAAATCGTTCGAATAACACCAGAAATATATATGAAAAAGTCATGAAAAATTTGACTGAAAAGGCCTGTATTTCTAATACTGCCAGGGGCGGCCTTTTGTCCGATAATATTTTTCATATTTAATTCCACTAGTTAAATAAACGATTAATAGAAAAATAATTTCAAGTGTCTTATTTGACAATCGTCAAACGACAAAATCGGCTGAAGTTCATTGCAACATCCCTGTAGAGGACCGACTGGACATCTCAGTGATTCGAGAGGGACGGCTCGGACGATTCAGCATACAATTAGAAACGTCCGATTGAAAAGATGAGAAATCGCTGTTGTTTCATTGAATAAAATCTCGCCCGTATCTGAATCTGTACGATCTGCACGCTTTTCTGTATGAAGATCGCACACGACGATCAGACGACTCCTCCCTCCCATTCTAAGTAACACATATTAATATTTATAACGGCCGCGTGTGTATGTTTTTTTCCATACAGAGCGTAAATAAAACATTACACATCAACAGTGAGATGTGTATGTCGCAGGAGAGACGCAAAGAGAATATAAATGAGACGGGGAAAAAAAACGCATGTACATATTTTTCATCGGGCGCGGTTCGAAACCGGTCGCCTTATTAACGGCAGAGAGAACAAAAAAAAAAAAAACGACAGCGGCGAAAATCCGTCTCCTCCGTCGGAAAACCAGCGCGGACGACAATGAAGGTCATCAAGGACAGAATGCATATTTATCGGCAGGCCATCATTTACTGCGACATGCAGAAACATATCGCAATTTGTGGAATTTGCATTCAACGTATGGATTTTGAAGAAGCGGCGCCGCATGAATAATTCAAACAGGCGCCGCTAAACGTACCCGTGGGGTGTGTGTGCACATGTGTGTGTGTGTGTGAATGTGTGTACACTATGTAGTTTTCGTCGGAGATGTTCGCGGTGGCGTCATGTTCCGCACGCGATTCCCACTCGCACGCACGGACGGACGGATCGTATAACAATTACACGGTTTTTTCGGCCGTTCGGGCGTCGGCTGAAACGTCGGAACGGTTTGATGGAGACGTGAACGCGATCCGACATGAATCACGCACGGATTATCCGAAAAGTCGGACGTACACGATCGTCTGGGACTCGGCGTGGGTTATAAACGGATCAGCAATGAATTTACAGTGTCGGGGATTCGAAACACTGTGTAAATGGAGATGGCGGAAACGAGCACTCGAACAGTCGTTCGGCGTTAGAAGAACGTGTAAAAGAAATCAGTCTGACACACATTTGAACAGTTCACTACCTGATAATGTGAAACATAGACACCGTGCGACCTGATACACATATAAAATAAATAAAAATATTAACTTCATTACTACTACGGGCGTTTCCACAAATCCGTCGGAGTGACACGCAGATGATGTTGAAGACTCACGTTTATATCTATTCGAATATTTATGTATTTGTTGAAATCGCACTAGTAACTTGGCAATTCCAGTATTTCAAATTGATTAATCGTGCGAGCAATTCAAAAGTATGGAAAAATCCAGCCTTTATTCAAAAGAGTCAGGAGATCATTAACTTAAGTTTATTATTCAGTCCGAAAATACTTTTAATTCATTGCATTGTAAAGTAATGGCGTTGAACTATTACTACTGTGACAAGGAAAATTAAACTGTATAATATCTGGAATTACAATTGTCATGCCTCTCTAAGCCATATATAAACCGGTCACTGTGAACCAATAACTTGCAACAAAAGATTGCTTGGCCATGATACAGCGTAATTGAAATGATTTTTTGTGTCGGTTTGTGATCAGTGATGGGCCTTGGATTCATCACCACATACTAGAATCCAAAGATCAATCGAAACAGTGGACTGGGAGAGGAGATAGGCCAGCAAAGAAGTTCGAAGCTGGTCTAATGACAGACAAAGTCATGGCTTCAGCTTTTTGAAATTCTCAGGGAATTTTGTTGGTAGATTATTTGAAAAAGGAAAATACAATCAACAGAGCTTATTACTGT
>CM068317.1:47884924-48157424 GCA_034766995.1 Acanthacorydalis orientalis
TGATATTAACATCGTCACGACGAAATTACAGTTTCATTGAAACCAAGATTAGAATTCGGAAAATAAAAACCGTAATTATTTTTCCACCAACCTAATAACGCCGACAAATTCCAGCTTGTTCCGTCCTCACTTCAGTGCTTTCTATAAAAAAGTTATAATGAATTTAATAAAACGACAAAGTATCTCACAGTCTTCATCATGAGAGAACGTTAAACAAATCAAGAACTTTTATTAAATATATATACATATATATATATATATATATATATATATATATATATATATATATATATATATATATATATATTCATTTCGAAGCAAATGATCGAACTTCGACGCTGAAATTTCAATAGAAACACAAACCGGGAACATATATGAAAATAGTTTGATCACTCGAGCAATTGCACGTCGTCCCGCCCGCACACAGAACTCGGTCCGAGTTCTTTCTTTCTTTCTTTCTCGTTACTCTTGTTCAAACGTACTCGTACGACGACGACGATTCCGTTCAAATATCGCGCTGATCAAAATTTCCTTGTAACAATAACAAAAAGTCCGAACCGTTCCCGATAAAACAAGTTCGAGTAACAAACTGGAGCACGTAATTGTTCGTTCGAGTTTAAAACTGCTGCTTGGATGGAGCGGCGTCGTCTAGTGCACGGGATGCAGCCCGACGACGGTTTTCTAGACTTGTCTTTCTCTCGACGGCTCCAGTACATCCACGTGTATATGTGTATATATATATATATATATACACAGGCCGTCTCAAAAAAATGTATACACACTTTGAACGATGATAAATTTAGTATTTATTAAAATAACTACGTTTAAAACTCCAAATTAAACAATGCATTTTTTTCAGTTACACCAACTGATGACCGTTCCGGTCCAGACACTTCTGATAACATGGAGCGATAGAATTGCAAACACAATGGTTTGGTTTGAGATTTGAGCGAATTTTCTTTCACTCGATGCTCTCAATTCATTAACTGTTGCCGGTTTTGTGCTATTGACATTATCTTCGATGAGTCCCCGTAAAAAAGGTCGATTTGTGTGAGGCCTAGAGAGCGCGGAGAGAATTCAATTCTACATCTACGTCCAATCCATTTGTACGGAAAATTCTCATCAAGATAAGCCCTCATATCACGATGGGAGTAGGGAGGTGAGGTGGGAGAGGTGCATGATCCTGTTGAAATAAAAGTCTTTCTCATCTCTAAACAGAGCATGAATGCGTGGTATGATAAATATACACAAATTACTATATAAATACGAGTATATACATGCATACATATATACATATACATATATATATATATATATATATATATATATATATATATATATATATATATATGTATATATACACGTTATAATGCTACACCAGACCAATCATTTTTTTTTAAATATAAACAATCTTGTTATGAGTGAATGAATTTGAGATTAGCCAATGAATATTATTTCGTTGTCTAAGTGTAATACACAAGTGGCATGGCTGCAGCTAAACTACTTAGAAGGAACAAAAAAAACATAACTAATTTTTTTAACTAAATATTTTTTCCCCCGAATCCAAGAACCACGTCCATATACATATGTACATACTGTACAATAATTACACTCAATAAATATCTCCGTTACACAACTCAAATAACTATGTGTGCACCTTCACAAATTCAAAAAAACATACCATCTGCTTATTCGGAAGTTTCGTCATCCGGCATAACCGCGACAGAGGTTATTCTTTTATATATATATATATATATATATATATATATATATATATATAAAGAGAGAGAGAGAGAGAATATATGCAGTACGAGCAAAGCGAACTGTGGCGGAGCCCCCGGAAGTCGGCTATCGTAGTCAGTAAGGGGGAAGATCCCCGTGGTACACTATAAATTAAATTTGATACGCCTAAAATAATTCTTAGAAAAATTAGAATTTAATTAGTTTTATTTGTATTGTTGATTGCGCTTTGATGATAGAAGCATCGCTGCCGAAATGTGTATAAACGAAGATAACTCATTGAACAATTTTTATATTAAAAAATGTATATTTTTTGAACGATCTGAAATTGTACATTTCCATCGAATGTTTCTTGTTCTTTCCTCCTCTGCCGTTTTCAAAATTCGTATAAACAACATAAATAATGAATAACGTTCGACTGAACATGTTTGATTAGAAAACCGTGGATGCAAAGGACGAATATTCATTTATGAAAGTGAATTCAGCCCCAATATCAGACTAATATTGTTTCGATTAAAAATCTAAATTGAGAAATGTATAAGAGAGGAAGATACCATTTATCATAAACTGTTCACAACATCCTTAGAAGAAGTGTTCAAATCGCTCGACCGAGTACATGGAAGAATAAAAATGAAATGAGAAAAGCTATCTCGTCTGCTTTCCTGATGATACTGTTACATTTACAAACACTACGGAAGAACTGGAAAACAGAACATGATACAACGCCGGTCGGACATAAAAACGACTAAATATGAATCGCCGTGAAACAAATTCATTTGTGGAAGAGAAAAAAGAAGACAAGAACACCTCTTGAGATACGATTCGCACTAGTATTATTCGTATCCATTTATTTATAGAACAATGAATGAACGAATTTCTAAAAATATGCGACAACGGACGACCGACCGTACGCGATAAGAAGGTTCGAATATTCCTATAAAAAAAAAATATTCTGATGCGAGACCGCACTTTATCACCGCAGTGACCGCGTTAAAAAGATATCAACCGCGTTTCATGTCCGACATTTTCTTCGGGCGTCTGATTATACTCTTTGCACAGTGTGTCGATACGAAATGTGATAACGTTCAGACTACAACCTGACAGTGTTATCTGTTGACTAATCGTTCATTTCCTCTTGCAGTTTTTTTAATCAACGATTCATAAAAATTAATAACGAAACACAGCTGCAAGACTTTATACGATTTTCTATGAAGTCATATGACACAGAGCTCAGGCAGTCACAAATCAATTCTTTTTCATTCCGGAAAAAAGAAAAAAACAAGAAAACTACAAAAGAATTGATCCCTTATCGAAAATGTTGAAACTATATTTGTGCACATCGACGCTTGCACTTGTGAAGTGAGTTTAGTCACAAAAACAACCCTGTTTTTATACTTTTCAGTCTGTTTTTCATGTTTGTAATAACACAACAAGCGAATTAATATAATTCAATGAAAAGAAGTCCAAGTTCTCATGTATGTCCCATAGACAGATCATAATGGGTGATCTCAGTAAAATGGCGTGGGTAATAAGTTTAGAGCCAATAAAATAAACATTTTACTGCAATTGCGGAAAGATTTTTATATATCTCTCTCTTTCTATCTATGCATATACAGCAGAACTCCAGTTATCAGGCATAACCTCTGCTGTCGACGGATAAACGACGGATAACGAAATTTCCTGATAAGCTGATTGTGTGGGTTTTTCAATTAATGAAAGTCCGCACATAGTTATTTGAGTTATGTAATAATGATATTTGTGTATAATTATTACACACAGTGTGTAATAATTATACACACTGTATCTACATCCGCATCTTTGAAAACTTGAAAGACCTGTGAAAAGCTCGAGAACATCTTTTATTTTGCGGCAAACTCGATTAATTGGTCCGCCTTAACAAACAACAGAAATCAACGAATTGCACACACAAATAATCCGCATGAAACGTTAAATCATATTTTTCATTATTGGGGAAGTTCATAAAGATTAATACAAAAAAAAGAAAATACACTGTTAAGATCCGTAACACTTTTTTTACTCCGAACCTTCAGTGAATGCAATGTCCTGACGAAATTTCTTATCAATTCTACAGTGAAATCGTATAACAAATAACTGATATCGACCAATCATAACAGAGACCACATGACCGATATCAACCAATCAGAGAATGGATACATGTCACAGGAACGGCATCACTGGTTCATTTTTATAATACAGAAAGAGTATTAAAAAAAATCGGTCGAAATTCAAATAGCCTGTACATATATATATATATATATATATATATATATATATATATATATATATATATATATATATATATTTGTACTCATCATGTAAATTTGAGATAAGGATTGATGGGATAAGGATATTAAAAACTTTCTTGGAAATCTGTGGAAAAGAGAGGCACTGAATCGAACAAAATGGAAAATCATGGAAGAGGCCTTTATCCAGCAGTGGATTAACAGAGGCTGAAGATGATGATGATACATATATATATATATATATATATATATATATATATATATATATATATATAATCTCAAACAATTAAATAATTCTTCACAGACAATGAGAAACAATCCACACACACACACACACACACATATGTATGAACGGTGTTGATATCAAAAAAAAAAAAAAATGGAACGCACTGTCAAATTGACAAACAATCTGAGACAAAGTGTCATTTGAATAAATTAAATGTGAGTTAACCGAAACAATTAGTTCATATATTTTCGTGTTTCTTAGTGTTCCATTATACTTCTGTCATAATTACAAGTGGTGTAATCATATAATTAGCGGGTCGTATCGAGCGCACAACGACACAATTGTCACACACACCGAATATATATATACACACACACATGTACATATATATATATATATATACATGTGTGTATGAATGAGTTAGTATTTCGTGCACGGTTCTGTTGTACAAATTTCCGTTTTGAGTTTTGTCTCGATGACCGTGAAAGAATTATTGTCTTATTGTTTGGATGTCGCTGATACGTTTGCTGTGCTGTTATTAATTATTATAAATAATTGTATTGTTCGTTCTTTGTACCGATGTTGTTGTTTGTGGGTGACGGAACGGTCATTCCGGTCAAACGATTGAGTGAAATGAATCTGATAAACTGAACATAAGTATTTATACAGTTCTTATTATTTTTTTTTACAGTTCTTAGTTTTTGAGCTGATCTTGATAATTTCTGTCCGAAGACCTGTCGTATATTCTCATGCCTTGTGAATCTCCCACTGACTTTGACATTATCTTATAGTGGTTACACCGTGTTGTCTGTTGTATCATCCTGACTTGATTTCAAGGAAAAATCTTCAAAAGACTTAGAAGACATATTTACGTTCTTATACAAATATGTCAGAATATGTGGCAGGTTTCATACGATTGAAACGAGAAATATACAATGTTTATATTTTCTTTTCACAATTATTATTACAGATACTACTGGCAGTTATATTCTGAGGCTGCCACTAAGACTCAGTAGCTATTAATGTCTACTATTAGGTTGGTAGGAAAATCACTGTGGGTTTTGTATTCTGAATTCTGACCTTAATTTCTTTCAATGCAAGTGTTACATCGTGTTCATGTTCATATCATTTCAAAGTACGTTATTCAATCTGTATTTTCGTGACGTCGACTTTGGTTTTATTATTAATTTTGCTTCAAATTGAGGTATTGGATTAAAGATGGAACAAGAAATAAATTAGAGAAATTTGTTGTAAGTGTTCGAAACGGGCGATATAGAAAGGCTGAAGTCCACTCTTGAAGGGATCAAATCTCCAGGAACGACAGATCAACCACACGATTACAGAGGTCCATAGACACTATCAGCTGAACTGAAAACTAATTGAAAAAAACTCATTGGTGAAACCCTGTACTTGCTAAAAAATCAAACACTGTTTTGAACAGAGGACCCTCCATCGATCTGCATAACAATTACACGAATTAATTAATATGCACGAGATGACATAAAAACGATCCGGCACTTCATAATATTTCATTTACGAATCGGGGTGTTTCAAAAAAAAATTACGATTATAGTATGAAACAGTTTCATAATCGAGTCGTGAACATGAATCAGCACGGCGTACATGTGGAAAAAAAAAACGTTCACGAGCACGTCTACACATGTTATAATTATACCGGAAAAAAAAATCTTATGAACGAGCGCCACGCTGTTTATTTATGTTAAACGTTCAAAAACAGGCCGAGCCGAACGGAGAGACGCTCGACGAGTGGGAGGGGAGGGAGAGAGAGAGGAAAAGCGTGCACGCACGAGCCGGCCGAAAAAGCGCTATCATTTAAAATCCAAACACGGGCGGCGAATGTTTGAGAACAATTGCGCGTGAAATATTTCCGGTCTGGCGGGTTCCGGTCGGTGCAGTCTTATGACGGGAGGGATGGCGTCGGCGACGACGTTGGGCCGCGCGACTGTTGAACGAAAACGGACTGCGAAAAAATTACATGTGTTGTTTATGTGCGTTTGTGCGAGCCGGGGAATAAAAAAAAAAAAAAAAAAACCGGGCCGCATTAACACTCCGGGCCCGGTGGAAAGCTCACGCTTGACAAGTACGATTCCAATGCGGTAGTCCGTGTGTTCAGCGTAGCGGACGCATTCACAATGGTTAACTAAAATGTTATACTTTAATGCGTCTGCATGCACATTATGAAACGCTATAGGTATAATTAAGCGTGGCCGGGCTTTTATATACCTTGCACACACATACACATACACACACAGTATGTATTCATTTATAAACGTACACCCACACACCTCTTGTATAATGTTTTTCCGGTAGAGCAAACAAAGCTTCGATTATAGACTAGGACGAACAGTAATTTTATTAGCATATCTCATACACATATATATATATATATATATATATATATATATATATGTGTGTATTTTGTATATATATATATATATATATATATATAGAAAGAGAGAGAGAGAGCAATTGAGCAGGATTTTCATATTGAAGACACAAATGGGTTCCAATCGAAGCTTTAGTTTTCACAGGCGTCAGCTTGTACTTAGTCGACGTATGAACTGAAAGTCCTGACACCTTAGGGTTGAATTGTTTTTTTTTCTTCGACGTAGAATTACGTCTAACGTTTCAGCCTGCCCGGGTTGTCTAGGCCATAACTAAAAAGATAAAATTGTGTGTTTTTTTTTTGAAGATGTGCCGAAAGTAGTAGTGGAAAGCTGACACTCAGCTAGACTGAGGATGGAGCCCATCAAAACAATGTATCAACGGGGTCACGGACGGAAAAGTCAATTAGGTTTAATGAATACATTTCAATTCGTTTATTTTCTATCTTCCAAATAACCAGAATATAAAAAGGGGCGCACTTTCATTGCGCGAATAAAGAACCAAATATTGTAAGAATGTTTGAAAGTTGGAAGAAAATTATTTTCTCTTGAAACATGTATGTATACACACACATATACATATACATACATAATATATATATATATATATATATATATATGTGTGTGTGTGTGTGTGTATAAGCATGCATACATGTGTATGTATCTGTATCCAGTCAAAAAGACTCGTCGTATAAAGTGCAACATATTCATTTCATTTCCCTTTCAAAAAAAAAAAAACCACAATGTCTGGAGGCACATTTCGGCGTGCCACCGCGTCACCCCATCTTCGTATCCGCGTGCCCCTCTCCCCCATCCCCTCTCGCAGTCGCTGTACGTTCGCCATTATGTTTTATGATACTCGGGAGGTACATTTTTATGTGAATGTAGCGGATAACTTTATATAAAGCCAATGAGAGACGAATCAAAAGACATAGCAAATAAGGAAAATATACACTGCATTGATACGATGCCTCAGAGATATTAATAATATATTCATTTGTTCCCCATTTTCGTCTTTGTTGTACGTTAAAGAACGATTTTTAGAAAATTTTATTCCGGTTTCGGTCGATATTGAATTCTCTTTTTTTTCTCTTCATTCTTTTACGTTCGCCGTTCGATTCGAGACGGACGCGCGGTCGTGTGGCCCGATATTTCTGTATTGGCGGTATCTTCGATGCCGCTCGATTTTATTAACATTAAAAATACGACGACGGATAACGATATCGGAAATATATTGTAGATTATATGCGCATATACAGACACGTTAGAAATCATAAGCTCGATGAAGTTCATATATATTTGATGTTCATGTGAAATTTAAAAATGTAATATGAGATTTTTGCCTCTCTCTCTCTCTATATATATGTGTGTGTGTGTGTATACATATATATATATATATATATATATATATATATATATATATATATGTCGTTTGATAAGTTTGGTAAATTCCTATGATGAGGCGCCACTGTTCATTAGGTAACGTCATAGCTATTAAGTGTCACTTTTCAAGCTAGCATAAGTGAAATTTCAGCGAGAAGAGACGCGTTGTTCCTGTTCTACAGATGTTTGAAGCGAGCATTGTAGGTGTTATCGTAGAAGTGATAAAAAACGAGAAGGCCTTTTCGAGTCGGAATGAAACATGGTTCCACCAACCACATATCTGAGTCGGATCAGCAGTCAAAGCAGTCGGCAACGACTGATGTAAGTGTGTCGAAAAGGCGAAGACCGTTTTGTCGGTTGGGAAGATGTTGGCCACTGTTCTTTAAAGATAAGAGAAGAACGGGATGGATATGAAAACAAAGTATAGATACAGACATAATAAAGACAGTGAAGAGTTCGAAATGAAAACGGACGGGACATATTCCTCCAAGAGAAGACAATCGACAGACCTGAGAAAATATTGATTTAAAACCGAGAAACTTAAAAAGATCTAGAAAAAGACCAATGGATATGAATATGTATATATATATATATATATATATATATATATATATATATGAGTATATATCGTATATATATATATATAAAATTTATATTTAAATATTTATGACATTGTTTACGATCCCACGATAGTATGACACAAGCACGATGAGTAACTGCCGTGAAATATTGGAATCCGTCCCACTCTATCTGTTTGTGCAGAACTCGGCGACAACAAATAACGTTATTGTGGCGGACATTTGCTATCAATTGATAAATAACAAGTTCACATTATATTCTCATTATATCTTACACATGTGTACAAATACATTTGTGTATATATATATATATATATATATATATATATATATACAAATTCAACAGTGATTTGAAAGTATCATAAATAATTTAAAGATCACAGAACGAATCAAAACATATTAAATCTTCGGGAAGTTCTCAAACACACTAACCGATTGATGAGTGAAAATTTTGGATTCTGCAAAGAGATAAATTTAAATAGTGTGTATATACATATATATATATATATATATATATATATATATATATACACATATATAGAGAGAGAGGGAGAGCGTCAAGAGGGGCAGATGCCCCGGGCCTGACAATTTTAGGAGCCTCATTTTTTAACACAACCTGTTAGAAAATACAAACATCATTTGTATGCAGTGCATATAGCAATTCTATAACGCACAACACATAAACGAAATGAAATCACTACAGAATTTGAAATAAATCTCTTTTTAATAGAACTCTCTTTGATTCTGATTTGATTCGACAGTTATCGACAGCATTTTGTGTTACGGGCAATCGCCGAATTTAAACAATTCGAAATAAAACAAGCGAAAATCTATGTTACAGCTAGCTGTATGGAGATTTTTGATTCAGTGTGTGTGTGTGTATATATATATATATATATATATATATATATATATATATATATATATATATATATACACTGTTGAGTTCGTCATGTGTTCTGTTCTGCAAATTGTTTTTTTCTCTATGTTTGTCTATCGTTTATAATGCAATGTGTTGTAATTTGTTTTTTTTTGTATGTGTAGCCTTCAGTAGGTTTTTTGAAATTTTTTTCAGGCATTCCAAACTCCTAAGCTTACCTTAATTTCAGCACCAAGAACCTATCTTCCTGTCAAAACCGGCCCAAAAGCCGTTGGCTAATATCCCAGGACCCAACCTCCGTATCATAGCAGTGCACAGCTCTACAGCACTGTATTTATTTGCTATTAATAAAATCTTTTTTCATTCTGATATGTATATATATATATATAATTTACAACATGTTTCAAATTGTACGAAGAGGAATACATGACACAGAATGTTCATTTCATTCATTATCTCTAATACGGCACACACATTCGCAGAATCGTTTTGAATCACTTCACGGTTTTACAGTACGTGGCCGCTTCTGTGTCTGTGTGTCAGTTTATGTCGAACGAGGGGGAGAAAAAGAAAGTTTCATACTTTACGAAATGTGTGTTTTTATGTTATTCGAGAGAAAAAAAATCGTTACATAAACTGCAACTAAAAACATATTACTAAAATGACATAAAAAAAAGAAACGAACGAGAACGAACGAACGAACGGCAACATCGAAGACGCTTCACTGTATTCGTCCATTCGTCCGCGTACACATGCATTCTTATGCGTGTGTGTGTGTGTGTGACTAAGATAATCTAATAATAAAATTTAAAACAAAACAGAAGAACAGTGTGGGGAGAAGAGCGAAAAGTTATTTTTATTACTGGCGCGAGCGCAAACTTTTGCGCATAACAGAAAACGATAGTTGTATTGTCATCGCATATATCACTGCGAGATGCCGAGATAAATATAAAACGGTGTGTAACAAATGTGTGTTTTAGTTTCTTATAAATCACTCGTTTCCAGTGGAAGAAAAGTTTTCGGCGACGGAACGAAAGAGCAAACGCTGTAAATATATAAAACAGGTTATTGCTCTTTTCGCCGGCTCATGAATAAAAAGCGCATGACTAATCTTGGGCGTCGGGGTGCGCTCTTTTTTTACGGGCCGCGCGCTTTCTTCGACGAGTGAATGTTTTTTTCATTACTTTATCTCCGACCTACTTGCATGGAAAATGTACAAATGGGGGTGCGCGGACGCGGGCTACGTATTTTTTTTATATATCTCTTCAACCCTTTTTCTCCGTGTTGAGGGATGGACGCGCGCGCGTCGCGCACAGTCATGATTCAGAGACGGACACATTTGTGTGTGTGTGTTTGTAGATCGTGACGGGCGAGTTGAAGAAACTCTTGAGCAACTTGAAGGAAATTCAACAAAACGTACATTTTTCAAATGATTGTGTTGAATGGTCGATCTAATCTAAAACATGATGTCATTTTCTATTGAAATGCAAATTAGTACAAGTGGGTTGTTTGACAAGTTTGGTAAATTTCTATGATGTGGCGCCACCATTCATTTGGTAACGTCACGGCTATCGAGTGTCACTTTTCGAGCTAGCACAGGTGAAACTTCAGCCAGAAGAGAAGTGTAGCTCCTGTTCTACAGATGTTTGAAGCGAACATTGTAGCTGCTGCCGTAGAAGTGATAAAAAAACGAGAAGGCCTTGTCGGGTCGGGATGAAACATGGATCTACCACCATGCATCTGATCAGCAGTCAAAGCAGTGGACAACGACTGATGAAAGTGCGTCGAAGAAGGCGAAGACTCTTTTGTCGGTTTGGAAGGTGATGGTCACTGTTTTTTAGGATTCCGAAGGAATCATCGTGATCAACTACTTAACAAGAAGAAAATCGATAACAGTAGCCTATTGTGTAGCATTATCGGACCGTTTGAAAGAGCTGGAACAAAAACGGCCAAGATTGGCGCACAAAAAAGTGCTCTTTCGCCAGGACAACGCGCGTCCCAAAAATATACTGTCCCAGTGACAAAACTAAGCGAATTAGGCTTCGAATTGATTCCTCGTCCATCCCATTCTCCGGACTTGGCCTCGTGCGACTCCTTCCACTTCCCAAACATGAAAATTTGGCTCGGTGGGATGAAATTCCCGCCGAATGAGGATGTCGTTGCCGCCGTCAATGAATATTTTGCAGACTAGCTGGACCGGGTGTATAGCCCTCAATGGAAATTATGTTGAGGAACAGAATCGACTTTTTCCAAGAAACGGTGTTTTACTTGCTTTTTTTACCATACTTATCAAACGATCCATGTACGTTGGGAATAACAAGAAGAGATAAGAGAAGAACAGGACGGAAATGAAAACGAAGTATAGATACAGACATAATAAAGTGAGTGAAGAGTTCGAAATGGAAACGGGCGGGACATATTCCTCCAAGAGAAGACAATCGACAGACCTGAGAAAATATTGATTGGGAACCGAGAAATTTAAAAAGATCTAGAAAAATACCAATGGATATATATATATATATATATATATATACCAGTCGGTGAGATGTGTTGAAAATTAAACGATTTCATTAAGACATTCGAGATAACACAACGGATGTGACAGGCGCTCTCCAGTTTCACGACGAAAGACAGGAAGGAAATGAAAAGATCCGAGTGTAATTTTCAACAATGACAGCGTCGATGAAATAAACTCATAGATCGACAGAGGACAGGTTTTTTTAATAAAAAAAAACACTCAGAAGCGAAAAAAACACGATATTTCTGTTTTAAAATAAAGACCGTCAGCAGGACGTGACCGGTCGGTCGGGACGCGCCGATATCAAAAAAAAGTTAACATAACAGATAAACAATCCACAATACGGGACGTCGTTAACCGGCATCGAAACGGTGTAACGACGTCTTTATCCGACGAGGCGCGGCGTCGAGCGGCGCGGCGCGGCGACGGCGCCTCCGTCGTAATGCGGACGCGTCAAATATAAACGCTCTTAAGGGTATTATCGCATGTCAAATTATATACGAAAAAAGAAAAATGCGTTTTTAATGTGAATCATAATGCCGGGACGCGCGTTCTCTCCGCAGCAGATTCAATGCGAAATCTATACTTAATGAGTTTTCCTTCAGTGACGGCGCCGCGGCCGATCATTCCGTGCGGCCTGTGTCTGTGTGTTATGGGTTCGCATTCGTGGCGTGCAGAGAACGATGTGCAGATATCGTCTCGTTCGTGATTTATTGTATGTACACACACACACACACATACATACAGCCGTCTGCATGAAAATATCAGCGAGGCAATTGAAGTTTCACATTTTCAAAAAAATTTACTTCAAATAAATTTCAAATTACAATGTCATCCCTTATCAATAACATCCTTTAAATATGGAATTTATTTTAAGTCGGTAACACTCTTCTACTGTCTGGTCTTTGGCAACTTTCGAATTTATAGCGACAATTTTACACGTGGAACAAAAGAGTAATCTTTCTCTCTTTGATTAAATTTCGGTGTTACATTTCGAATCAGTTTAATATTTCTTCCAGATCCATAAAAGTAAGAGGTTTGAAATATTAGTTAATGTAAAATAATGCTGATTTTCTTATTCTACATCAATTATAATTGGTCGAGAATGCGGTGCAAAATGGGTACGAGATGTCTAATAAAGCAGAACAATTTATGAAAAAAAAAACATACAAGTTTACACAGGATGTGTTAGGATGTTCAGTAAAAATAATATCAAATTCTATAAAATGGAAAAAAGGACCCGAAGATGGTCCATATCAAGTAAGTTTTAAAAATATTAATTTATATGAAATAATGATGATTTCCTTATTATAAATCCGCAAAAATGGCATGAAAGGACACTGAATACTAGAGATGAGATCCATAATAAAAAAAAAAAAAGTTATAAACGAAGAACAAACAAGTTTATACAAGAAGATAAGTTAGGGTGTCCTACGAAAATGATATCAAATGCTATAATGTGGAAGAAAGGACCCGAAAAACGGGATGTGAAGAAACAAACATCTTCTTTACAAGATCGCCGTATAACAGTTTCATCAAAACGCGATCCATTTAAGATCTCCAGTCAAATAAAACACGAATTAAAACTCTCAATTCACGTTTATTGAACATGTTTATTAAGACTTATTCTAAATTATTGCGAAGTAGGATCTGTACTTCATTTGATTTTAAATAAATTATCATGCAACAAGCATACATCAGCCAGAAATAAAATATTTTTTATCTTGTTTTATAGATATTTTTATCATTTCTCAAATTGAATTCAATCTTCGTGCACAACACTGTATGTATGCATGTAGGGGAGACCGGGGCTAAGTGAACATTTGATTTCTGACCCGGGTGAAAACGTTTTATGAATGTTAATTAAATTTGAAGTGGTTATTCTTAAATTTTATGTTTTGCCAAATTTTTGTTATTATTTTAATGGGACTGCCGTTTAAACGAACAGTGCTATTCATTATGTTTATGCAAACGATTTATTTTAAATTATTATAGAGCAGTATTTGCATTTTAAATAAATTAACATGTAACAAGTAATAAATATACATATGTAAAATGTAACATACAATAAAATAAATTAACATGTAACAATAAATCAATCAGAAACAAAACAATTTTTTATGTTGTTTCATGCACATTTTCATATTTGATTTTCCCACAATTTCTTTCACAATTTCAATGTGACTTATTTTAACGAACGGCGCGAAAAACCGGTTACTAATTCATGAAAATTAAAAAGAAGAATATGTGAAAAGCATTCTCGTCGCTTACGAATATCGAATTCTCCTTTTATCAGAATATTCCGTATCATCTTGTTTCTATCGCATCGATTAAGTCTGAATATAAGAGACACAGGAACGAAACTGTTTGTACTGAAAACAACGACGGATGTTACAATGTTTTCTATACATTTCTCACAAACATTTTTTTCCGACGTTCGTCATTCTCTTTTACATTCAATTACAGCAAATATTATTTTATCATCCGATAATGCAAACATTTATTTTGTATGATTCATTTTGACGCTCCGTATTCAAACATGTTTGTTTCGAGGAATCGTACACACCTTAGAGACACACACACACACAGATATATATATATATATATATATATATAAATACATTTGTGTGTATGTGAATTTGTATGCATTCAAATGACTTGTATAACTAAAAATATGTGACTTACATTTGTCTCCGTTCATTTCCACAGAAACCCATATTTGGCATATGCTGTGTTGATACATTGTTCTGTTTTCATTGTCTTCTTTATTCGTTTTGTCGCTGATTTATTATTCAAGTATTCATTATAATCGTACCATTACATCTATGCTAATCACATATATATATATATATATATATATATATATATACCAAATACCAGTATGACTTAAATTTATATACGGAGTGAAAAACATTTCCACTCTATTACCACATAATCGGTCATAATAACTACATTGAAGAACCAGGGCATAGAAAACAGATACATCGTGTTGCTAGATAAAATCTACAAGAATGCAGCCTTGACAGTGAAGCTACAGGAAGAAACAAAAAAGATAAAAATCGAGAGAGATATAAGACAGGAAGATTTTATTTTAAGACAGAGAGATATAAGACAGGGAGAAGACAATATCGCCGAAATTATTTACTGCAGTGTTAAGTGCCCCATACACTATCAGTTCTAACTGATCGGTTAAACATAAAAATGTTGGACTGATCAGACTGTGTGTACACACATCATCAGATCTAACTGATGCAGTGTGCATCATGCATAATCAGATTTATTCCTTGATCGTTTCATCTTTGATTTTTCTATCATAAAGGATGTCGCAAACAGTATCGAATTGGTTGAACTAATTCGCCATCGTTTTGAATCGTGCCATTCATGACAAAATATTAATTTTTAAGAACACCTGCTAATCTAAGGTAGAATACATTTGCTACGCCACTGAAAGTATGTATTTTATTCTTTCAATTATACGCTAGTAAGAAATTTATTTAATTAAAAAAAATTGATTAGTTTTTTTTAACCGGAGTTTAAAATTAATTTGTACACTAAGTGGTTAAAGTTTAATTTAATTTTTAGTTAACCAAAAATAAAATAAAAAAATGCATGATGTGGTATTTGAAATTTTTTGATTGTCTTTAAATGTCTATTATGCCCGGAAATTTTTTTTCAAAAAACCGGGACACTCGATTATACTCTGACTGATATTTAATACATCTTAAACCCGCATCCTTTGGTACGCTCTCAGCGTTATGTTTTCAGTTTACAGATGTGTCATCGATCAGTCGACAAGTCAGTAAGATATCCTTGACATATACCTTCACAATAAAAATAAATAAATAAAAAAAAAAAAAAAAAAACAGGAAATTTCAATCAAAGTGAAAGGTCAGAGATGGCATCTGTCAAACTAAGTACTTAAGTAAATCAGACAAATAAAAAACACTCAATTCGAAAATTTTCAAAACAGTTCCGGTGTGCTGTTTTTTCGTCACAGGCTGTATACACATTAAACATTGTCTGTCGTACGTATCCACTCGACTGTATATATTTTCTAGTGAGGGAGAGCGCGTGTGTGTGTGTGTTTAGTTATATGTCTCTGCCGGCTATATCCGACGCTAGTATCTCAGAGGACGTCTGCCGTCTATTCAGCTCGGTCAAAAAGCGTCTCGTTACAAGAAAACTCCGGGGTTTCCGCCAACAAACTGCTGAAACTTACGATAAGTCGACTACGACAACAACATGGTACCTACATACATTTTTTCTCGGCGTACAATGACTCTCAAAGCAAAACTTTTACATTAGTTTTCATGAACGAACCACCGCATCGTTCTGATATTGCTACACACGCTATTTTGATGAATTTTAAATTATATTATGTTTTATATACACACACACATATACACATATTGATGATGCAGTGTCGTGTTTACATAAACATTTGTGGCCGACGCCGCGCGTTCCAAATATGCAAAGAAAAACGACGTAATTACCATTATAATGAAGACTTCATGGGGAATATTGGCGCGGGTGTAACTGTTATATATTGTAAGAATATAAATAAATATGTGCGGTCTTTGATATTTCGTACGTGACCGATGGAATGATTTCCGTTCGTTTGTCTATTTTTGGAAAAACGGAACCGGTTGTAACGTGGACTGCTCGTTCGTGAAACGTGTTTGGATACTTTCAAAGTTTTTATAACTTGTTCTGTTGTGTATTTACCTTATCAGAGACATAATCTAGTGGACGGAATAATCGATTCTCACCTGAAACAAGAAGAAAGAATTATATTAATATTGAATAAAACTCATATATTTATGTAGAAAGATGATCAGGATTTTTCTGTTAAGCTTGTGTTTTAAATCGGGATTTAATCTAATCTGATATAAAAGTAATAGAGAGACCACTCATTCATTAATGTGGAAAGTTGATTAAGATTTTTCTGTTCAACTTGTATTTTAAATCAGGATTTAATTCAATCTGATATAAAAATTATAGAAACACCAGTCATTCATTTATGTGGACATAAGATCAAGATTTTTCTGTTAAACTTGTGTTATAAATCAGGATTTAATTTAATCTGATATAAAAGTAATAGAGAGACCACTCGTTCATTTATGTGGAAAGTTGATCAAGATTATTCTGTTAAACTTGTGTTTTAAATCAGGATTTAATTCAATCTGATACAAAAATTATAGAAACACCAGTCATTCATTTATGTGGAAAGAAGATTAAGATTTTTCTGCTAAACTTGTATTTTAAATCAGGATTTAATTCAATCTGATATAAAAGTAATAGAGAGACCATTCCTTCATTTATGTGGAAAGTTGATCAAGATTTTTCTATTAAACTTGTGTTATAAATCAGGATTTAATTCAATATGATATAAAGAGTCATAGAGAGACCACTCATACATTTATGTGGGAAGATGATCACGATTTTTCCATGCTTAGAAATATTATTTATGATATATTCTAGACATTGTCTCTAGCTTAGCTAACATTATCAGCTTTTTGATAATTTGAACGGAGATTTACACGGACTCCATTTCAATGATGACAATGAGCTGAAACCAGTGATAAACGACAGCTTTAACACGAAAACGGAAAATTATTTTTATAAGGGTACAGAATTGATAATTAAGAACCGTAAAATATGTATTCAAGTTAAAGAGGATTATACAGAAAAATAGTAAAACCATGTTTTTTTTATTTACATTCTTGCCTGTCTAGGCTGAGAATATTTGGCGATAGCCTTATATATATATATATACATATATGTGTGTGTGAGAGAATATTTGGCGATAGCCTCATATATATATATATATATATATATATATATATATATATATATATATATATGAACATATATGTGTGTGTGTATCTAAATGTTCGTAGAAAAAAATATTAACAAGATCAGAATTAAACTGCGAGTCCAATATCCACGCACAAACTTTCAAATAAACCACGTCCGTTGCGAGTTTATTGAATGACCAACAAGGTCAGCCGAATATTGCGTCAATGGATTAACAGTTCGGCCGTTTATGAGGTCAGAAGAAACAAAAAGTGTATCGAATATACAGGCAGATGCAGTGAAAAAAACAACATGTGTTCGAAATCGATTGGAGTCGTTTTTTTCCTCCCCTCCCGTTCGATTCGAAACAGACTGTTTAGTATTTCGCACGTTCGCAGGAACAGTTCTGATTATAATTTCTAGTATTTGTTTGATACAACAGAAATGATTGATTGTTGTTTACAGCGGCGTCGAGAAAAAATCGATTTTTCCACAGCTCGGTGACGTGAAGACGGAATGTGTATAATTATTAGGTGTGGAAAATCATTCTCTGCCATTTGAAAACGCTGTATTTATTGTCCGAGCAGTTGGCATAACCTCACAAAACAGTAGTGAACGTGATGGCGTCCGAAAAGAGCACCCTATGAGGCATTGCATACTTTTTGCATTCTAGTTAAAAAATGCCATCGAAAATAGGAGAAAAATTTGTACAACTATGAGAAAAAGTGTTGATTGTTACACATGAAACATGCAAAAAATACTAAAACAATGGAAGAGGTTCGAAAATACATTGACAACTTCATCCACTCAAAGTAGCCATCTTTTTTTCGATAAAGGATTCGTCAGTTACCCGACAGATAGAGCAAAGTTATACAAAATACTGGAAGATGTTTTGATGATTCGATTTTTCAGTAAACATGCATTCCCTATTTAAAAAAAATGTACTGAATTGATTTGTACACCTAATACCTATATACACATTCACACTGACATTTACCGATAAAATAAGTTTAAAAAAAATCATAAAAATTAATACAAACATAATTGAAAGACATTCGCACGAATGTTAAACCGTATACTGAAAATCAAACGGATCCATCTTGGAATTCCGCTTGAAAAAAAAATGATGCCGAAACCGAGAGAATGATTCGTTCAACTTTTGGGGAAAGCGTTGCAGCTCATAGAACGTGCAAGAAATGCTAAAACAGTGAAAGAGGTCTGAAAATCAATTGACGGCTTTGTAAATGAGTTGGTGCAGTAAATTTATGCAGACTTTCTGCAAAATCAAACTGCGCTCACTTATTTATTTGATAATAGGTGTATTTTATTTGAAATGAATATTAAAGTCTGATACCGTGGATAGAAATATGCTTTAATTTGAACTGTGTGTGTCGGTATGAAGTCTAAACTGTGGTGTGTATGAATTTCATTGTTTCTTGGTACAAGTTCTGTCTGTGAATTACACTGTGTTTTGGAGCACTGATCTGTGTATAAATTACACTGTGTTGTTATGTGTACGTATTACTGTGTTCTGATGAGCTCGTTTCAGCAGTGGTCCCACAACTCAAAATCAAAAAGAGTTTCATTGTGGTGAATAAGTAGCTCCACGCCGCAGAGCTTTGCGTTGGATGGTAATGATTATAGATTCCGGGATCTTAGCCTTGTGGCCTTTTAACCTGTTTTGAAATTATCATCTATAACTTCAGATACAACAAATTCCCTTTTAAACCTTTTTTAACCTTTAATTTAAACGTTTTTTTCATACTTTTTTTTTAATTTAAACCTTTTTTTTCATACTTCAGGTATGTGTGGCCCCTTAAACGATCAACCCTCGTAGGTACACACACTTTTTATACTATTTTTTTCCTCTATTCCATAAAAGTCCGACCCTGCTGCACACATCTCATACGTCGTGGGTGACTTTGAAGAAGTCTCATACAAGTTACACTCTGATACCGTGGATAGACATATGCTTTAAATTGAATGAATGATGTGTATCGGTACAAGGTCTAAACTATTTAGTGTATGAATTACACTGTTTTCTGGTACAAGTTATGTGTATGAATTACATGTATTACTTACTCCTTGTACTAATGAATCCGCACGTACTCTGTGCGATTTGTACTATAATGTTATTCGGGTCTGATTTAACAGGCTTCATTGACTCAATTCACGCTGTCATATTTTATTCGACATGTGATTCGTCAGTTATCAGACAGATGGAGGAAAATCATATGAAGTTATGAGAGATATTTTGACGATTGGAATGTATCTCATTTTTTAATAACTAGATATTAATGTTTTTTTTTAAAAAAAAGCACCGAATTAATCTGTGCACCTAGCAGTAACTAAAAATCGATTGACAAAATACTCGGAAGATGAATCTGTACAGTTATTTCATTTCATATCGATTTCAATGAACTGACTGCGGTCTGAGAAACTTTCTTTTAACGTTCAAACATAGAACGAAAGGTAAAAGTTGTCTAGCGCTTCTTCATTAAAAAATGAACACTGCAAAAAAAACATTAAATTCCGTTTTACTCGCGGACGACATAACACGGTTATATATATACATATATATATATATATATATATATATATATATATATATATATGTGTGTGTGTGTGCGTGTAGAAAGAGAGAGGAGACTGTTGTACAATACACATCCCGCGCAAACGTTTTTTTTATGTTATCCAGCAGGTTGAATGTGCACCGCCGTCCCATCTGACTTCATACTTTATTTAACAGTGTCATAAGACGACGTTGGTCCCGTTGTAAAGATGGGTTATCAACTCTTTAGAACGCCGGTCGTCACTTTACGACCCATAAAGTAAAACACTGTATGCTAATGGAAGAGTTCTCGCGGATGAGGAATTATAAATTAGATTCATAACTTGCACTGGATTCGTTTTATAAGCGGTCGCGTAATTGAATATTTTTTCATGGCGGATTTTAGACGAACTGGCGGTTTCGGTCCACGTTTCGACATGTGCGCGGCATACAGCTTTTCATACATATTTTTTAATATATATATATATATATATATATATATATATATATATATATATTAAATATGTACCATAATAATGTTTGGAAATGTATCAGAAATATCGGAAAAGACAGACAATATGGATTTTTTAATAATTGGAATAAATTGGTAGAGTTCTCAATCACACAGAAAAAACATCCAGCACATCCGACAATGGACTGGGAGAAGCTGAATACTCTTCACATATTTAATATTAATGTATATATATATATATATATTAAGTTGGTAGAAAAATAGTTACGGTTTATATCCGTTAAATATACATTTTTTAATTTAAGTGGTACTAAGTGGTCCAAAACTGTTCGATGACTAACGTCTAACTTGTGTGCAAGCCTCGAACTGCTGTGCGTGGATCTGATTCGTCGATCATTATGAACTGGTGAAGGACGCCGGCGACCTTCAAAGATCTTGTCCCCAGCACGACATTTTTGGAACCAACATTGCACGGCACATTCCTTAACAGTGCCCGCACCAAAAGCACTGAATAATATACAAAGCAGTTTCTACTGCTTTACCGCCACCCGTTTTGATCTCATACAAACATTTTGCTCACATTTGCTCGTTTTAAATCTTTAATTCGATTGCTGAATTTGAAGTGAAATTAATAACAAAATCAAAGTCGGTGTTACCAAAATACAGACCGAGAAATGCACTTTAAAACGATATTAACATGAACACGATGAAATGACAATTTAACTGAAAAAAATTATGTTAGAATTCAGGAATCGAAAACAGCAATTATTTTCTTACCGACATAATACCAAAAGAATCATTTACTTTACAGGCAGTTTCTACTACTTTATCATCCGTGATGACAATTTATCTGAAAAAATTTGATAGACTTCTGAAAACTAAAACCTCAATTATTTTCCTACCAACCTTATATATATATATATATATATATATATATATATATATATATATATATATATATATATATATATATATATATATATATATATACATGATAAATCGATTTGATAACATTTTACACGGCTCTAAGTTCGGAGAAAATCCGTGCAAGTTAAAAACGCACAGCAAATAATATACAACAGACTGACCGCAGTCGAACACACATTGAAATATTATAGCAAGGGCACCGGACCACCAGACTTTGGATTTTTCAATCGATAATATTTAATAATAACGTATTTGAAACTATCGTAGTAAGTGCATGCGAACTACGGACAAACGTGCTATTTTTAAACATTCACTGCTAAAGGCCTTCTCAACTTGCTTTCTCACTTTCTATTATACATTTATTTGTCAAGTTTTTTTCTTCTAAACATTTCGATTCTATATCAAACGATATATCGAGTGCGGAGACACGTTTCTAAGTAAATACCAAACACACATACATGTATATATATTTATATATAATGTGTGTGTGTGTGTTTGGTATTTATACATCAATAAACACCTTTGTATGCATTTCAAGTATTGTTTACTTGAAAAAAAACATTTATAATTAGGATTGTATTCATGTAAAATAATAAACACTATGGCATACTGACTGACAGAAACAACATTGAAAACACTATAAAAATCGAATAATTGGTCAGCAGTTTCATGTTATTTTTATGAACAGTAAAATTGTTTTCATAATGAATCTTAAAGATGTAATCAATACATTCTGAGAAAAAAAACAACACATATGTGAGTTCGTGCAGTTCTTTTGTTCAATACGAGATCAATTATGTGAAAAACAGACTTTACAATTCAGCTATCCTATTCTGAGTGCAAAAGTTTATCGTTTCTACAGTTATTGAGAACAGTTTTATCTTTGTTTAATGTGTATATCTCAATGTAAATATCTCTATCAACATAAAATTGGATAAATGCAATGTTAAGGTTATCAATTGTTTATATAAGATAGAAAGCGAGATGTGATTTATAATGAAATATCAAATCTCTATCTCACTCATCACATGAATTTGTCTTCTTTTATTGGTATTATATTTTGTCACTATTCGAATACATTAACAAATATTTATTTTGTTTTTATCTCTTTTATACACACACACACACACACACACACATATATATATATATATATATATATATATATATATATATATATATATATATATATATATATATATATATATATATATACAAAAGATAGATAAAAACAAAATAAATATTTTTTAATGTATTCGAATAGTGACAAAAATTAATAACAATAAAAGAAGACAAATTCATTTCATAAGTTATATATATATATATATATACATAAATATGTGTGTATGTACAAAAGTAGATAAAAATTAAATAAATATTTTTTAATGCATTCGAACAGTGACAAAATATAATACTAATAAAAACATTCAAGTTCATTTCATGCGTTTTATATATATATATATATATATATATATATATATATATATATATATATATATATATATATATATATATATATATACAGTATATATATATACATATATATGCTGTGTGTGTGTGTATGTATGTATAAAAGACAGATAAGAACAAAATAAATATTTTTTAATGTATTCGAATAATTACAAAATATAATACTAATAAAAGAATACACATTCATTTTATGAGTTGTGTGTGTGTATATATATATACACATACACCTTACTTTAAATTAAAAAAAGGTAATTGAAGGCAAATATCCATTCTATATTACCAATTAGAGATGATTTTTTTTAAAAAAAAATAAGCTTATAATCACTAATGAAGTTATTTGAATCATGGATGTAAAATTCAGATTTTTAATAGACTGGTGCACCGAAAAAGACCGCATCGTCAGTGAAATGCGTATAAGCAACAATCAACAAAGATTATCAATCATTTTTTGCGGTTTGTGGAGTGAAAATAAAGGTTTTATGAAAGTTAGATTTTCAGTTGTGAAAATTTGTATTTTAAGAGAAGAATAGTGATTTCTGATCGAAAACGTTTAAGCAGAACCGTGTAACGTTTAATTGGTTCTCTGTAACTTGTTCATTTCGTATTTGATTATATATTCTGTCAGGAACAATTATAAAAGATAGTTTTAATTATATGTAGATTGATTTCAATATTTTTAAATTTATTTCATATGAATTCCACCTACTTTACAAACGTTTGCATTGAAAATTAGCGAACGATCTGAAAGTTTCAAGGTGAATTTATTATTTATCAAACTGAAATGGGGTTTCAATGTTTCTAGTTACATATATATATATATATATATATATATATATATATATATATATTTATATATATATATATATATATATATATATGTACATACATACATATACATACATATATATATATATATATATATATATATATATATAGATATGTATATATAGATATATATAAAAAAAACATACACACACACACACATAAGGGAAAGTAAAAAAGTAAAAGGACATTCAAGAAGTAAAAAGAATTATTATTCTATATTTCTACATACAAGACTTCCATTCAGGTCATTTTTGTATACAATTCCTCCTATCTCATACGAAATAAGTAGTGCTTTCCAATAATGGGCGATTTTACCAATCATCTCCGCCAATTATTTTACAAAAATATTCAGATCGAAACTCGGTGTGACTTTCAAATATGAAACAATGAACGGTGGACAACTACTGTAAACATTTCCTGGAACTGTAGCGAAAAATCGAATCTAAAATGAATGGAAGCTCTAGAAATGTCGATTTTTTTAAAAAAATGGTACAAACAATCTGATTTCTCGTCGACGAAAGGTCAGTGAAGCTGATTGAGCTTATTTCGATTAAATATATTTAGTTTTACTAAGAATATTGCGTTTTAATTTTCACCTACAAATTCCGCAATTTCATATGTTACACCCTAATACATACATATATATATATATATATATATATATATATATATATATATATATATATATATATATATATATATATATATATATATATATATATATATATAAGTATTAAACCAACAGTATCAATAACATCAAGTGTAATCTATAAAAAATGTGCGTGTCTCAAATAGAAACGAGAAAAAACCCAATAACTGTTCATTGTCGTTCCGTTTGAAATTATGATTTCAGCTGGAATTTCTTCGCATAGAGAGAAGAGATTAGCGTACGGGTACAGGTACGCGCGTGTGTATGTGTGTGTGTATGAAATATAGAGACGTCAAGTACAATTTTCCAACGGCCATGTGTTTGTGGATAACTATGGTACGTTGTCTGGTCAAGTTTATCCGAAACGTTTTCGTAGAAGTTATGTGCGTGCGTGTGTGTGTGTTTGTATACAATATAAAATACATGTGATCGGAGACGTTCAGTTATAACAGAAATGGAAGGCATGCGACATTGAAATCACTGAATTTGGCCCACTCTACTGGCCTGTTAGGAACCAGTTGCACGTATAAATTATGGTCGTTACATTCGCCGTACGTTTCTGTTATTAATTTCGGACACGGCGAACGGCGAGCGGAACGGAGACGAAACAACCGACTGATATACCTGTCGATCGGCATTCTCGTCGCGATGATATACTAGATGAGTTTCTAATCTGTCGAAAATCTTCTGGATCCGCAGAACAGGTATTACGGATTCGACGTGGACGATCGAGGCGGCCGGCCGTTATCGCATGTTTCGAAACTGCCGGTGTAGATTTTCTTCTGACCGACGTGTACGGTTATTTCTAATAAGAAATTTACACGATAAACGTGTACAAGTATTGAGATAATTAAGGTTTATCTGTTTTGTAAACATCTAATCGCGCTGGCCCGTACGCATCTCGACAAGTCTTAAGGGCATCGATGGAAAAATCATTTAAATAGATGAACTGTTTTCTGGTACCGTTGCTTTCTCCTCTTCCGGGATTTTTATGTATCGTCATCGGAATGTGTATAGAAGGAATTGAAAAGTATCAATAATCGTTTTTCAACACAAATCGATTATGCGAGGGCGAGAGTGAAACGATCAGGACATGGATGAGAAAACACACTTTTGTTTTGGATTGATTTTCATTCATTTCTCGACATAATTTTCATTCAGCTCGATACGCTCTTCCCGACGATATTCTAGGAGTGGTTAATGCCAGACTGATAGGCCGATCTGTCAAGGTTCTCAAAACAGCCATTTACAGAGTCGCTGGCATCATTGTCGTTCGCGGATCTTCTTCCACGGAGACATTTCTTAGTGATAAGAAAGAGATAGAAGTCGCTTGGGGCTAAATCTGGCGAGTATGGTGGGTGGGCGAGCAATTTGAACTTTAATTCATTGATTTTAGCCATCGCAACAACTGATGTGTGGGCTGGTGTATTGTCATGATACACCAATATATATATATATATATATATATATATATATATATATATATATATATATATATATATATATATGAGGGTGATTTGAAAAGTTCGCAGTCTAACATTTAACTGACGGTAATATTCTAAATATTTGTGGTGCATTACAAACCGATAACAATCTTACACAAAATCACAAAGCCTATAATAAATGTCTCAAGCAGTTGGATGCAAACATCAATTTAAATAGAGCTCTTTTTGTGCCGTAATGGATAAAGTTGAATATCGTGTGGTGATAAATTTTTTAATTAATTTTTTTACCACGACAATCCATCTACATATTCCAAAGACCCATGCTTCAGGATTGTTCAGTATAGCTGAGAATGTACCTAAAATCGATGGCTTTAAGACGGTACAAGAAAACACAGACCAGAGAACTTCTGCAGCTACAACAGAAGATCACATCCTTTTACTGGTTATGAAAATGATCGTTAATTTTTACACTATGACAATACTGCTATATATTCCGAAGATTCGTGGTTTCGAACTGTTCAGTATAAGTGAGAATCCGACTAAAGATGAAGGCTTCGAAATGGTACAAGAAAACAGAGATCAGAGAGCTCCAGCCGCATCAGAATGTCACATCCTTTTACCAATTATGAAAATGACCATTGATTTCTATACGATGACAGTGCTTCTATACATTCTCTTATCTCAATTTGATAATCCAGATTTTTTAAACATTGACGCTACGAAGAAGACAGCATTGCCAGTGAAATGCGTATGAGCAAAAATCGACAAAGATTATTAACCACTGTTTTGTAGTTTGTGGAGTGAAAGTAAAGAAGATTTCATGAAAGTTTTTCGTGAAAGAAAATGATTTTTGGGACCAAATGAAAGCACTGGAGCAAGTTCATTGAAGTTCAGGAGAACCATATTAAAAAATAGAAGTAATTTAAAAACACAAGTTACTTTCTTTCACAAATAGGCCGAGAACGTTTCAAATTATATATATATATATATATATATATATATATATAATGTGTGTGTGTGTGCCCAACCATACAGACTCATACCACACATTTTTTTCAGGCGAAATGCACTCGGTTTCGCAGAGAGCGCGCAGTTCACATTTATACGCAAAATATTTGCGTTTAATCGATCCGACCGAACGTCGCTCGAACGAGCCGAGCAAGAGCACAACTGCCGTCTGATCTCATTTTTATGTTATTATTATTACATTGTTTGTTTGAATACATAATGCTGCGTCGTCGTCGTCTTGACATAATACCGTTTGCATCGATATTCGCGACAAAAAAAAAATTACACAAGACGACAAACCAATTTGCATTGTGTATCCGCGCACTGTGTTTACATACTAAAACGATCTCTGTTATGTGTGTTTTTCTCTCATATGTTCCGGGAATATCAATATACATACATACATATATATATATATATATATATATATATATATATATATGTAAAGAGAGAGAGAATTGTACACAACTTCTGATTCAACTAACGCCTTCTGTCGGTTGTTATTAACTGATGAAAGATGCCCGCGACCTTCTTCTTCTTCTTCCGGCACGAAATTTTTAGAACCATCACTGTACTGTACGTTTTTCAACAGTACTGTTACCAAAAGTCTTGTTCAGTTAGAGCGGTTTCTGTCGCTTTACCGCCCGTTTTGAACTCCTACAAAAAATTGCTAAAATTAAAAATTACGCCGATGATTTTGAGCATAAACTTCAACGTTGACTTTCCTTCTGATGCTTCCCTACCATTCATTGAATTTCCCGGTGCAAAATTGAATTTAAATATTGTAAATAACCCTAATGAATCAACTACAAGATCAGAAACTATAATCGATGCAGTATCCTCGAGATCTCTCGATAAATTTCAGTCAAAACTGTTTATATCACATTTTAGTTATCATAAACCGATTGTCTCTCATTTTCAGAATACAAACAAATCGAATCAGAACAAAATTATGTTTTTCACTATAACATGTCTTCTCTATATTATCAGACATGTAATTTATAGCAATGCGCCGTTCCCTATTTAATTTTAGAATGTCTTATTCATATTATTGGACTTGTAATTTACAACAATCCTCCCTTCCCTACATCCAGATAAAAATACAGAAATTTCACTTCTGTCATGTGTACTGTCATTTGAACGTGAGCACACATACCAGTTTTTTAAAAAAATGTTTAATTCTACATAACGGAGCCCATCTAGAATTTACATGTACGCCTCCTAACAGAACCCCATTATCTTCTATACACAAGACAATAGATTCTGAATATATCAAATACAGTTAGAACAATTCCGAATCGAATTTCGAACGAGAAACACAATTCCATTGTTAAATCCGACCGTCTACCTGTTTCGTCGCTCGACACTCCGGTACACTCGATCCTGAATCGCTCCTATTAGCATATGTCACGGCGTGTAAGCGCGAGTGGGATTTAAAAAAAATATATGTCACAACAGAATGTAGACTTCGTTCGCGCATCGCTGTTTGTTTTCAGTGTCGATGGCGTTCAGTAAAAGTCAATGCCCATAGATTTGGAATAAAGTCGTTCACCTACGTTTCACCATTTACGGTTCAACTGCTAAACAATCTTGTCGCACATGACCGACTGTAACGTAATGACTATGAAATTACATGTGTGGCATGAACGTACGCGTTGTTTTTTTTTTTTTTTATTCATGGATCGAATGTCGAGAGGAAACGATAAATTATACAGTTTTTAAAATATTAGCTTCGGAGTTCGAAACGTGTACGCAGCAGGGCGTTGATTAACTCGGTGGAAACGTGGAAATGTTCATATTTTATTATTATGTACGATCGTTTCGCGAGAAACCAGTTTTAGATTAAAATCTACATACATACATACAAAAAAAAACAATAAAACTCCTACGCACGATCAAACCTCGAATTAATTCCCGCCGTCACAGCTATCCGATTTCCCGGCATACATTTTCCAATAAATCATCTGTTCCGGTTTAATAAACCGTAACGTCGCGTCTAATCCGTCCATTATCCGTCGTCGGACGGACGAGGCCCGCGCTGACAACAATGGATAACCATAAAAACCGAGTGCAACAGTTGGACCGTCGCGGAGAGTGACGGACGAGGACGTAATTGGAAATTAGTGAACATTTCAGCTATCTGTTTCATTATTGCATTTCATTAACAGTTTATAAGCGGAATAAAAGGTTTAGACCTTTTTGAATAATGTAATGTGGCGGCTAGGGGATGAATAATTTATTGCGGAGGGCGCCGGCTCGAAACTCGGCCGGCACGCCGCCCGTCACGTCACGCACGTCGGTGGGTCGTGCGATCGGACCATTTGCACAATGCAGTTTTAAAGTGTGGTCGTTTGTTAATTGGATGTACTTTAATGTGTGTGTGTGTGTGCATACATATATATATATATATATATATATATATATATATATATATATATATATATACACGTGGGTCGTTTGATAAGTTTGGTAAATTTCAATGATATGACGCCACCATTCATTTGGTGACGTCACGGCTATCAAGTGTCACTTTTCAAACTAGCATAGGTGAAATTTCAGCTCCTTTAAAGTTTTACGGATGTTTGAAGCGAAAATTAAGATCATAATTCAGGAAAACGGATAATTTAACACAGAATACACTTAGTTATTAACAAAAAAGGTATATATGTTGTCGGCAAATTCCGACATTTCCCGGCAGCCGTCAGTCAAAGTCCGACTTTGACTAGTCAATATATATCCTGATTTATAAAATTAAAATTATAATGCCGTCGCATTCATCCTCATCGACGCGCTCACGTACATCGCACCTCTTTTTTTTTGACCAGGCCAAGCGCAGGTACACAGAGACAGAGATTTAATAAAAATTTATTTGTAACAGAAATATCAAACACAACAATAGTATAATATACACTTATAGCTAATAGTCACTACAAGCTCGTCAACAACGGCAATTATTTGGTGGAACGGATAAATCTGTTTCAATAAAATCACTTACAAGTCGACTAATCACTACAAGTCGAAAATAATTGTATTCTTCGAAAAAAAAATCCCGTCCGCATCTACACAACACTGCTGATAGATTTGATCATTCTTCCGGTCCGATTTTAAATTTTCTCCTTTTTTGTTCAACATATATGGATACAACAAAACAATAAACAGAAATACAGCTAAAAAGAATCACCGTATATATATATATATATATATATATATATATATATATATATATATATATTCGATAGTATTTTATTTATTAGATGTAAAAATCGATCCTGTGCCTTTAAACTGAATCAAGCATAACTCTGATCTAAATTAAAATATCTTCTCGTCGTTTTTACACTTTTAAAGTGTCAACCATTCACATTTAAAAACACTATTTCTTGGCCAAGCAATTGGCATAACCTCACAAAACAGTAGTGAACACGATGGAGTCCGAGAAGCAGCATATAAGAAATTACATACTTTTAACATTCCAGTTGAAAAAAAAATGAAATTAGAGCTGCAAGAATGATTTTTTCAGCTTTGCCTTTCAGCAGCAAAAGAGGTTCGAAGATCCATTACGACATCATCGACTCAAACCAGTCATCTTTTCATCGACATGGGATTCGTCAGTCATCCGACAGACGGAACAAAGTTATATAAAACGATGTGGGCCACTTCGATGATTGAAATGTAAACTAAAACATTAACTCTCTATAAAAGAGCACCGAATTAATTTGCACGCCTTATAATATACACTGTCAGGTTTAAAATTGGCACGAGCATAATTCTTATGGCCACTTCTATAAATCTGACTTGGAAATGTTTCTTTTAAACAAAAAAAATGCATATTTTCAGAATTGTACGAAAGAGGATAGAAATGTATTCCTATTAATGTATTTCTATTAAAAAACCAAAGCACCGGATTGCCTTGCACAAATAACAAACGGATCGCTGACTCGTGCATTCACATTCATACAAATCACATTTCGTACACATTCTGGATTTCCTGACTGTTAATCGGCGACGATCTTCAATTACCGACTTGCACGTGCCGTACTTTCTTTTCTACTCGAACGATTTTATATTCGACATGGAATTGAAACAACACGAATTACAATTACACAAACGCATGCACACGTGTGTGTGCCTATACATAAATGTACAGACAGAGAGAGACCCCGCTTCCTTAACTATTAATCGTTACTAATAGTCTGTTTACTAGCGAATTATTAATGAATGTTAACGGTATCAGTGAATGCCACTTCCTCATATTTATAACGTGTCACCTTTGCGTTTGTGTATTGTCTTCCGAATGAGTACACGTCATCCACCTAGGAGCCGATTATACATTACACACACTCATTTATATCTATATATATATATATATATATATATATATATATATATATATATATATATATATATATAAGCATGTGTGTGTAGGAGAGACACGGCGTGTCAAACTTAATAGTTTCGTAAATTAATTATAGTCTCATCTGCGAACAATATATTACATTAACGCGATATCGGAGCGACGACGCTTGTCAAAAGTTCTAGATCGAATTTCTTGTGCCAGTTTTTAAAGTAGACTCGAGCGCGCATCGCCCGCCGTCGACGGGAATCGCTCCAATTGGAGGACGGAGCGTCGGGAACAAACGTCAATCGAATCTGGTGTATGCCGAGTGACGAATTCGAATATGGCGCGCGCGCGCGCGAACGGGAGAAACTTTTAAGTCGAATTATGTACTTAGTCGAATTCGTATCGCGTTAGATGTTATGTGATGAACGGCGCGCGTTCGGGATACGATCGCGGAACGTGTACGTGCGATCGTACACACACACAACGCACGCACGTGTGTGTTCCTCTTCAGTACGTAGATTGGAATTAAGCAGTGGTCTATTTTTGTTTGCAACAAATACAAACATAATCGAATTACGTACTCCGTCTAACATAAATGGGATAGATACAAAGGGTAAATCATTACTGAACACACATTTACTTACATGTTTGCATGTATACATATATATGTATATATATACATGTATCCATATTTGGACAAACTGTTAAAGATAAAAAACTTTCATATAAACAACGAACTTCTTTGAAGAATGTTCAATTTTAAAGAATATTTATTGGTTGTTATTCATATATAAATACTCTATTTTTCTCTCAAACTTTTCTCTTTTCTCCCTCCCGCTCTTCCATTCTATATATATATATATATATATATATATATATATATATATATATATATATATATATAATTTATTACAAATGAGTTGGTGCAGTAAATTTATGCAGTCTTTCCGTAAAATCAAACCTCACACAGGTGTTAATTTAATGATAAGTGCATTTTATCTTAAAATGAGTATTTAGACTCTGATACCGTGAATAGAAATACTCCAAACTGAATTGATATATTTAGATATATATATATATATATATATATATATATATATATATATATATATATATATATATATATATATGTATATGTATCTATATTTGGCCAAACTCTTAAAGATAAAAAACTTTAATGTAAACAGCGAACTTCTTTGAAAAATGTTTAATTTTAGTGAATATTTATCGGATGTTATGATTCATAAATAAATACTGTATTTTTCTATCAATCTCTTCTCTCTCTCTCTCTCTCTCTCTCTCTCTATATATATATATATATATATATATATAACTTACAAAAAAATCAGTAAAAGAGAAAGTAAGTAACAACTTTCTTTCAAAAATATTCTATATTAAAAAGCAAAAATACTTTTTTTTAAAATTATTCAAAAAAATCATTCATCAGTCACAAATAATCTACATATTTTTGCTTTCACTCTCATTCTCTCTCTCTCTCTCTATATATATATATATATATATATATATACATATGTATATATATATATAGACATATGTATATGTATATATATATATATATATATATATATATATGTATATATATATGTACACATACACACACATATATATATATATATATATATATATATATATGTGTGTGTGTGTGTGTGTGTGTGTGTGTGTGTGTGTGTATGTATGAAAGGTTTTATAATTTTCTAAATAAATCATTTCAACATTTAATCCGTTCGTGTCCTTGATTTATCTGTTTTACATGCACATTTGGTCCATATCGAAGCGACAAGTATCACCGTATTGACCTTGCGACATATTTTCAAAACGCAGTCATTAGTTGCTCTGTTCGTAATATCGTCGGCCAGTAACAATTCTGTCTCAAAAATACACCGTAAAATGTACAAAAAAAAAATCGACTACGCACTTTGCGAAAGTCTTCCAAACGGGATACGATCAGAATTTGCACGAAAGGACAGCTTAAGTCTCACCTGATCCCTGAAGAAGTATCATCAAGACTGTTAATGCTTCACTATTGTTTGTTTCTTTCTCTCTCTCTCTCTCTCTCTCTCTCTCTATATATATATATATATATATATATATATATATATATATATATATATATATAATAGAACGAAAGTGAGAGAAAGATGGGAGAATAAATATGAATATATTTATATATATTAGAAGGGAAGTTGAAAGAAAGATAGAGGAATAAATATGTATATTATTTATGAATATCATATATATATATATATATATATATATATATATATATATATATATATATGTATGTATGTATGTATATACATAATTTCTTTTAATAATTACAAACACATTTATTTAGCCAACCAAATCGGTTGAGAGAGGTTCCATTAAAGAACCACAACCTACACTATTTATTAATTCCCCTCTTCAATTTTACCCTTAAAAGCTCTAACTGAAAACTATAATTTCCGACATGCAACAGCATACCCAGTCAAATCCACGCACGAACCGTCCCCACGAATCACAAATCTCTTTGTCAAAATTCAATAACACCGAAAACGTATTCACTCTCGTGACGAAACATCAACCCCCACGCACCGCTCCAGCGGCCGAACAGAAAGTGCACGCATCATAACTGCATTCGTAACCAACCACCCCCGCACGCTATCTGATAAAATGATAAATATATGTACACACGTGTAGAAGTCCATAACGGTTAAGAAACATTCAAACGATCCCACACGAAAAGTCTCACGACGCACGCACGGTATTTCGGGCTTATCTACGGATTTATATTGTTCAGGCGGTGTTCTGCGGGATTCTTTTTCGAAAAGAATTACACGTCGAATCAGATTACCGGTTTATAAAAATCGAGTAAGAAATGTAGAAGAAACTGTTACAAAGTTTACAATTAGGTACAGATTTTAGTGGTCGCAAGATGTGAGGAATAAGATTCTCTCTCTCTCTCTCTCTCTCTCTCTATATATATATATATATATATATATATATATAAATGCGTGTTTTGTACTTAATCCAATTAAATAACATCACCACTGATTACCGATCGATCGTCGCAGAGCGGCAGACGCTCCGCACAGACGGTCTCCGTTATTGTTGTTATTATTTTAACAAGAATTTAATCGAGGTCGGACCGCCGCAATTACTCAATCGCCGTCGCGGATTTCGTCCGTGGCGTTCTGCCAAAAAACGACGAACGGACACGACGGACGTGCGACAATCGAGGGACGGAGAGAACGGACGCGCCTTCATACCGCACGCCGTGTCAATTACAAAACATTAACATTTAACAATTACTCGAGTGGAAAATGAGTGTGTAAAAACTTGACGCGACGTCGGTCGACGGCTGTGTAACAACTGCTACGACCATTGTTCGCGTTTTAAATAAATAATGGTAATTTCCCCGGTGCCGTCCGCACGATCCACGAACGCGACGAGCACGAGAGATGAGAGATGAATGAATTATCATCTCTAAGAACAGTCGGATTCGGACAGATTTTCATGCACGTTATCGCTCTGAGAACGATGCTGTTTCCGTTGAAATGAATAGAAGGGACGGCGAGGAATGATCACACTTTCGATCAGAATTCATTTGTGGCTCGCGGAATGGATCGAAAACTGTTTTGTAAACAGACTTACCAGGTTTGGCAACTTAATGCCTCGATCGGAACAATGAAAAGGAACACAATTTATGTAACATGACAAAGTGATTGACATTTATTCAAAGTAAATCTCTATTTACATGAATACACTTATTGTAACGTTCCAGAAATGTTTGCAGACACTCGGTGAAGACGTGTCGAGAAAATGGTATTATTATTTATAAGTTTGTACGTTGTTTGTTTCTTCGTTTCGCGAAACATCTCCAGTACATATCAATCTCAGTTCGAAAACGTTTTGAATATCAGACAATTCAGTTGTTGTACATGAAAACCGGTCGAGATTTATTGTACTGTCTTCGGTTTGATATTGGTAATTGAAATGTATTTATCTTCTTTGGTCACTAATTCATACAGTTCACTTATTATGATCCGAACTAACTGAAACAAGCAATGTTGAAAGGGAGACGTGGTTAGATGAGAACTAACTCTTCAATCTGACAAATAAATTACTTTTCGCCCCAGAAACGACAACGAATACGGTGAGTGTAATTAAGATATTAATTCAAAGTAATCTCAATTTTACTTTCGTACACTTATTGCAACTTTTTTGCAAGTTTCTTGAAAGTACCGACAAAGGCGTCCGAAGAAACTGCTTTCAGTTCGCCGGTTACATGTTTCTCTGTATGTTTCCAGTCCTGAAATCGATTCCCTTCGAAAACACTGTTCTTGTTAGGAAAGAGAAACAACCTATTATCTCTCTTTTAATTAAAGTCAGTACTGTTATCGTCAAATGAGTTTTATTCGCGTTCTGATTGGTTGATGGAAATCGGGTGGCCATTGTTCTGATTGATTGACATCAATCACATGTACATACATATATATATATATATATATATATATATATATATATATATATCACTGTGCAAACGAATGGGGGTGTACGAATTAAGTATAAAACTGATAAGAAATTTATTCAAAACATTATATTCACTGAAGCTTTAGAGTAAAAAATTTTTTACACATTTTAACATTGTATTGTGTTGTTAATTTTTATAAACTTTACCAATAAAAATGTTGCAACTTACATTTAACGCAGATTATTTGTGCGTATAATTTGTTAATTTCTGTTATTTGTCAGGGGAGAGCAAGCGTTAGCAAGGGGTGAGGGGATGAACCAGCGCAGAGTAAGTAGCGGGAGGGGTGAGCCAATGCAGTAAAATAGGACCGTGCCTCCTGGTATTACTAAGACAAATAGAAAAAAAAACGGTCGAATCTCTCAAAAACGTTTCTCCGTAGTTCTGGAAAAAAAGCACGAAAACAACGGTTCAGATGAAAGGAAGCACTGTGTGCCGAGAAAAAAATACAGTTGTGGATGTGAATGATGTCAGACCAACTGGGTTCAGTCCAGACCGAAACTAAATCGTGACAGAAGCATCGAATTTTTTAATAAATCGATTGTAACGATCTAAAAACAATATTGAAAAAAAAGAATTCCGATCGAAACGCGGACATCGGTTCCGTATCAAACACCTTTTTTTTTAATATTTATGACCGGCTTTCATACACGTAATTAAGTGTTTAAACTGTCGTTCGGTCCAGTGCGGCCGCATGCAATATTTTTACATGGATTGTATGAATACAATGTACGCTCTCCCATTCGAAAATTACATAAAGATATTTTATAATTTTTGACATATCAGGCAATCAATCTTATCTGGTATTTGATGAACTGTGTTTTCCAAATGGTGTGTTATGTCTGTATATAATTATTCGTCCGTTGAGTAATCGGAGATAGTTTCGATTTCCTAATATGTTCAAATGTTTGATTTATAGAGATATTTGCTTGATATATTTTCTCATAAAGAACGACTTGACAAATTGACAGGTCTAGACAATTCGTTTTGTGTTGTAACTCTTTAAAGAAACGACTATTCGATTCGAGAGTCAACTAGTGACCGTATCCATATCTTGTCACTAGTTTCTCCCTCCACTTACTCAAAACAATGAGCTGTGCGATTAGATTCGATACTTTTTAATCTACTAATCAGAACAGACACGATTGGATTAGGTTGGTCTTTTGTTAAGATATTATTCTTGGACTATTAATTTCATTCAAGTCTTTTTTTCTTTGACAAATCGAGTATTCCTTCTTTTCCCATTCATGTCTCTTTTTTGACAAATCGAATATTCTTCTTTTTTCCATTCAACTCTATTTTCTCTTTGACAAATCGAATATTCTTGTTTTTTCCATTCAAGTCTTTTTTTCTCTTCGATAAATCGAGTATTCTTTTTTTTCAATTATTTTTCTACCAACCTAATATCTATGTGCTTTGAGTACGATGGCATCGCATTAAAAGTCCCATAAACAACAATCATAAATGATCAATAATCAAAACAGCTAGGAAAATCAGAAACCGCATATTATGTATATTATTAAAACCGTCATAAAACTCAATTATTTTTCTATCAATCTAATGATTAATTTACAGTTTTAGTCTAAAATTCCAATCCTGTATAAAAGTATTAAGAAGCGTAGACTGGGAAACAAATAAATAAATTAATGTTCAATTTTTCAAGAGAAGAAAGAACACCGTGTAAACTATTCAGAGAGCGAGCGAGAGAGAGACACAGTCATTTTATTACCCTTTAACTGCTAATCTCGACCGAGAATTTACACCGTCAGGCAAATAGCAATGAAGGTAGTGAATTCGTCGGTTTGTACAATCGGTGAGTGACACGTGGAGCGTAAAGAGAACTCGAGAGTATCCGCACATACTTTCATCGATCTGCAATTGTAATTATTTCGATGCGACGAAATTCGTCCCGGATACGGCGTTATTCTGTCGCACGTGCGCGCTCAGGTAAACTGTGAACGCGCGCTATAGAAGATCAAAAGTGTTGTAAATGAGTTCAATTACTGAACAGTGTGCGGTTTGATCCGTGTCTCTCTCTGTGTATGCATTGTGCGATTCACTTACACACCTATCCACCTACCTATCTCACCTTACCTTTATCAATTCAGTCACTGTGTGTGTGTGTGTGTGTGTGTGTTTTACGGCGTGTTTCTTGCGAGCGGCGTACAGGACGAGGAATTACCTACGCCGGTTGTCACATGACACTGGTGTTAGTGTTATTCAGCGCGCTCGCTCGTCGTATGTAGATCGGATATTCAATGAATAAATTGATTATAATACCACTTGAAAGGGCCTTGACAGAACCCACCGAAATGAACACTTTAATGTCATTCACTGTTCCGTTATAAAGAAGTGATTACACGTATGTGTCTTGTTTGTAAGAAACGTTGTCGAAATTAACTGTTGAAGTCGACCTTTTGAAAATTGAAAAATGGAAACTTTCCACATAACGATACGAGATACGAAGATGAATTGATCCACGAACGATAACAGATCTTCAACGGGCACGTTATTGATTTATAAACTTTATATTTGTTTTTCAGTTTATTACAACTTTTAAAATTCAGTACGTTGACGCATTGAAGGTGATAATTTCGATGTTAGAGTGTGCATAAGCGACAATAAGAAATGTTCAGTAATGATTTATTGAACGTTTATGACCAGAAACAGTCTTGCGGCCTGTGGGCTGAAAAAAGAACAATTCATTTATGAATCACATGAATTTTGGCAATTTAATTCCCGGACTGAAGATGTAGCAGTGGAGTCGCGTGAAATTCTACAGAAAGTAAAGCAGGATATAATAGTTCACAGTTTTGTTAATAGAGGGCGGTCAAGAGAGTTATCTTCTGTTGCAGGAAGCTAACAAGTAAATTGTATTTCCGTCAGTCGTCATGGAGCAACTAGCGAATATTAAAGCATGCTCTAATTAGGGAAAACTGCAAAAGAAACTTATCTAATTTTGAAAACTGTGCACAACGATGACACCTTAAGTCGGAATGGTGTGTTTGAATGTTTCAAACATAGACGTGGGGATGTTCAAGATGACTCTAGAAACGACCGTCCGTCGAATTCTCTGAATGCAGATTCGATTGCAAAATTTCGTGAAATTGTGACAAACGACCGTCCAGAATGACTCTTGGAATGTTTGCAGATGAGTTGAACATGAATAAGGAGAAGACTCGATAAGTTTTACATACAGATTTGAGAAAGAGAAAGATCTGTGCAAAGTCCGTCCAACACAGTCTTACGGATGAGCAAAAATAGAGAAAAGTTGCATCGCGCGCAGACTTTATTCAGACTTGTTGCGACAATGCAAATTTTCTTAACAGCATTGCCACCGGTGATGAGTCATGGATGTTTCAGTACGATCCTGTGACGAAACGCCAGAGCATGCAGTGGATTTGAAAAACATCAGCAAGATCCAAACAATTTCGTTTGCAAAAACCTACAATCAAAACCATGCTGATTTGTTGTCGTTTCTGGGACGAAAAGTAATTTATTTGTCAGATTGAAGAGTTAGTTATCATCTGACCTCGTCTTCTCTCTCAACATTGCTTGTTTCAGTTAGTTCGGGCTTAATAAGTAAACTGTATGAATTAGTGACCAAAGAAGATAAATACATTTCAATTACCAATATCAAACCGAAGACATTACAATAAATCTCGACCGGTTTTCATGTACAACAACTGAATTATCTAGCATTCAAAACGTTTTCGAACCGAGATTGATATATGCTGGAGATGTTTCGCGAAACGAAGAAACAAACAACGTACAAACTTACGGTATAAATAACGCGGTCCGATGCGGCGACGGGCGTCCGCGCTATCAAAGAACGCCGGCGTGTGTGTACACCGCACCGACCGGCGTTCATCTCACCAGCAGCACCGAGCACGTGGGTGCGAACGGGAGGCGAACGTCCGACGCACAAACACACACACGCGCGCGTTTATCATGTCCGCCGGGCACATTTTGTGCGTGAACTTGAAATGATTTAGTGTATCTGTACATGTCGTCGGATAATCTAGCAAATAAAATTTTACTAGTTGGGCGAAAGCAATTGTTGAAAATGTTCTGCGGACGAGCGTCGCGCCGCGGAATATCGGGAACGGGGCGACGCGGGAAACGGGACACGCTCGGCCGTGTGCGTTTTAATTAATTTCATGATGTCATTTTCGGAAGAATATTAATTGAAACGATACGAGTGGAATCCGCTCGAAGATTATTTCGTTGCGGCGGACAGGGGCGTGCGCGCATAACGCACCGCATCAATCAAATGATAAAAGTGTGTGGGCTCGTAACGGACCGTGAGAACATGTCGATGATGCAGTCGATGAGAGTATAGTTTGTGAGATGAAAAAGATTTAATTTATAAAAATGTTATATATATTTTTCTTACAAAAAATCATCGTTCAGTTTCGTAAATGATTATCTCTCACTCCTTAAATCACATGAAAAAAAAAACGTTCAGATCAAAAACATTCAATAGATCATTGGTGTCCGCTTGTATGCACATGTTTCAGTTTCCAGAACCCCCCACGTTATATTTTAGTTGTCATAAAGGTCTGAACAGGCGCGCTCTTACCGAGATAAAGTTACTATAATTTAGAAATATTACAAATATTATAAATACAATGTTATCTCGAATCGTATTCGCGCTCCGCACCGGACGGGCAATTCAGAAGACACCGTTGCCGAGTGAATTATAATCAGACGAATAATACAGTTCTCGCGTCGGCCCGTTCATTCGTATGCACAATTTTGCAGTTCGCGAAACCGTCCACGTTATCTCTTAATTGTTATAAAGGCCATACATACAGGTGTGATCTTATGTTAAAACGGACACGGTGTTGTCCATTGTTACAATTTTTTTTATGTGAGAAATCTCGATCGGAGATACGAAACGGAGATGTTTTTTTCCCTCGTCATACTGGGAATCGGTCATATTATATTTTAGTTTCTTGATGAAAGAGATTCTTTTATGGGTTGCTCGAATTGCTGACGTTAATCGAATCGATTTAATGTTCTTTAACACCTTAAACGTTTATGTCGAGTATACTCGTCATCGCCTGGAAATAATTGAGCACGCCACTGCACATTCTCGAAATGAAACGAAACGCTTAAGGGGTTAAATAGATTAAACATCGACTTTAAAAAAATCGCTGTTCACATAAAATCAAATAAGTCTGTTATGTGAAATTTTCAATCATTAAAAAGTATCGTTTGATCTTGCAAAATTCGCACGAATCTTACAGAATCGTATCATTTTTTTATGATAAATCTATGTCTAAAAATATTAAGATTTTTTCATTCTGTAATTTTTCGGTAACTTGTCGCTCTGGATATGATGGCGTTGCCGTCGAAATGTGCACAAGAGACAATCGAAAATTATCAATAGTAATTTAATAGAATGTTTTTGATCAAAAAAAAAAAATCCAGTCCGGCTTGTACGCTGATCAAGGAATAGATTTGTGAGAGTGAAAATTTAGAGTGAACACAGTGTCAGAATTTTTTGATACAACGTTTTCGTCGCAGTCAAGTCGATGACTAGACTTAAGTCGTACTGTTATGTCGATTGTTGTAAACGTGCATACGTGCGTATACGTAAAATATTTGTCCTTCGTGTAAGCGATGATAAAAAAGAAAAATAAATGACAAATAACGACGCAGCGCACGTCAACCGTATCTCTGTATTTTTAGACCCGAATCTTGTCCGCTCTCTCGATTCCTTCTACCTGTGTGAAACACCCCATTTCTAGGTATACAATTTCCGCGTAACTTATGTACACCATCTGTCTGTTTACCTCGACCGTGGGGCACGGTCGAACGGTTCACAGGACGCAAAGCGAAAGAGGAAACAAACGTCCGTGCACGCAGCAAACGCGCACACATTTCTGTTCGGCTCGCATTCCGATCGTGCAGTTGTTATTGCACGCTGAACACAATTTTCGGCTCGGTTAATTTTTGATTGTGCGCGAGTATCAACACAATTATATTATTATAACGATTCGACGCGATTTGTTGCCGGAATTATTATTTAATCGGACGGGGGTCCGAGATAGCATCGGCACTCCGTGCGCGAGAACGTGCCGTTTCACCTGCGAACCAATCGAAAACGTATATTTTATGTATTAGGTGGGTGGGGATGATGGAATAGCGTATATTTTATAAATAGTGCGATTCGTGGTAAAAGCTTTTGTACATATTTACATGTTTGTGCCGCGCATTACCATAACCGGTGATAAATTAGCTAATGTGTAAACGAGAACACACAGGTACATATATATATATATATATCATCATCTTCTGTCAATCCACTGCTAGATAATGGCCTCTTCCATGATTTTCCGTTTTGTACGATTGAATGTTTCACTTTTCCACTGATTTCCTATAAAAATTTGAATTTCCTCATCTCATCTGTTCATCGATCTCTTTCTTGGTATTTTTATGTTCCATGGTTCCCAATTAATAATTTCTGTAGTCCATCGGTTGTCTTCCCTCTTTGCAATATGCCTCGCCCATTACCATTTCAGACTATTTACTCTTCCTAACACATCTGTGACTCCTGTCTGTTTTCTTATCCATTCTTTTCTTTGCCTAACTCTTCTTGCCATTCCTACTATGAATCTTTCCATACTTCACTGTATTGTTCGGAGTCTTCGAATGATATATACATATATATATATATATATATATATATATATATATATATATATATATATATATATATATATATATATATATATATATATATATACATTTTACTTTGATTTAAGTGCATTTCAAAGCAGGTGCCATTATTTTTATAGAACTGAGTGAAAGAAAAAGATTGATTGATTGCTGTACCGGTTGATTGTTCACTGTTTGACAACTGATTGCAAATTTCTATAAATCAAAGTAAAGAAAAAAATGGCTGAAATGTTGTCTCACTATTAGATTTTTTTAATAACATCTGTTCCAAATATCTGTATAAATATGAGCTCGATAATTTCAGAAATCTATATCAGTGTGTGTGTGTGTCTGTGAGTGAGTACGCATGCATGTGTGTGTGTGTTGTGTATCAAACGCGCTCACACCCTACATTTCATACAGCGTAATCCTGTCTATAATGAAATATACGGTCGGTCTCTTGTGGTTTCGCTACAGATAAGTTTCACTTTACATACAATATCAGATTGTATTATGTGCGACGAATAAAATACATAACCTATTGTGTGAATAATACGTTTCAAACAATCGACGTCGTCTCGTCGAACATTAGAATAACACACAAACACACAGAAGAGGTCTCCGGTTCTTTGCGAGTGTTACAGCAGTCGCCGAGAACAGCACCAGACAGAAGACCCATTCGTTTGTTCGTTCGTTCGGGTCCTTTAGAAAAATAAATTGAGTTATCCTGTCAACGCAGTACGTGCAGCCGTACACGGAAACAGTGTGTGTGTGTGTATATTTGTGTGGAACGTCGGGAATGCAGTACGCAAAACATGCCGGCGTCGTTCGTTCGAACGCCGTTCCTCTGCAATGTTTAAGTAAAACAGAGGAGAGATACGAATCTTCTCCCTTATCGGGACCGTATGTGCAATGTGTAAAGAGTTGTACGTACGCACGTACGTGGATACATACACATTTGTGGGGAGGAAATGCGCATTATCAACAAACTTGTGTTTACAAACTATATACCTATGTTGTTTACTAACAATTAACGTAGTTAATTAAGAGTTTGTGTTCATATTATACATACATTCTCTCTCTCTCTCTCTCTTTATATATACATATATATATATATATACACATATATATAATTATGTAAAATGTATAAAGTTGATCCCCCACTGATGATTTTGTTAGATGTGGGATTATCTTGCAATTCAATCAAAATACATACGTATTAACTTGAATAGATTGATCTTCCCCAGGAATAATCGTTCCTGGGGACTTGTGATATTGAAACGCACATTCTGATTACTATCATGGATGAATTCCGAAGCCACTGTCACAAACTGTAAATTGATCCGATTGAAAATGTATTCTGCACCAACTGCGAAGAAATTTTCATCAAATCAAAATCAAAAATAATTTTATTGTGATGAATTTTACACGTATCAACGCCGTATTTGCTGTGCGTTGGATGGAAATTGGGGTTTAGTCCTGGGTCTTAAACGATGCTTTTAAACCGGTTTTGACAGGAGATTTGTGTTTCAGGAAGTAGGCATAGGGGATGGTTTTAAGTGATGGAGCCCGGAAAAATGTTCAAAAAACCGGAAGGAAAAGAAATTTGTAATGAAACACGGCTTAGATATCAATAACCTACCCTATTTACTTGGCTTGTCACCAACAGACCTTTTCTCTTTCCTCGAATGAAAACTGTTCTCAAAGTGGACCGATTCCCGGACGTAGAAGATATAGAGAAAAATGTAATCGCCGAACTGAAGCCCGTTTTTCAAAAATAATCATTTTTTTGAACGTGTGTCACTAGAAAGATTCCTATGTTCGGGCGCTAATGACCTCAGTTATCGATGCGCCCTAAATCCCCAATAACTAACTATCTAACTAGAAAGATTCTGTCCGGCGTGTGCGATAAAAAAGAATCGATTTATGAAATATTGAACAGTTCGGTGTAAACGAACAAGGATATGAAGAAAATGACTCAACCGTTCGAAGAAGAAGCACTCGAGACGTGTTTCGAACGATTTTTTTATTAGAATGCAGTACAACAGATTTCTCTGTACACGAGCTCTCGGTGAGTGACATCACTGCCACATAAATGCGCACGAGCACCAATCAAAAACGATCAATAATCGATTACTGAACGTTTTTGATCAAAAAAAAAAAGAACGTTGCAGTTAGTTTGGGAGATGAGTGAGAAATACACGTGCGATTATGATCAGTCGTCTTAAAAAACATACATTAATAAACACTGACCTATTTTCTTATGTACATATCGTCGATTTCGAAGAATTCGACGAGCAGACACGAGCTGTAGAATCCGTATGATTAAAACAAAAGTCCCACATACACATATGTCGCGTTGATCTCTCTGAACAGCTAATCTAATGAGCCGCAAATACAGCTCTACACATTAATCACATTAACGAAAACTGTAATCCGCGCGGCGCGCTCGCGTTAAAAACTTGGTCAATTTTAATATACATATAATTAACAGGACACACAGTAGTACTAGAGAATTGCACACTACACGGCGAACAAACGTTATAACGTTCGTATTATTTCAAATGTTATCTATTTGAAACGAATTCGAATTCGGTTAAGTACACACACAGCTATAAACACACACACGGACACATAACAGCACATAAATATTTGCTCGTTTTAGATTATATTGTAATGTTTTTAAATAATTATTTCCAGTGTTTATTTATGCATGTACGGCTTTTTAAACGGAGATAAATTTCGAAAGGCCACGAATTCCGTGCTAAATAAATAGATGCACGTGCTCGAGTCATAAATTTACTGTGTCGGGTGGTGGTAGGAAGGGAAGATAAGTCGTTCTGTACAGAACGGGGCAAGTGTTTGCGAATCGTGTGCGTCGCTTCAATCAAATCTGTCGCACTCCGACACTGTTTTATTAATATGCAAGTAAGTGATCGTACCGGTTTCGTTTCTAGTTGCATGACAGTGTGGATCTATTCTGCGATTATTAGAAATATTCAAGGCTGTACTAGGGTGGCTTGCTTGAAGTGTAACTTGGGTCACGAGTGAGATCGGAGGATAGCTGTATACCAGTGTTATCCTATGGATGAGAAGGGTAAACTGCCTGCACGTGCGTTACTGGAACGGACAGAACTGTATAAAAACATATACAGCAGTGGCAGAAGTACTGCCAACACCCAAACCAATCTTTTATAAACTCATTACCGTAGTGCATACAACACTCACTGTACATGGGGTCCCATGAAGCTATGCGTACGTTTTCATACAGTTTCTCATTCGTTTAAGTGACGCATGTGAAGTCGCAAGTCATTCCGCTATTAATTCTTCGATTGACAGTTTCAACACAAGCGAGATGGATTAAATCGAAGTGTAATTCACTTGTCTTTTTTTGGAAGGAAAAACAGGGAGGGAAATCTATAAGAAGATACTCCCTACCTACATTGGGCGAATCAAAAAGATGATTCGTTCTGTAAAATTTGGATTCAGTCAAGAGGCCGCAGCACTTAAGACCTACCTAGAAGGCCACAGGTTCCACACCCATGAACTGAATAATTAAAAACGTTTGATTACTCGAATAAGATATTTTGTGTATCATAACAAAATATGTCAGCGTTCTTAAAATGTTTTACTAAATAAAATAGACGGCAATTATGTACCATTATGTAAGTGTTTATATGTATGCATAAGGATAAACAACATTTGTTAATATATTAAATCTAATTTTATATGCATATATATATATATATATATATATATATATATATATATATATATATATATATATATATGTATTATTTAAGTAACAAACACCTGCAATGAATACTTTGTTCGAAATACAGTACTTAAATAAATATTTCAGTCCTATGAAAATTCTTTTAAAGAATTCTGTTTCGAAACGAACGTTGGCTTTGAAATAAAACATTTACCGACAGTAATTACTTTATGATCAGTGCAATATTTACATGTCGTTACTATGGAAACGCACAACGAGAGAGAGCATGCTATCAATAATAATAATAGTTAAAAGAATGACAGATATATCTCCTCAGTTATACAGTTTTATTACTCTGGCTAGTTCCTAAGGCAGCTGCGATATATAAGTGAATGTAAAATTTTTATTATTGTATTAAACCTATTTGTAACCATTAATATATAAAATTATGTATTATAAGTACTAACTTTCTGTTACGAATTTTTTTAATTTAAATACAACACTTTACTACATACATATATATATATATATATATATATATATATATATATATATATATATAATATTTAATAGCAATCTCCTGTCATGAATACTTTGTTCGAAATACAGCACTTATATAAATATTTCAGTCCTACGAAAATTCTTTTAAAAATAGTTCTGTTTCAAACCAACGTTGGCTTTGGAATAAAACATTTACTAACAGTAATTACTTTATAATCGGTACAATATACACATGTCGTTACTATGGAAACGCACAACGAGAGAGAACGTGCTATCAATAATAGTAACAGTTAAAACAATGACAGATATACCGCCTCAGCTATACAGTTTTATTACTCTGGCTAGTTTCTAAGGCAACTATGATATATAAGTGAATGTAACATTTTTGTTACTATATTAAACGTATTTGTAACCATTTATACACATAAGATCATGCATTATACAAGTGCTAACTTCCTGTAACGAATATTTTATTTTAAATACAGTACTTTAATTTTATATATATATATATAATATATATATATATATATATATATATATATATATATGGATATAAAACCATTCGAGACAAAATAAATACCTTAAATGTCTTCACGCATCGAGCTGACCGAAACACGACAGCTAATCTTCTTCAGTAGACAACAATAACAAAGCACACACACGCATAAAATATTCACAAAAACCACATTCCAGACATGGATTCCTTAGTCGTTCTCATCACTTCCGGTCATTTTTCTCGAACGAAACAATCGTGTAATTTGAATAAAAGTAAGTACGTGAGCGAATAACTGATACTACTGAATATTCTCCTCTGACAATCGAAAAATAACACACAGACACGCGCGCACCCACTGAGAGACAAATCCGGCACAACTTGTTCGAAAGAGTCTGTGACACAATCAGTCGTCGGTGACGCACAGTTGGTTCGGTTCGTCCGTCGATTGATGATGATAACCTCTGCACATCGACGAGTATCAAATATGTCACTTAGTCATTTCGTGTGAGACGGTATCTCCGTTCGATAAGTGTTCCTCCTTGTCGATTGGATCTGTTTGTGTCAACAGTGTGTAGTGTATAATCAGTCGATGGGTTTCTGAAAAAGGAACGAAAAATGAGAAACAGTTCGATGGAAAAAACAGAGAATTCGTCTTACGATGAATACGTTTTAAGTGATTGTAATCGAATTCTTTTTAAATTCGCACACTTTTTTCAACTGGATTTGAATAAATTTATGAGCGAGAATGTCTAGAAAATGTATAATTATTTAAATGTTTCTTTTAAGCACCTGTTGAGTGTATTTTTTAAAATCCGATTAGACTCCAATCATCTTTTGATATTTTTTTTCTGGATTCTAGCATTTAGAACGTGTTTTATAATCGAGATAGACTTTCTTGTGATTTCATTTAGGGGCTGCGCTCTTCAGATAGATTTTATAAAGTCTAGTTTTTAGAAAAATCTATTTAAAGAATATTTTTTACATCCAGTTACGAATTATGCGACTTTCAGATTGACTTTCTGAAGCCTAAATCTAGGAAAAATCAAATCAGAAGAGATTTAGACAATGAAATTTAAATTGAGTGAGATATTTAGATTCCTATAAGAGATTTAGATTTTTATTAAGTTTAAACTTTTTAAAGTCTAGAATTCATCAAATCTATCAAAAAGCGATTTTTTTTCCAGACTTTTATGATCTTCAGATAAATTATTCAAGCTCTAGAATCCAGAAAATCGAACTTTCTTATTTTCTACTTTTATGAAATTCAAACAAGATTTCTGGCCTCTAGAATTCAAAGAATCTGTCTAGATTTTCATTCGAGTCAGACTTTTACTATATCTGCATAGATATTTCCAAAAGTTTACAATCCATGTGATTTTCTCGACTCGATTTAGTCTTTTATGTTCTTCTTTCGGATTGTTTGAATTCTAGATTTCAAATCATCTCCCTATAGATTTTTTAACAATCAATTTAGACTTCTACGATCTACAAACAGATTTTCCCAACTCACAAATTTTATCTAAAAAGATATCTACAAATCTAGTATCAATTTTTTAACAGATTGATTACCATTCCATTAGAAATGGCATTCAATATATTAATATGTGTGTAAAATTAAAACATATCAGAGATACACATCTACTATTATCCATAAAAGCGGAGTTTGTTAGAAAAAACGCACTTCGAATGGTGTCAATGGTTTTTTGAGTAACGGATATAAATTTTTTATTTTCATTTTGAATAATTGACAAGTATTTTTTTAAAGAAGAATAAAAAATTCTTATCAAAAATGTTCAATAAATGATTATCGATTGTTCCTTCTATGTATTTCAATCTAAATTCCACCATCATCTGAGTGTTGAACTAGAGAAAAATGTTAAATCTGTTTCTACTTCCAGTACTTTTCTGCATCTCAGATTTTTCTGTACCAAAAATCTCCGAGTATCATGGAATCTTCATCGAAAAACAATCGAAAACGATCAATAATCATTTACTCGATATTTTTTGTATCGACATTTTTTTTTGTGAGAAAACAATTCATTTCCCTACTGATTGCTATGTATCTTCAAGATCATAAGATTAAGAGGCTAAAACGGTTTCAAGATCAGTGATCTTTACAAGTAATTAGTATTTTTTTAAAAAAAAGTGCATTAGAAACGCAATCATTTCTTAAAAAAAAAGTTAATCGATTTGATTGTAGAAAACACCTGATCTCGGGCCAATTAAATTATTACAGGAGGGTTTGTTCTTGAAATTTTTAAAATTATCAATAATCATTCACTGGATATTTTCAGTCAGGATTTTTTCATGTGAGAAAAGAGTTCATTTCTGTACTGACGAAACGATCAATTTCGATAAATGTTATCAACAATTGGACAATTTGAAGACAGAAATTGAGAAAAACAATCAATAATCATTCAATGAATATTTTGAATCAGGATTTTTTCATATGAGAAAAGAATTCATTTCAGTACTGACTGTCATTTATGTTCAAGATCATAAGATTGAGACTAAAACCGTTTCAAGATCAGTCTTTACAAGTAATTTATATTTTAAAAAATGACATTACAAACATTTTTTCAAAAAGAAAATCGATTTGATTGAACACTTGTTTTCAAATTAATTAAATTATTACAGCAGGATGTTGTTGAAAATTTTAAAATTCAAAACTTTTATAAATAATGATATAAGATATATATATATATATATATATATATATATATATATATATATATTTCCTAATTTGAAAATTATCCACTGACTCAATTATAAAAGATATAATTTTTATTAAGTGAGAACTTGATTACCTAACTGGCTTGAAATTCGAAATAGAATCACGTTCAAGAAAAAAACATGTCTCTATTAACTGCATTTCTCATTCAAAACGATTATTTCCTAATACATACAATCATGAAGACATGTACTAATCGACCAAGAAACACAAGAATATATAAAAAAAAAGTGTACATCCTTCCATCGCGGAGAAAAAAACTTGATCGGTTCGATTTCATCTGAATTTTACGGCGTATAAAATAAAAAAAAAACCTGAATTATTCTTAAAAATAGACGACTTGCAGAACACACAACTTTTTTTTACTAAATTCGCCACAAATGAAAACAAACAAGTTATCGGAACGACGGCTCGATGTGACAATCAATTAAACAGATCACTGGATTCGAAACGTTTTAAATATTTACGTTGCCGAGATTTCATGAAGTGATTACAATACTGGATTATTTTTTAAAGAACCGTTCTATTTTCGTCCGTCAGAGATTATGAAGTTGTGTCGTGGGATTTGATGTGTTTTTTTAAACAGCTCGGAACTGTTTTATTTTCACAAATTCGCTCTTTCTTCAAAACAGAGATTAAAAAGAAAAAAAAAACGGATTCTAGTCGAAAATGCTCAATGAATCATTATTTAATTTTTGATTATATGGATTTGGATGAAGATTCCATCATTTTCAGAGAATAAGATACTCAAAAATCAGAAAATGAGATACTCAAAAATTGAGAAGGCCATTAAGCTACATACTACATACAACTCTGAATCAAAAAAAAATATCATCTACAGAAATCATATTTCCACCCTATGAGCACTATCAAAACGATCAAGTCCCAAAACTAGAGACTGATATTTAATAATCAATCATTCAACATTTTTTAAAGGATTTCCATCACCTTCAGAGAACTAAGATACTGAAAAATCCAGAAACTGTTGTTTTTTTTAAAAAAAAAATTACTAGATTCATTGAAGATTTAACAATGAAGTGGGGTGAGATCAAAGTTTATTTCTTTGAAGACTGTTTTTTCAGTATAGAATCTATTGAAATTTGGCACAAATGAATTCTTTTCTCGCCATATAATTTATATTTCCAGTCAAAAGTGTTCAATAAATCGTTACTGATTGTCGCTTATACGGATTTAGATGAAGATTCCATCATCTTCAGAGAGCTAAGATACTCAAAAATCTAAAAACTGGGAGGTATTTTTTTTTAAAAAAAACGAAGAAATTTAATCGATTCTTTGAAAGTTTGACGAAGAAGTGGGATGAGATTACGGTTTATTTCTTTGAATATCGGCGCTGTGCTAATATATTATCTATAGGAATTTCCACAAATGAATTCTTTTCTTATCGTACAATCCATAAAAATATTTCAAGTCAAAAATGTTTAATAAATACACTCTTTTACACACATCTCGATAACAATTCCATCATCCTCGAACCATTAAGCTATATAAACTCTAAATTAAAAACAAATCTCCAGAAAAACATCTACAGAAATTATATTTTAACCTTTAAGCACTATCAACACTTTCAAGTCCCAGAACTAAAGAGTGATACTTAATAATCAGTCATTCATCATTTATTTTAAAGGAATTCAATCATCTTCAGAGAACTAAGATACTGAAAAATCCATAAACTGTTTCGTTTTTTTTTAAAAAAAAAATATTAATTTGTTGAAAATTTGACAGTGAAGTGGTTGGTATGAGATCAAAGTTTATTCCTTTGAAGACTGATAATTTTCTAGTATATAGTCCATAGGAATGTCCACAAATGGATACTTTTCTCACCCTTCAAACCATAAAAATATTTCAAGTCAAAAATTTTTAATAAATGCACACTTTTATACACATTTCGACGACAATTCCATCACCCTCGGACCAATAAACTATATACAAATCTGAATCAAAAAAATACATCTATACAAATCATATTTTGACCCTTTGTGCACTATCGAAACTTTCAAGACCCAAAACTAAAGACCGATATTGAATAATCAATGATTCATTATCCACCTCACAAGGATTCTAAGTACGAAATACAAAAAAAAACGTTCTAAAATCGAATTTTAAAACAGAATCTATTCAGCTTTTTATGTTTTCATGTTTTACTCTTTTCGATCCAACAATTACACTGTTCCACTATTGAATTTTAATTAGTTCCAACAACAGTGAGTTAAAAGCTTTGTACGAATCGACAGAGCGGTAGGCAAGGGCAGAATTATTTTATAAACCAGAATCTAAACAGAGTAGTTGTGTTATCTGGACTTATCTATAATTGTAGATGAAGACTTCACTGCGGTCATTGATAAAAGTCATGTTTTAATAAACAAAGAGTGAAATATGACTGAAAAATGGTTGTAAGTGTAGTTAAGTAACTCACAAAAATTTATAAAAAAAATACATTTTTTTCTTTTTGAAAAAGTAGTTAATTGATTGTACAGTTTTTAAAATAAACATTTAATTCGATGAGTTAAAAGATATCCTTTTAACGAACTGTGTTTTAAATGGAACGAGAGAAAATGTAAACTTTTAAGAAGATCCGCAAACGACTTGCACTTTGTTGACTTGTTCAAGAGGAAATTTAGATTGGCGTGGATGTTAGAGTTCGAGGATTAATAAACGACGTTTCGACAGACCGAATCAGGAACACAAGGGACGTCCCGATCGAGAATTAAGTTTCGGGAACGTCGTCCGAACAACACATGGAGAGACCTCCGGTCGACCAGTGTACAGATCCGTACACGGGGGAACTATGTCCGACAACTCCGTCGGTTTGTTCAGGAGCCACGATTTGCTTTGGTAATGTTTACATCGGTCTACGTGTCAGCCGGTTAAGGACGAGCCATCATTACACGACTGACTGTCGAGCGCGCAAACAGAACAAGAAAATAAAATAAACGATTGACACCATTCGACGGCCTGACATTAGCCATGTGCTGTCGCCGTCGACGCCGAACATTTTATACGACGGTCGACACATGTGATCTAACAAACACACTGCCGCTGGTCACTCGCAGATTTCGCACGGATTCATTCTTTCTTTGTTACGTGAAATGTATTCCATTCGAACAACGGACAGAAGAGAAAACACTATTACGTTTTTCAAAGACGCACGGCCGAACTGATCAGACGCGGCAGCGACATGTCTCACGAAACTGCTTGTCGTGTGTTCGTTGATCGCGCGAGAAATACACCCGGGCCGCACGGCGTTCGACAACCAACTGAATGTGGTGGTCGGGGATCCGTGCAGCTAGAGAAGCCATCTGACACGAGACCGGTCGGTCGGCGGGCTACGGCGCAAGCGGCACAAGAAATAAGTGGGGTGCTCGGTATATTGAAGAACGAGGAATCCGCGCGACTCGTCCGCATTCGTTGGTCGGACACAATGCGACGGTGCGTCGGTTCGTTCCGTGCGGTGGATTAGTTCGGTTTCGTATCAACGTACACACACACACACACATGCATGAATTACATGGCGAGATGACGTGTCGAAGTGAATGTGCATTCGGTTTTTTTTTCGATTTGCATCGATAGAAACAGTCAGAGAGCGATCAGAATCGTAGACGGTTTTGATTCGAGCCGTTTTATTTCCTAGACTGGTTGACCGACTGAATACAATGATTACAAAATCGATTCATTCCAATATTTAATTCTACTTTAAAAGCCAATTATCTGGAGGTGGAGGCGAACGACTTTTTCAAACAATTCAATATTTTATTTTAATTTCTGTCATATTGTAAGAGAACAAACTGCCTGGAATAACTCTTCCAACCTGGAATGACCACCACTCTTTCTTGTACGCTGGACTAAAAAAGTCTCCATACACTTGTGATAATTGTAGTTTTTTTTGTTTGTAATAATCATAATAATGTATTTATTTATCGAAATATGCAGATCGCATACATTTTCTAATCATACAAAGAGGATAACATAAAGAAATTATTATATTATTGAACAGTAAAACCAATAAACAATTTATAATAACGAAAGTCAGCATCTAAAACCCAAAAAAGTCTCCTTATACTTGTGATAATTTTAGTTTGTTTGTAATAACGATGATAATGAATTTATTATAGAAATATGCAGATCGCATACATTTTCTAATCATACAAAGAGGATAACGTAAAGAAATTATTATATTATTAAACAGTAAAACCAATAAACAAGTTACAGTAACAAAAGTCAGCACCTAAAGCCCAAAAAAGTCCTCATCCGTACACTTAAAAGGCACAGTAATTATTTATTAAAATGCATGAACTGTAATTAGTTTCTTTGAAACGTTAGTAACTTGTTGAACCACCCTTTGCATTTATTACCTCCATCGTGCGTTTTTTTATTCCATCTATAAATTTATTTGTCACATCCGAATCGTTGGAATTTCATTCTTCTTGTATGACAACTTTTAACTGTTCTTTGTTTCGAATGGTATATTTTCTAATTCTTCTTATTTCGTCCCACGAATCCTCTATTGAATTCATACCTGGTGATTATGGGGGTGTATACAGTTGTTTTGGTACATTATATGTATATATATATATATATATATATATATATATATATATATCAGCCATTAATTGACCCGGCGTGCTGTATGCTTGGGATCATTGATTTATTGGAAGATAAATGATTCCTCAAGATCGAGTTTTTGGGGGAACTAGATATTAATTTTTCCATTTAGAAGAATTTTTCAGAAATTAGATTCATAACAACAAGAAAGGTTCATGTCTAGACTGTATATATATACACATACACACACACACACACATATATATATATATACATATATAGTTTACAGCTCATAGCAAAAATCGATCAGAAATCTTCATATTCAGAGCTTTAGGATATAAAAAACTATTTTAGAGATCAGAATCGGAATCAGACAAGAAGATTTTTCTTCAGAGAACAAAATTACAGTAAAATCTTTGCCGCATGCCTCTTGTCGCATCATTTTTTTACAGTTAGCTGTATGGAGATACAGCTTAGATTTTTAATCAGTTAGATTCATCTTCAGACTGCAAATATAGTGAAAAACAATCGGAATCTGTCAAACAGCTTCTCATTTTCACAGCATAAAAATTCAGAAGAATTTTTCAGGAATTAGATTCATAAACAACAAGAAAGGTTCATGTCCAGATTGCAAATATATATATATATATATATATATATATATATATATATATATATATATATATATATATATATATATATATATATATATATAGTTCACAGCTCATAGCAAAAATCGATCAGAAATCTTCATATTCAGAACTTTAAGATATAGAAAACTATTTTAGAAATCAGAATCAATCAAGAAAATTTTTCTTCATAGAACAGAATTACAGCAAAATCTTTGCCGCATGCCTCTTGTCGCATCATTTATTAGCTGACATGTTTTTTTTTTTTATTCAAAAAGTGAATACACTGCATCCTAATATCGTATGCGCACTTCTACCAAAAAAAAAGTTAACATTCAGATCACATACGTTGTCGGAGAGTGACTTTCCTCCGAGCACATCCCGTCTCAGTAATTCGATATTTAGATAAATGTGTTCTTTGTAACGTTGAACAAGTCGTCAGTGAAATATCAAATTACCATACGCAGCGACACGTTCGAAATTTGTTTTTTCTCAAAGGGACGCTAATAGTCTCTTTCACGTATCGTTCGTCGTACTTAGAAACTCCTCGTCGATTCGATTATTGTGTGTCGTGCGTACGAACGGTTCTAAACAAACCGTTCGATGTACGAAAAGGATCGGATAGACGAGAAGAATGTGAAACCAGTACTAAGCAGATACTAAAAGAGATATCTTTTTATAGCCGTGACAATTGAGACACTCCGGCCATGCTCACTTACAGAAATGAATTGTTTCTTCATCACACAGACCGCACAATAAATCATTATTGATCTTGAAAACATATTTTCTGTGCTTTGATCCTCAAGTCATTTCAAATCAATCGAATCGGTCGGTTTTTTATTAGAAAAAAACATCTTGTAGTTTGTGGAATAAGTGGGAGACATGTATGAAAATGTTAGAAATTCAAAGAAATTAGTTGCATCTGTCGAAGATTTCTTACAAGAAAACAATACTGAATGCAGTGATTGTATAAAGCATTCTTTAGGAACTATAAGAAAACTTAAAAAATGTTAATTATCAATACTATCTATCTCTCGATTCTATTTATGATTTTCTATCAACGTTCAGTTTTTTTTTTTAAAAAAATATTTGTATGTTTGTGAGGTGCAAAAACAATTCATCTGAATAGGTGAATTTAGCTAGTGTTTTATTGTTGATATCTGAAACACGCTTCTATATCATATTTTTTTCCTGGTCGATTTAGGTCCATATCTCTGGACGATCTTCCTATTTCTTTACGATTTGAAGATGAATCTCTATGGTGGATTAGGATTCTCATCCCTGATCGACGCTCCGAAGGTGAAGCTGTCTGATGGATTTCGATTATTATCACAGAACTATATTGTTTTGTATATTTCTAGTATGAAAAGGAATCTTTTTGGTCGATTAAGAGTTTCATTAATGGGCAATTGAAGATGATGCTTGTTGACCGATATCGATTCTGTTCTCTCAAAGATTTTTCTTTTCCTTTGCGTTGTGAAGATGAAGCTGCTTGGTCGATTTCGATCCTGATCTCTGACAGATAATTCTTTTTTTTTTGAGTGATGAAGATGAAGCTGCTTGATCTGTTTCGATCCTGATCTCTGAAAGATTTTCCTTTTTCTTCGCGCTGTGAAGATGAAGCTTCTTGTTCGATTTCGATTTTGATCTCTGAAATATTTTTTTTCCTTTGCGTTGTGAAAATGAAGCTGCTTGATCTATTTCGATTCTGTGCTCTAAAAGATTTTTCTTTTTCTTTGCGTTGTAAAGATGAAGAGCTTCTTGGTCGATTTAGATTTTGATCTCTGAAAGATTTTTTCCTTTGCGTTGTGAAAATGAAGCTGCTTGATCTATTTTGATTACAATCTCTGAGAGATTTTTCTTTTTCTTTGCGTTGTAAAGATGAAGAGCTTCTTGGTCGGTTTAGATTTTGAACTCTGAAATTTTTTCCGGTATCTCGACGCTTTAAAGATGGATCTTTATGATCGATTTATATTCTCACATATTCTCTGATATTATATATATAGATATATATATAGATAGATAGATAGATCTCACATACTCTCTGTAATCGTTTATTTATTAATAAATTACTTCATATATATTTATCATGTACAAACAACTACAATCAAACGTTACATACATCAATTTCTGCAACTAAATCCCGACCCTGACTCAAACCAGCGACGACTGCAAGCACAGCTAACTCAACCGGTCCGTTTCAGTCGATCGTACATCGAACCACAATCCGCTCGCAATAAATTCGTCCGACCCGATATCAGAACGGCGCGGGCGGGGTTAAATCGAAAAAAATTAAAATTCGCAGCGAGTCCGGCGCGAACAAAAGCTAATCTGCGTCGCAGATAATGACGACACGCGTCAGATACGAACGCGGACCGGCGTCTACTCTCCCCGTCGCGGACAATAATCGTACAGCGCGGGTTCGTATTATTTATTATTCTGCGTTTCTTCTCGTCCGTCGGACGATCGGCGTCGCCGGTGTAGATTCTAGTAATTTGTTTGTGTGGCGGATGGTTTTTTTTCGATTTTTCTGTGTTTTTTTCTTTCTTTAGAAAACGCACGACGTGTCGCGGTTCGTTCACTTAATGCGGTTTGCTGCTGGACAAAGGAAACTCGCGGTTTAGTCACATGAAACGTAGAAACGTACCGATTTTTATTTTATATACATAAATATGTACAGAGTGGACGACTGAACAAGTGAGTGAGTGAGTGCGTGAACGAGTCGCTTAACTGAGAATATTCCAAAATTCAATCTGATTTGATCGGTTTTGTCTGATCATCTTTCTAAGAGAAGAAATAATAATTATTACTATAATTGCTATTCCTGACTCAACATATTAAGATTATTTAAGTTTATAATTAGAGTGTAATTGGATTAAACTTTTCGTCCTAGTTAAATGAAAACATTTAACTAACAATCCTGATAAAAATCGTTCTTCAAACTAAAATCTGTCACTCGAAGGTTATAAGTTTCATTAAAGAACAAAATGCAGCTGTATTTCATTCTGAGAGACTTTCTTCATAATATAATTGTAGCAAATGTGGTTAAATTCACTCTGACAGATGAGTTTTTCACTCACTTCATAAACAACAAACATTTTCTCATCGAAAAATGATCAATTATTGATTATTATTATTTTTTGATCATTATTAAATAGGGATTCTATCACTCATAGAGCGATAAGGCATGGAAAAAATCTGTTTAGTTAGAGTTTCGAAATTATATTGTGAAGTTGTCTTTTTTAATGTTCTATGAAAGACATTGGAAGACTATTTTTTAAAAAAAATTACAAACACTAAAATGGACCACAAACCGTGATATAAATAGAGAAGAGAGAGAGATATCTGATAGAACACAAATCATTTTCAGTGGTGGGTTCAAGAAAAGATTATGGACGATTTTTGATTCGAATAAACAATAATCGTTTCGAAACTATTTCAGTTTCTTAATCTTATGGATGAATATAAATAGCAGTCAGTTCAGAAATGAATTTTTTCTGCACATAAAACAAGTTCGGTTTAAAAATATTGTAAACTTTAAAAAATTTGTCTGAAGATTAGAAATTTTTAAAAACTGATTGTGGAAAACGTGACCGATAGATTTTTGATTAAAAATACAGAAGATATTCCGCTTTGAATCATTTAGAAGATTATTTGGAAAATTTACAAGGTATTTAGAATTAGACAAATTTTATGATTTTGAAAAGATAGAAGATATTCCTTTTTGTACAATTTAGAAGATAACTTGGTAATTAGTTGAATTCTTCTATCTAACAATCTTTAACTATTTTTTCTTCCACTGTACAATTTTAACGCATATATAAAGTGAAAGAATACAGATATTTGTATCAGATATTCATTTAAAATTACATCACAAAGCTCGTACCGTAAAATGTGTCACAAAACAGTATTATTTCAGAAATAATCTCGTTTGTTTCAATTACATGTACACATATATATACATACATATATATATATATATATATATATATATATAAACGAGCCGACATCATAAATCATATTTTAAATAATTATCCACGTACCGAATTTATACCTCGCCAAATACGCGCATTGTTTTATACAGAACGAACGTTCATTAAGACCACAATTAAAATATTTCCTCATTAATTATCAAAACCTTTACATTGTGTGTATAAGTGAAAGGGGATTGCATACCAGCAGAGGAGACACGTCCGCCCGTAAATACTGATATATAAATGTGTGTGTGTGTGTACATTTTTTGAAGCGTACGGACGACGACGTGGCTCGTCTTCTATTAATATTCATCTTCTTGCAGGTAGAAAAAATTCAATTGAATTATTAATCATTTCTCGATTGCCCGCCCATGAATATTCATCGACGACCGTTCCGGATCTGTATAATTGTTGGCGCGCGCTGTCGCGTGGAATTCGATATGAGAGAAAACCGGGAAGTGGACTGTGCGTTTCGGTTTTCCTCTCGATCGAAAATACATGGAGGAGCGGCGCGAGACTCTATCTGTTTAGATCCGCGGATCAATCCCGTGCATTTTTTCTATAGAAAATTAACGGAGAAACGGAATACATTTAAATCTCCAAACTATCACTCAATTATTTTGTATAATTGGTCTCCATCCATCGCGCAACTGCCGAATCCCTTGACGAAAAAAAGGTAACAGATTTGGGTCGATTAGATTGAAACAGAGTTATAATTATTTCAATTTAAAGGCACAGAATTCAATTTCACAACTTATATAAAGAATATTCCAAATTGAATCAATCCCTTATTACTACCAACACTTTTTCTACTTCTGGAAGAATTCACTGGAACCTCTTTAGAGACTCGCTCATCGATCTGTATCCGAATTTTATCTTCTCTCTTCAATCGCTTGAACACGAAATCTTCAGTTCTCGAAACAAATGAAACCCCCGAAATGAATATCCAAGAAGTTTAGTTCACTTTCTTCTTCTATGGCCAAATTTTTACTTGATCGAACTGAAACCCGATCCGTTTCTCGATCGATCAGCGTTGGGGAGACGAAAAATGAATCCTATTTGACAATATGGATCGGAAACGGACTTGAAAGCAGAAGAATCAACGAGGTTAGTCTATGCCAAAGCTCGTTTTGCATCCTCGGAAGGTTATACTGTCTGTATGGTGGGATTGCAAAGGTTTTTTTCTTTTATGGGCTGCTTCTCGTTGATGAAACGATCAATTTCGATAATTATTGTCAAAAATTGGACAATTTTAAAGCAGCAATTGAGAGAAAGTCAATCGGAAGTGAGTTGTCTTCCATTACGGTATTGTCCAATCGAGATTAGGCATGTTTACAGTCCGGTTCTTTCGTTTGTGTTTTTTTATCTTTCACTGAGAAAAGTATGCCTCCAATGAAATATTCTTAAACGTTTGGCACTCATACTTTAGCGTTTCGAAATAAGGGGCGATTGGGACGTAAGTGCGCACACGGGGTGTGTTTTTAATTATAATTTGTGTTCGGGTGTTAATTACCTCAGCTGTCGAAGCGCCCTAGACCCCTAACAACCAACTAACCATCTATTACGATAATGCTGGACCCTTTAGACAATTTGAAGACAGAAATTAAGGAACGCGTCCGTTCGAATCGGACTTGCCTTCCATCGCGATAACGCCAAGTCCCACACTTCGATGCAAACGCAGAGAAAGCCCGTCGAGCTAGACTGGGATCTCCCATTACACCCAAATTATTTCCCTGACACTACTCCGTTAGACTATCACTTGTTTCGGTCGTTCCATGAACGTGAACTGTAGAAAATTCGCTCCTTTTCACGTCCTAAAAAATTGCAATGGTTCGTCCCTCGACGAGAAACCGGCCACTTTTTTATGATAGAGGAATAGGAATTCTACGAGATCGTCGGTGAAAGATTATAGAAGACAATGACAAGTGCTCAGTGGAACGAAAGAAAATATTTTAATAAAATTACTTAGCCGATTTTTCTATCAGGAAGCCCATCGATGCTTTTGCACTCACTCAATACACTGTTGTAAAGACGGATGCTGTTTTATAACACAGACATTCTCGAAGTTACACTCTGTATATGTAAAATGTCTGTGTTTGTATACAAGAGTATGTTTGAATATTTAACTATATACATATTTTACTTACAAGTCCCACAAGGATTCCGTTCCCAGATACCAAAACGGCATCTGCTGTAGTTATATAGTTTTCAGTAGAAGTTTTTTCGTTCGAGTAGCTCCGCACACGCCAATAAAGATTTCCCTTCAGCATTCTCCCATTTTGTTTTTCTTATGTATATATATATATATATATATATATATATATATATATATATATATATATATATATATATATATATATATATATATATATATTTAAAAAAATAATACTAGCAAACACCACCGCCGACAATACTTTCACCACGGACAATATATTTTAATTATTCCACATTCTATATCTATTGTCGTGACCTATAAAAGTTCACACACACACACACACATCTCACGGAACGATCCTCGCGTTGTCAGTCCTCCCGGCGGCCGTGAGTCGCGCAGAAGAGAACTTAACGGCCGCATAAAAGAAAGGTATGTGAGTTACACGTAAACTTTTATAATTGTGAATTGTGGCGCGCTGAATAATAAAACATTAAGGCGTCCCGACGGTCTTCCTGTTGTAATTATGAAAACGGATGTTTCACTTTAATGTTTACGTGTTCGGAGCCGGTCGGGCGGATCCTTCGCGCGCGGAAATTTTCGTATCGTCGACACTGTCGCGCGGCGTGCGGGAGGACACAGGGCCACACGGACCCGTTTCGGGACGACGGTCTGGAAAAATGTACGCACGGACTCGGAAATAATTTTCCTGGCGCAGAGATGAAATGTCGTAGGCCGTGTAAGGTAAAGAATGTGTGGTTAAATAAGACCGCTGACACCCGGATGTAACATTAGACATTCCGTTTGTGTGATTGTGAATTCAAGCGTACACATTCACACTTTCAGAATACCAAACGTTATACTTTTAGAATAACCAGGGGGCCCAGCGCTACTCCGACACCCGGGGAGACTCCGCTCCGCTCGCTGTCGGCAAGTGTTAAGAATTTTTAAATGAAAAACGAAAAACGAAATGAAGATATTGTGTAATGAAATTGTTTTTTTTTTGATTTTAAATCAATCAGATGGCAGTCCGAATGAGCCAGGTCGGGCGAATACGGCTGATTCGAAATCGATAATATGAATGAAAAATTAAAAACAACACAGCCAATGCTAATCGACAGATATGGGCCAATACTATTGCAAGACAATGCTCGACCACACACATCTCGAATCACGATTTCCAAATTAAATTCATTAAATTATAAAATTTCACCGCATCCCCCTCATTCGACAGATCTTTCGCCGACAGACTATCATCTTTTTCGCCACATGGAATATTATTTAAGAAATAAAAAATTCAGAAACCAAACAGAAGTGATTTAAGGATTCTAAGACTTTGTAAGTCCTAAAAATGTCGATTTTTATAAAAATGAGATAAACAATCTAATTTCTCGTTGGCAAAAGACTATTGAAGCTGATGGAGCTTATTTTGATTAAATGTATTTTTTTTTGTTAGAAATATTGCGTTTTAATTCTCGCCTACAAATTCCGCAATTTCATATGTTACACAATAATATGAAACCGAAATTCACAATTCGAATATAAAAATAAAATGTAGATTGTTTACTTTCCGGTATTATAAATAGCTGCTCATATCTGATCACATTTCAACAGAACTAATTCACAGAGGAACGGAAACACAATCCGTAAAACAAATAATCGACAGCATGTAAAGAGACTGTTAACCCGTGCACATATTCCTTTCGATACGTCCGCAAGATGTGTCTTCTCAAACGTCACCGCTTATTTATATAAATATTAACGAACGAAAGCAATTTGCATTCCTCTCGTTTTACAGTTAAGTGCCGGATCTAGACGCCCCGTACGCTCGTACGCCTCTATTAGAGGTCAATATTCGTTCTCCCGGTTTCTAACCGAATCATCGGTCCGGTCTATCTGACAAACTATCTGTCTATGTACCACGGACGATCTCTGAACTCTCGTTGAATTGAAAGAAAAAAACGAACGGAACGTGCACGGTATGACCGATGGGTCTTGTCGCGAATCTACGATGCGCTGATTTTTACTCATTGTTTTGCTTTCGGTTTCGGAGAGTGAAATTTCGATAACAATCGTTTTCGGCATCGATGCGTGAAATGTTATGGGCTTATCGAGGGTCCTAATATCGCTGTGAACTTCTATTGTATACACATCAATACTATCTATCTATCTACCTTTCTATATATATATATATATATATATATCAAGTAACCAAGAAAGTTCTGTCGTTGTTATAACAAACGACAATTCCAAAAATTCTTTACACTTGTTATCAGAAAAAATCCCAAGAATTATTTATCATTAATATTAGCATGTGTTTTACCGTTAATTGTCGAATGAATCTCGAACTGTTCACTTTGATTTAAAAAAATAATTAGAAACAATCAAAATGATCAAACACTGAACATTTCTGATCAAAAACATTTTCTGTTAATTGTAATTTATTTCATAGTTGAGTACCTGTATTCGACGTTATATTCCTTGTCCTTTAGGTCACTAACTGTCTCTTCTGCTACCGGCTTCGTCTTTCAGGCGGAGTATCATCCACTTGTAGATGCTGATGGTCGAAACCGATACTGGAAAGAAAAATCAAAGGTAAAAACGACATTTCATGTTATTTGTCGAATGAACATGGATTTTATTTGTGAAAATAGAGATCCGGCACAGATGAAAATGACTTTATGTCAGACTGATAATATTTTATACAAATATATTTTAGCAGTTTCATACTGTTGTATTTTCTCTCCCTCTCTCTCTCTCTCTTTGTATATATATATATATATATATATACATATACATATATATATATATATATATATATATACACATATATATATATACACATATATATATATATACATACATACGAGTATATACATATACATACATATATATATATATATATATATATATATATATATATATATACACATATATATATATATATATACACATATATATATATATATATATATATATATATATATATATATCAGTATGCAAATAGTTGCAAATCTTATTCAATCCCATCAGGATTCGAAATCTCACCAGACATCCACGATTAAAACCGGCTTAAATTCGTAACAATGTTTTGTTCATTAATCGCGCATCTCTTGACCCCGGCTTACACGGAACAAGCATTCAACAACTTCGAATCCAATTACGTTCACCAAACATACTTTCCTCGTCGCGCGCACAATAACTATGCGGGGCCGACGACGTCGTCGCCGTCGTCGAAAACAAAGAACACTTTTTGTTGCATGCGATTCCGTCAATAATTAATGTTAATTTTATTTCACTATTAATCGGAATCGGCGATTCGTCTCCTCTAGTTTCTCTCCAATTAAACATTTAATGAACATTTTTTTCGGGAAAGCGACGGACACTCATTGTTGTATACACTAATAGTTTCTATGTTTTAATTGCTTATTAATAAGAGTTATTATTTTTTTTAACGGTTCCGAGAATGAGCGAAAATGTTCAATAGACGTTTATTGGTATTGGAGTGAAATTAAGACGGTGATAACATTTCATTATCTATTAAATATTGATTGACATACTTTCGTGCGACGAATTAACGCGTAGCAGGGGTTCGGAGCTATTAAAACGTGAACTGATGTTTGGATACATCGATGTGAAAATTGGAAACGGACACTTGATTGAAAAATAGAATAATAAGCGAGTACTAGTACGGTACCAAATTTTAAAGGATTGCCTAGCCATGATGCAGCGTAATAAATTGGATTTTTGGGTCGGTTTGTGGCCAGTATCGAGACTTGGATTCATCGCGACATACTAGAGTTCAAAGACCAATCGAAACAGTGGACTAAGAGAGGAGATAGTCCACCAAAGAAGTTCAATGCTGGCCAGTTCTTTTAGCAGAGGTTCGGAGTAATTAAAACATAAACTAATGTTTGGACACTTAGATATAAAAATTGGAAACGAACCCTTAATTAAAAAAAAGAATAATAATTAAGTACTAGCACGACTTGAGATGTTACCACCGTAAACAGTTATCGGCATTTTATAAGTTTCTGTAGCAGTTTTCCCTGATTAACAGAAAAATTTAATATTCGTTCATAAAATATGAAATGTACGATTTCGAATCAAAATATATAATATTTGTAATATATCAAACAAGAAGCAGTACAATTAATCAATGCATTTGCGCCTAAAATATCGATGCAGTTGTGGCATTTTAAAAGTAGCTTCTTTATACCAGCAGCGTGGAAGCTTGGGGAGCGAGCGGCGATGAATTCTCGAGAGGAGTTTTCCACTGCTTGTTGAGAATTGAATATTTTTCCTTTCCTTGCAAGAAGTGGTCCAAAGCCTGGAAGAAGTGGCGGTCAGTCGGTGCAAGGTCAGGTGAATACTATGGACGAGTGAGAGTTTCCAAGTCCAGGTCCTGGTAATTTGAGCAGCGTTATTTCTGCGACATGAGGTCGAGCATTGTCTTGAAAGGAGATTGGTCTACCTCTGTTGACCAATCTTGGCCGCTTAATCGCAAACATCCTTATCATTTCGTCCGATTGGTCGCAGTAGACATTCACTGTAATCGACTGACCAGGTTTCATGAATCAGTAGTGGATAATACCAGCGCTGGGCCACCTAACAAACACAATTCGCCTTTTTTATTTAGTATTTTCAATTTCTGGTAGCTGAATTTTTTCCATTCACGATGAAAGTCCTGTTTCTTAGGCACTTATCTGTCAACTTCACCAGGTGTATGAGAAGTTTAAGCTGCAACAGTTTAAAAATCAGACCATCATGTGTCGAACGTCTTTTCGATATCCAATAAGATCATGGCGGCGCATTCACCCTTTCAAAATTTACGGATAATGTATTCTGCGATACGCGCCAGTCGGTGCGTACTAGCATGTCCTCGACAGTGATCGCACTGACGCAACATTTAATTATATACAGTGTGTGCGGCGTTCGTCGAAAAGTGAGAATACGTTCGTTAGAACTGTTCGATATGTAACAGACGCCGAACATATTCTCATGATCCGAGACCTGCAATCATTTTCATAACAGCGATTGTTGTTTAGAAAGCAACGAATCCGACGTACATCCGAACAGACAGTACTGAGTACGATTCCGGCTCGAAATGCAAATTGGATGTTCGGACGATTTGAAGCATTCATAACTAGCGCGCGCGCACACACACACACACACACACACACACACACACACACACATGTACAGATATAGAAAACGGACGGAAAAATAAATAAACAATAACCTCGTAAAATGTAATAAGTGAGAATGAACGGACCAACTTTCTTCATATCGCGGATTGAATGAAATTGCATCAGCGCTGCCTCTTATTTCAACCCGTTTAATAATAAGTTCGTGGTCCGAGAGTACAATTGCGCTGCCTGTCGAAACTGAAACGTCTGTTATATAAGTGGTAAACGGTCTAATTATACATCTATCGAATTACGGAATCATTTTCTGTACGTTTGAACTCGGATCTGGTCTAGTGAGCATCATCTCGAGCTGCCGTTTGCGAAATATGTTTGATAATCGGCGCGCACGGCGTTAAACGGTCAACCCCTTAAGCGTTTATGTCGAGTGTGCTCGTCGTGCATTAACCCTCTACAAAAAATTATTTTTTTTCCACCTTCACTAAAATTAGAACTATTGTTACAACGCCCGCGCGACGTTAAAATTTTCCATGTGAATTTCTGAAGAAATATTTGTAGTTTTGAAAATGATAATAACAAGTGATAGTGAAAAATGTGTTTAAAAATTCTTAAACGACTGCATTTATATTAAATGATTATTATTGTTAGCCTTGTTAACCCCTTAAGCGTTTAATGCCGAGTTAGAAGAAAACCAATCATTGAATTATTTAGTTAGCTCGACGTGCATTTCAAGAAAATAAAACTGAAATCCACCGATAAAAATATATGAAACGAATCGGTGTTTTTTTAACCTTTTAAGCGTTTATATCGAGTATGCTCGTGACGAAAAGATGGTATTTCTTTTTAACGTAGAGTATGCTTTTCATGTAGAAAAAAAACGGTTTCGATGTTTCTTGTAAAATTTGGGTAATAAAAATATATATTTACAATTTCAACACATTTTAGAATATTTCTAAACAGTTTTCTCTTTGTTTCGTGAATCTCACGTCTGATATCTAGAGAATGTATTATAGGATGTAATAGAAAAACTTGTGAAGTTAATAATATTTTTATTTATACTCCCGGATGATTTTTACTGATATTGATTAAAATATATCTTAACATCTGAGAGAACGGAAAAGAGCGATGACACCTGTAACGCCTTCTGATGAAAGTAGTGATGAGGTCGAAGAAGATAATGAAGATGCGGTTTTACATACAAGGACACGAAAAAAAATATCAGAAATTTCAACGTCTTCTCATGAAAGTAGAAAGTGATGAAGATGTAGAAGTTAATGAACCCGATAAAAAAATAAAAATTTAAATTTACAATGGAATATTAGAGATGGAGAGCGAGCAACCATTTAAATTTACTGCTCATCCTGGCCCAAATTTCACTATTCCCCATTCGTCAAACACCGAATGTGTGTTTTATATGGAAATTTTATTAGATTATGACTGAACATAATAGTGAAGCAAATTAATTTATATGCTGAGTAATATTTGGAAAGTCGCCTGGATTTGAACCAACATTCAATATTAAAAAAATTGGATGCCGACAAACAGTATTGAAATACGATTTGTAGATTGCTTATCGATAGAATTAAAAATTCTTTTAAGGAAACAACCGAAAAAATAAAATTAAAAAAATTTCAAAGGAACTTCCCTTGTAAGTGCTTCGAGCTGAAAGGAGATCGCCTTAAAAAATAAAAAAGAGATTTTGCACAGAAAATTGTGTTTTCTTGTCGAACACGGGTACTTGTCACTCTACCCTCGTGCGCTGTTGCTCCAAAGATGATCGTACCGTCATCGAAACGCGCATTAGTAACAATTAATTAACATTTTTAAGAATCTAACTACAGTGACAGTACTTTATTGCGACATAAATATTCTTTCGATGGGAAAAAACAGACTTAAATCAACTATTCTGGTTAGATTTGCTTAGTCAATTATACTTCATATATTCATAAACATTTAGAAACTGTAGTCATTAGTACATTAACGACTTGAAGCGGCGATTTCATTCTCTTGTTAATGTGTGTGCTTGATGGAAACGATCAAGAACGATTAACTGCGGCCAAATCGCCAGAGACTCGTGCTTAGAAATAAACAGCAATCTTTTTACAGCGACTCGAATAGAAAAAAAATCCTGCACAGTTTTTCATTTCGCTCGGACCGTTTCGTCGCACACAACTTTCATGAATCATTCCGCGCTTTTCAGTTACGTCGTCGCTCTTGTCGAGTCTACTTGCGGTCGAAAACAATCGATACCGGTAGTCGTCGCGCGGCCACCGAATGTTACACGCTCTGCATCCGCAGAACGACGACGCGGCGCGCATTCGAAACGCACAGAGTCTGTCGAAGTAGCTGGTAATTATTGAGTGGCGCCCCGGTCTCGATTACTGGCCCGTAAAATGATTTCTAATTAGCGGAGTTCATTGGAATTCCGCGCGCGGCTCACGACAGATTATCGACGGACGCGGACGTGTGTGTGTGTGTGCGTAAACGCCGACGGGGTCTGTGGATGTAACATGGATTTAACTGGATTATCTTAATGTTCACGGCCGAAGATTGAAAATGATGTATCGTCGACGTTACGATTGTTTCAGATGCAAGTTCCGACGGTCGACGATTCGGTACGCCGGTGGGAATGTGACAGGATGTCCGCTCGATATCGACGGATTTGTTTGGATATATTTATATATTATTGTTCGGATGTATTTTACACGGTCGCAACAATAGAAACTAATCTAATAACACACTTGTTGGTCGTGTCGTTTTTTTTTTAATTGTACAAGGCGGTCGGTTGTGTTGACTCTTAAAGTTTCATAAATGTTTGTCATGTGGTTTGCACTTGACTTGAGTCTGTTAAAGTGAAGAAGTTTTGCATTATGAGATGGATGTTTAGGTCTGTTCAAAGCGACAATGGTTTGGGGAGTTTTTCCTCATCTCGGCCGAACTAGGGTCTATAAACTCGGGCAGGCTGATAGGCTTCTGGAAGGAAGCGAGACTTCCCGAGTAGTTTTGATCGGCCGAGGGAAGGCATAATGGACTTCGAGTCTAAGTTCCGGGAGGCAAGATAGCTTTCTTCCCCCTCAAACATAATCTATCTATTTTATCTATCTTAGGTCTGTTTTACTGTTTTTTTTTAAAAAAAAACATATTTTGTTCTCCTTGAGATTCCGAAAACCAAAGAATCATATTCGTGAGTGATAATTTGTAGGTGCGGATTTTAATTTAACATATTTTTTAAATTGTCATGTATATGGGTGGGTTGATAAGTTTCCGGCCTAGCCGGTGGACGGCGTAAACTGTCATGAATTGTATCATCATTGGGTACTGGGTCTGTATTTTTGGATGTAAAAAATATTCTTTTGATCGATTACCTTGAAAAACATAAAAAAAAATGGAGAGTACTACACCAACTTATTTTACCAGCTACATCAGAAAGTTTACAAGAAACGGTCAGGATTAGTGAAAAAAAGAATTTTCTGTATCACTAGAATAATGCGCACAGTCGCAAGTCTGTTATTAAGATGGCTAACTTTCTTCGATTTGGGCTTCGAATTGCTATCCCGTACGGCTTATTCGATAGAAATGGCTCAGTCTGTTTCCAGGCTTCAAAACGTTCACTCTGATAGAAAAATGCGCGTCGGATTTCGAAGCGATTGCCACCACAAACGCTTATTTGTGACAGTGTAACAAATCGACCTACAAGGATGGAACGAGGCCTCTCGAATATTCCTAGAATAAGTTGTATCGTGTTAAACGGAGATTATGTCGAAAAACAAAATCATTTTTCGTCGAATATCCTATTGGTCTTGTTCCTAGACCGGAAACTGTTCATCCCCATCCCCGTCGATCATGCAATACAGATTGTGTTAATATTTGATAACAGAACATATTCGAATCGAATAAATGAAATTAAATATTTTCAAACGGAAACATTTGTATAGTTTGCGAGGCGAAGAATGATTTCATTCATGAAACTGGACTCTGTCGAACTGTCGGAACCGTTCTGTCATATTTGTGTGTACAGATATTCTATTCAATGATTAAAAATTGAAATATTCGTCCACAGCAACAATTCTTCATTTATTTAATTAAGCAGTTATTGCATCTTTCGACTTGTTCTCGTTTCAGTGTTTCAAACATTTTTACCAGTACTAGTGTTGTGAAAACTATTTGTAAATCTTTAGAATTTCACCGTTTCTGGAATGTTTACACCGATTTAATTTTGTATATAACCTTGCTGTTACTATTATTAACAAGTCTGTTCTAATTATACTTCATTATTTAAAACGTTAATGACTAGTGAAATGAATACACACACACACACATATATATATATATATATATATATATATATATATATATATATACGTACATACTCAAGAGAGATATACTTAATGCATACAATTTCGAATATAAGTGTCAACCGGTTAATAAGATTTTCAGTCGTACAAAACCGACACAGTTACAATTCACAAACAAATTTATGTACAATGCGAGTCGAAGTTTCTTGTGTACGCAACAAGATCCGAAGTCGAGACTTTGTGCGCGGAGCGAACGAACAGTGAGTGAATGGCTGAGGGATCCATTGTGCGCGTCATTGTCTAAGCTGAAATTGAATCTTGTTGTAATAGTTTGTGGTGCATTGTCTTCGGCGAACAAGTAAATTTACATTAACACCGAGTCGACTTAAATGTCTGCAAGAGTTTCGCTACACAACTATTATTATGACGGCCGCTGTTAAGAAGTGCCACGAACGTCAGACGCTGTCGACTGGAAGTTTCGCTTCAGTAAAAGAACACGGGTTCGGTTGTGCGCGCCGAGATCTGATCTTTAATGTTTCCTACACACACACATCCAGAGAGAGAGACAAACATTCGCCCGCGTAACTCGTTTCAAAGATTATTTATCTTTCTTACAAGTTAATAAACGTTATATATATATATATATATATATATATATATATATATATATATATACACAAGGGTAGAGTGAAAAGCCCCGGGTCTTTGCGAAAACACTGTAAATGGCTATTTTGAGAATCTTAACAAATCAGTCGATCAGTCTTATATAAGAGAGAAGGGAAATGTGTATCGAGCTGAATGAAATTTATGTTGAGAAATAAATGAAAATCAATCTGAGATAATGTTGTTTTCTTATCAGGTCCAGAACTTTTCATCCCACCCTTTCTTATACATATATACATACATTTATATATATATATATGTATTATATATATATATATATATATATATATAAATGGAGATTTTTCAAGATAGTAAACAATCGAATTAAATGAAAGTGAAAGAAATATGAACGATCGAACAACAATTCGACGAGCAGACAAAAAAAAATCCGCTGATACTGTGAACGCGGTCAACCGATACCGGATCGGCGAGCCAAAAATAAAATAAAAAAAACACCACCATTTTTTCCCTGTAATTTGATAATTATATAAGTTCCGTTCGTTTTTATGGCAGAGCTAATAATTGCTGATTGCTGACGTACGGGAAAAGCGCAGTAGCCGCACGACAGAGCGCACAGGAATGAGTCGACGTTTCGGGCCGTATATCGGACGGAATGAAAATAATAATAATAATAATAGAAATGGAAACGGCATGCCGGCTAAATGTAATTGATGTACAAACAGTTCGTTACGAAATATTGTTATTGACCCACCAATTACAGTGATTAGTAGTGGACTAACCCGAATCATGCGATATTGACATAATTTAAGTAGAGCATAACATGAAGTTTTCATTTCCTATTGACCTGTGATTCGCATGTGCAGCGAGATAGTGACACACGGTTAGGGAACATGTTTTCAATAAAGATTATACACACACACACACACACACATATATATATATATATATATATATATATATATATATATATATATACAGTCGTGTGAAGGAAACACACACATCACATCAATAAGTTTACTTTAAACAAATTTCAATTTGCAATGCAATGAAAAAAATTCAATTTTCAATCTTAATATGCCGTTTTGTTTTTTCTTCACTTGAACAATTATTTAACTCATTTAATGCATTTCATTAAAAAACAATTATTTAAATAAAGTTGAAATAACATTCTCTTGCAATTTTCATTCGAAAAACGCTCATTTTTAAATTTTTCAACTTTTATTTCAGAAAATGATTTCTTCACGATTTTTTTTTTAATTTTTCGCATTATTTTGAAGAACACATTCGTATCTTAAAGTATTCATGTGGTATATTTCACAGAATAGTGTGCATAGAGAAAAAAAATATTTAAAAAAGAGCATTTTCCGATAATTGGGATTCGTACATTGATTACAATAAGGAATGGACCAAGTTCGCTCTCCTTCTCATAGCCTCCTTGGTTACTATATTAACACCTTTGGGGTACCTTACCACTACATCACTGCCATGTGACTACCAAACAATAAAGCTCGAACAGTGCCGTCCGCTCTCCTCGATACGTTGTTCGTATCGACGGATTGCTTCGTTACAGTCACGAGTCCATAGGTCCTCGTACTCACTCTCACTCAACACCCCTGAAGCGTTTTACGCTGGCACAACATGGTTGATTATCATCACTACATGAAGTTTGGTCCCAAAACTCAATTTTCGAGGGCGTATCCTCCGCTTGTTAGTGTTGTGCGTCCACACGAAACACGATGACACTTTCATACTTTTTACAGTTTCTACATATAAAGTGAACAAACAGTCTGCACGGCGCCAATTCGAAAAATTAAATCCGCAACGGCAACGAAAATGGAACACAATTAATTATATTTTCGCGTCGGTGATTCCACTATAAAATAAACAGCATCGCTTTTAATCAGATGATTTATTGTAAGGAGTACGAACAACGACTCCTTCCCTGCGCGCGTTATCACTTTCTCAACGTAAATATTTAATGTTTGTGATCTCTATCTTACACACACACACACACACACATATATATATATATATATATATATATATATATATATATATATATATATATATATATATATATATGTACGTGTGTATATCCATTCTTCGTATCTGTTCTCTCGATTCGACATAAACAACATCCCGACGGATCCGGAGCGCAGCGCGCCCGAGAAACGAACCGTCGCCCCGCGACTCGCGATCCGCCGAAATTCAAACGCGCCATTTCCGGGCATTAGGCGCCGCTCTCGCACGCATATAAATTATTTTAAATTAATCAAGTGTCTCGAACGTTCACGGGAACGTATACATTAAACACACGTTGTATTACACGCCCTGCGTACATTTATTATGTTCTTATTACAATTATTACAATCTACAACGGCGACGCGAGCCGACGTTTAAGCGGATTCCGCAACGACATGTGCGCGGTTCGAACATGTTTGCACTGAAAGTGTCTGTGCACAGTCGTATACAGGGATCAGGGACGGGACCGTTCTCGAAAGTCACGAGCTGTTCGAACACGGCACGAGTTGAGACTTTGTCGTTTTTTTCTTTAAAAAAAAAGCTACGCTCAGTTCAAATAAACATTTTTCTTTTAGATTTATTAAACTAGTTTTTTTTTGGTACAAAAGAGGTCATAACGTCGATGAAAATCATTGAAAATCAAATAGAAAGAATAAGAAGTTTTCAATTGATTCAAGTCCACTGTTTCAAATACCCTTTTTTCACATAAAATGTAAATAATCCTTCATCGATTTAGAATTATTTGAGTGTTATAATTTTTCTACTACATTTTTAATAAGTTATAACCGAAATAATAGAAATGATTAACTTTGCTCCATTTTGTATCGAAATCTACACTACCTCTCCCTCTTTATATATATATTTACATACATATATATATATATATATACATATATAATCGGCACAATTAATTAAAATATCTGTAAACGCGACGTCGCACCCGCATCCGTATCAAAATAATTACAGCTCCTCAATAATCGCACCAATACACTGATATCTCATTATGAGCGCAGAGCATCTGAGACCGGCGATATAATCTTTGGCAAATATTCGTTGCGACGTCACGGCGCGGCATTAACCGAAGGATTTCGTGATATAATACACAATGCATTTACATTTAATCCTCGCAAACAGTGTCGGTCGGCCCAGGCTCGACGTCCTCTGCTCAAGACAACAAGCGCCCGCGACATGTCGACCGAACTATTCCAGATATTACTATTACAACACTGGTTCGATCTGATGTATCCTTTTCGAATATTGTTTACTATTGTATATATATATATATATATATATATATATATATATATAATGTGTGTGTATGTATTTATGTCAAATATAACTGTCACTTACCAAAAATTGTTTAATGTTTAACATTAACTCGTCACATATTATTAAGTGTACATCACAATAGAAAATAAACACACATGCACACACACACACTTATATATATATATACAAGATAATTACATTAGCGACCGTTATGTGTTGATCATTCCGAGCAACGATAATTAGAATACCCGTTCTGCGGTTTCGAACAAGATTCGCTATTATTATTACTCACAGTCAATGTCACTCAAGGACATTCGAGCCAAACTGATGAGTAACCGCGAAATCATCTCGTGTATTCTCATCTACCTGTGTGTGTAACACGTTGTTTACAGCGTTACGCACCGCTCGTCATCGACGACATCGCCGGGCGCATCTTGTGCGAACCGTATTCGCGTTCTTCGTCCGCCACGCTCTCCTGATCCCGTCCGATTCCATCATCCGTTAGCTGTTTTGCACGTCGGACAGGAATCGTCGCGGTACGTTTTCGTCTAATCGCGCATCGGCGCCGTGTACGGGCGTAAGGGTCGAAGACCTTATCGAAGATAAATCTCTGTGTGTTTTTGTGTGCTGTACGGTCTTATATCTCTGAGTGTTAATCGAATTACGTTGATCAAACAACAGATCCGTTAGGATTGATTAACAAATTCGTTATATTTGCAGAGAGTTAGTAAATCTGCAATAAAAAAAACAATTGGTGTCGTCCACGGTTAAATCATTTTTTTTTTCATTCGTAGAATCGCAGGACATTTTCCTCTTCAAAAGTATCGAAGTATCCGAAACTATACAGCGAGTCTCATTTTCCGACTGGTTTATTTATACCGTCGTCACTTTCATGAATGGACTTCTGATTAATTCGCCTTATTTAAAATTCCAATACACAAAAAAGCACACTGTAAATATTTACATCTCATGAATACAAATTATTAGCATAAAAGCAGATATAGTGATATGAATCAAATTTTTATATCCATTCCTACATATTATAAACATTATAACATGTATATATATATATATATACATATATATATATATATATACATGTATATATACATATATATATATATATATATATATATATATATATATGTATATATGAAAATAAAGAAAGATAAACAGATACATGTGTTTGCAATTATGTATCATGTTCAAAATATTTATCTACAAAGAAATAAAAATCCATGTTTTATATTGAATTTGTAATAAAAAAAATTGATACCGTCGTATAACATAACTGTAGAATTATCAGACGTATATATATATATATATATATATATATATATATATATATATATATATATATATATATATATATACACATATATGTGTGAGAATATAGAGTTCAATGAAGTAATAACCTCTTCAAAATTTTCATTTTAGCATAATTGTATATGAGATCATATATAGATATATTTTGATGCAAATAACAACACGAAGACTATTCCAATGTTGTTTTGTTATAAATATTACATAAGTAATATTGAATTCTAATTTGTACATTCGCCGTGAGTCGATTTACATGTTTATCAGCCTGTGCTGTTGAGATCCACGTACGTGTTACTCAAAATCCAAAACTATTAAATTATATTTATTTGGACGATAAGAAAATTGTCATAAAACTGTTTGTACGGAGTGGTTTTGAAACGTTAATATTTCTTTTTATGGGTATAATTGTTATAGACTGTTCTTTTGAATAAATTAGTGGGTAGATCTATAAAGCGTAACAGGACAATTACCCCGTAAACAAAAACCTCCCGGACATTAACTCCTCGTCAATAACGCTCCGGAATGTAACCACCGTGTAAAAAAATCCCGGACATTAACCTCCTGTGTAAAAAAACCCTAGACATTAACCCTCCCGTATAAGAATAAAAACTCTTTAAAAAAAATTCATCGACACAACAAACAATGGATACAAAAATGTATCTGACAAAATAAATGTTCTAAAGTAAATTTGTCAAAATAAAAATGTTAACAAAAAATTATTTGATACAGCAAAATCTGGATACAAATTTAAAATTATACTAACACTTAATATACACATTTTGAGATAGAGAGAGGGAGAAAAATTAATTACTTTTAAAATATTGAAATCGTTAACAGAAAATGTAGTTTTATATTATTATTTAAAATTATACTAAAACCTAATGTATACACATTTCAGGATAGACGGAGAGAAAATTAATCCGTTCGAAACATTGAATTCATTCACAGGAAACGTACTTTAATATTATTAATCACGCATTAATACTTGACACTGATCCTTTTGAATAAAGGTAGGGTTTTTCCATACTTTTGATTTTCTATTAAAGTATTCAATTTTAAAAACTAGAATCACCATGTTATTGATGTGATTTTAAAATATACTAAATGATTCAAAATGTATAAATATTATAATCGATTTTTGTATACATTTTTTGTGTCAAGGGGATTGTTTTTTAATTTTTTTTTATTCTCATACGAAGGGTTAATTACAGGGGGTGGGTACACGGAGGGTTAATGTTAGGGAGGGATTTTACATGGGGTTAATTGTCCGGGAGGTTATTGATGGGGGGTTACTGTCCAGGGGAGTTGTCTAGGAGCTAATTGTCCTAGAACTATATATATATATATATATATATATATATATATATATATATATATATATAGAGAGAGAGAGAGAGAGAGAGAGAGATAGATAGACAGATAGAGAGAGAAAGAGAGAGATTTAGAGATATAGGAGTAGATAGGAGACGAGAGAGATTGAAGATACAAACCTGTTGTTTCTTTCTGAGACTTGAATCTTATCATAAACCGATTGTCTCTCATTTTTAGAATACGAACAAATCGAATTTCAATAAAATTATGTTTTTCACTATAACATGTCTTCTCTATATTATCAGACATGTAATTTATAGCAATGCACCCTTCTCTATTTAATTATAGAACGTCTTATTCATGTTATTGGACCTGTAATTTACAAAAATCCTCTCTTCCCTGCATCCACATAAAAATACTGAAGTTTCACTTCTTTCATGTGTACATGAGCGCACACACACATTTTTTTTAAATATGCGAATGAACGAGAAAGTATGCCAATTACCTGATAACTACACAAGTGACTCATCAGGACAGACTGCCAGGATAATATCGACACGTCGAATCGAATTAAATTCGATTCCCGTCGACGTACCGAAAACCGACAAAATCACGAGACCGCAAACACATGACACCGATTGCGCTCGATCGACCGTGCACCATGTCGCCACATATCGACAGTTTTCACATCCTGTCATATTTCCGACGAACACTGAAACGTTCCACAGCGGCCCACCAATTAGTGATGGAACGTCAATTGGTCACATTTGATGCACTCTTCGTCGATTAATTGATTTCACGACAGTGCAACGAAACGTGCACGGTCGTTTTTTTCCCCTCCTCGTAATTAAATAATTACACTTAACGATACATTTGTATACGCAAGTCGTCATCGTTTCGACGTATAAATGATTGAGTGCGGCCTTAAGATAAATGAGTTTATAATTTAATGATGGACGTACACGCACGCACGCATCCTTTCGCACGCTTTTTTTATATAGATCGGAATGAATTATGTAATCTAAAAAGTCGCCGATGATCCAGTGTTAACAGTTTAGAATGCGAACGGAATGATTGAAGAGAAGAATCGAACCGTTTCAATGGAATGCACGGTTCGTTCGCTCTGTTGTTACAAACAACCCCGTTCACATTTTGTACAAAACCATGTTTCTGTTTGTACCGCCACGTACGTACGAGCAGCTTTAATTTAATTGCGCTATTATATCATAAAGTTCTTTTCAATGAGCACTCTTGAGCAGAGTGTAAGTGTGGTAGTACATCTATTAAGTTTTAAACTTCCAACGGCGCGTAAGTAGATCGTATACAGTATCTATAATACAGGAGAGTCAGATGGTGGAGCGTCGACGTGGGTACTTTATATTGTTATTAAGTATTATATGAAAGCTAGACTAAAAATCCAGTTTGTTATACACATAAGCGTTTTGTTTTATTTCGAGAATGTGCACACTGGCGTGCTCAGTCATTTCTAGGCGACGACGAATATACTTGACGAAAACAAATGTTCTTGCTGTAAGATTGAGTTAAATTTTAATAAAATTATAAATTTTTCTTTGAAAATTTTTTAATTTATTGGCGAGTAATACACAAATAGTGTTTCATTACTGTTTGTAAAGACAGGTAACGCGCGAAAGACGGCTCCTTTTCTCTTATTTAATTTATGTCTGGATATTTTTTTTGATTAGTTCGGGGAACTCTCTCCGACCACAAGTACTGTTATTAGACAAGAGACGACAAACTATTGAACGTTGTTTTATTTTCGCATTCTCTTTTATAAACCAATCAGTATAGAAAATATTTCATTTTCTTTTACTAATCAGGAAGTTCACTTTCTTAATAAAAAAAACACAGTATAAAATCAAACTTATTTATTTATTATATTCTTGTAAATTTTTCTGTTTATAGATTCTTACTTAGACATTAAAAGAATACCATCCGTGACGAGCACACTCGATATAAACGCTTAAAGGATTTAAAAAACACCGATTCGTTTCATATATTTTTATCGGTGGATTTTAGTTCTATTTATTTGAAATGCACGTCGAGCTAAATAACTCAACGATTGATTTTCTTCTAACCAACTAACTCAGCATAAACGCTTAAGGGGTTAACAAGACTAGCAATAATAATCATTTAATATAAATGCAATCATTTGAGAATTTTTAAACATGTTTTTCACTATCACTTGTCATTATCATTTTCAAAACTACAAATATTTCTTCAGAAATTCACATGGAACATTTGAATGCCGCGAGGGCGGCGCAACAGTAGTTCTAATTTTAGAGAATGTGATAAACTGCTTAGAAGTATTCTAAAATGTGCTAAAATTACAAATATATAATTTTTTTATTTACATTTTATAATAAATAGCAAAAACGAATTTTTTCTACATGACGAGTATACTCGACATTAAACCAAAAAAATGCCATCTTTTCATGACGAGCATACTCGACATGAACGCTTAAGGGGTTAAAATAATATTTTCTATAGCTCTTGAACATTCGAAAATGTATCGAAAGTACAATGTGTGGCTCTCATTATCGAATAAATTTCCCACCCCCGGCCTAAGTATGCGTGTGTGACAATCAGTAATGATCAATAATTAATTATTGAACATTTTTGATCGGAGAGAATGTTTTGCGGAGTGAATAGAAGAGATTCAGTCGTGAAAGAAAACTTTATAATCTGTTTATCTAGTGAACAACTGGCACAGTCGTTCTTGATAACTGTTCACGACAGAGAAGACGAACGTATAATTCTTATAAACTTCGACTGTATCAAATTATCCTGTCGATACAGTGGTCTCGAGTTCGACCTCCGTCCACGCCGTAACAAAGTCGATCCGACACGGACATAACTCAATGAAGTCGAACGACGTTTTAGCGAACTTAAGTGCGTGTGAAAAGATTTACAGCGCGGAACACCATCATGGGACACGACGTCGGCCCGGATGGGCCGTTCCCGGTTGCGCGCCGCACAACTGTTGTCCGGCGAACGCAACAGTTTGATGTGTCCGCCGTGACCAGAATCGAATCGAACGTCGACGCGCGTGTGTGTGTGTGTGTGTTCTGTCCGCCGTGCGCGCTGCCGTCGTTGCGGTTTGTGAAATCTGCAGTTTCAATTATATACGGCTTTGAGAATAAATACACGTCGCGTTCGTTGTTTATGTGTCAAGTAGGGTTGCCAAACGGCCCGTTCCGTTTGAAACAATAATCGTGGACTGAATTTCGATGCGAGGCGCGCGCGTCGCCGCCACTGAAATATCTGCATACATTTAGTTCGTTTCAGTGGGTCGACTGATGCAATCCCATGTACGAAACATCAATTAAAATCATTATGGTCTAGTTTACTTTCGATCGAACGGAAAATGTCTAGGCAAATTATAGTAATCGACGGCGGACGAGAAATACATCACAAACATGCACAAACACTGATTTCTCTTTCTCTCTCTCTCTCTCTCTCTCTCTCTCTCTCTATATATATATATATATGTATATAACTATCAGAGAGGGAGACGCTCTGAGAGGACTAAATATTGTATAAAATAAATATCTGTTTACAAAAATCATTATATTATTATTACTATAATTAGTAAACTGTGATTTCCTTGATGGTTATAATATTATAGCAATACGCCCTTCCCTATTTAATTACAGAATATCTTATTTATATTATTCGACCTGTAATTTATAACAATCCACCCTTCACTACATCTACATAGAAATACCTGACATATATACGAGTATATATATATATATATATATATATATATATATATATATATATATATATATATATATATATATATATATATATATATATATATATATTAGGTAACCAATAAAGTTCCGTCGTTTTTGAATTGAAAAAAAAAACATTTGTGTATTTTTACATAAAATCACTTTATTCGCCAAAATAACCACCTACGCATTAAACAACCGTTTTCCAGAGAGGACATAATTTGTAAATTCGATTTTTATAAAACCGATTATTTTCATTTTCAAAAAATGTAGACATCTCCATTTGGGCCTCCGATGGACCAGCTTTGAACTCTACAGTATAATCCACAGGGCCAACGTAAACGTGGAAGATCCCGAAACACCCGGCGTCGAACAACAATAAATGAGCTCAACAATGCTGGCTGGTCGTGGAATGAAGCTATGCGAACATCAACGAACAGAATCCGTTGGATAAATTTAATTGAGGCGGTATGTTCCGAGGACGGAACTCAAACCGAACGATGATGAATCAAAAATGACCAGATCGTTAATAAAATTCAATCAATGATGACTGAATTTCTGACTAGAAAGAAATCTCCATGTCTTGTTCGACGAGAACGGAGCTCGTCAGTGAAATAACAGAATTTCGGCGGATACGACACGACACGTCGCACGTTTAGAGGCCAGCGAACATTAGACAGAGCTGTACAGTGGCGGAAACACGTTCGTATTTCAATTTTATGGTATGAAAAGTCATCCGCGCCGCGACTATAAAACAATTTAACGAGCAGTTTTCCACTTACTCAGCTAGACGTTGTCTGACAACAACTGGAACGCGCCACAGCATGAAACATGCAGAACAAATTTTTCATATAAAAAAAAAAAAACAACCCGCACGCAGTGAAACATCCGTGATACGTGTAACCCTTTTAAACACGGCGTATTCGCACGAATACTCGAGCGCAGAGAGATGGAGATATAGTGAGGAAGGGAGAGAGAGACGAGTTGCGGTTCTCAGACACGAAATAAACCTGTTTTAACGTCACTTCGTTTTACGACACAAAGGTCGGACAACATGTGGATCGTCTACGTTGTGGAACACGTGTGTGTGCATGTATAGATGGATGGGGGTTGATGAACAGACAAGGGCGGTAACATATAGTAGTTAGTGACAGAATTAACGACAGCGATAAAAATAAGAACGGACTGTGTATGCGTGTGTGTGTGTGTCTGTTCCTCTGAATGAAAACGAGTAAGGTATCTGGATCTCTGTGAGATATTTTAAAGAGACAGGGTCGTACTAAAGGGGATGTGAAAAAGATTGTTCATACATAGAAATAAATGAGATTTTCTCCTTTGATGTTAATTCATTTTTTTCTTTGAGATTCTTTTATACTTGGATGGCAAAATAGTTAAAGTATGCACAAGCAACAATCGAATCATCCTCAAACGTTAGGATATAGAAAAAAAGCGGTTGGAGCGGTGGAAAAAAATGGATCTATTTCGACAACCCAGAACGCAAGAAATTATGGGTTGATTTAAGCCAATCATCAACGTCGACACCAAAGCGAAATAACCGACGGTCACAAAGCATTGCTCTCTATTTGATGATATGTTAACGGTTTCGTGTATGATGACCTGCTGAAACCGAAAGAAACAATCACTTCCGAACGTCATCGACCATAATTGGAGCATTTGGATGATAATTTGATGCAAAGACGATCATCATTTGCATCAAATCGTCGAAAATCGATTCTTCTCTATGACAACACTCAGTCCCGTGTTGCTACAGCCGTGAAACAAAGGCTGATGGAGCTCGAATGGGAGGTTTCTCCGCACCCAGCGTATTATTCGGACCTGTCTCCAAGAAATTACCATCTGTTTCGTTCGATGCAACATGCTTTGGAAAATACACATTTCCATAACTAAAGAGAAGTCAAAGATTGGGTTGCTGAAGGGATTGTCTCAAAATACAGACAATTCTTTCGTCGCGGAATTCAACTACTGCCAGAAAAGTTGGAAAAAGTTATAGCTTCCGAGGGAAAATACTTTGACTAATGTATTCAAACATTTTTTTATTGAAATAAATGCTCAAAAACCACAAAAACAGCGGATTTCAATCCAAGAAATGCAATATACATACATACATATATATATATATATATATATATATATAAAGATGATTTAATTTAAGCTTCCACATGATAGTTTTAAAAAAAATCGCAAAAATTAAAAATATCATACTATTTATCATTTAGTTCAATTCAATATTAGTTAAAATACAATTGAACTGAAATACTAAATACTAAACAAAAAATAATATGATATTTTTATCATATTATATTTGATTGATGTATTCACATATTTTGTTATTGAAATAAAAACTCAAAAATCATAAAAACAGCGGATTTCAACGCAAGCAATGCAAGATATATTAATATATATATATATATAAAGGTGATTCAATTTAGGCTTTAACATGACAGTATTAAAAAAATCGCAAAAATTAAAAATATCATACTATTTTCCATTTAGTATTTTAGTTTAATTCAATATTAGTTAAAATACAATTGAACTGAAATACTAAATACCAAACAAAAAATAATATGATATTTTTATCATATTATATTTGATTGATGCATTCACACATTTCGTTATTGAAATAAATGCTCAAAAAAAGCACACACAGAAAAGAAAACAGCGTCTTTCAATGCAACCTCGTAATATTTACAAACGTACACAAAATAATCACTTTCGCATCGGCTCGTTTCCCATTTTAAAAACAGCGCCGAACCGAGCGAAAAAAGTAAACGGATACGCGCGGAATCGAATCGAATAGAAAAGCTCGTCATAAATAGATATTCGAGGAAGACGGGCGATGCGTGAACACGGAATATTTAATTTTCTCGATAGGATTTCGTTCGAAACGCGCGTCCAGTGAACGGGAAACTTGTACGTGTCGCGCGCGCACGCACACATCGACGACAGATGTTCTCCTTTGGCACAAAGTGAGCCGGATGATCGGGACGCGACATCAAAGCCAACCGAACGACGGTCTCGGCCCGATAAATCGAACGGACCGGATGATTCGTAGACAGTGTACGGCGCCGCGGCGCGGATCCGGAAGTCGGAAAGTTTTGATGCGAGTGCGCGGAACGCGAAGCCGGAGATGGAGATGTAATAAAAGTTCATTTAATTAGGCGAGCAACAACAATTCGTTTCGTTTGCATAACGCGTTCGGTCGCTGATTTATTGAAGAGCGCCTGTACGTGGTTAACTGTGCCGGAGGAGGAAAGGAAACCCGGTTTGTTCGTTTCGTGGGAACTGAGTCAGCCAGAGTGATTCGGTTTCGATTTCGTTTACGGATCGAAATCTTCTGCAGAGATTCGGCGTTTAGTAATATCCTTGTAAGAAAACAGATAGTGTTTCGATTATGTTAGGCCGGTGCAAAAATAATTGCGGGTTTTTATGATTTTAAGTTTGACGCCGATTTTTCGAGGCTCTGCTTCCTGCTCGCCGTAATCGCACTCCCTTCCAGAGGGGGGTACCGTAATACTGTCTTGTAATTTATCATCAACATACTGCTCAAACTTCTTCTTCATGACAAAGCCCGACCACACGTCTGACAAATGACTGTAAAAAAATTAAACGAGCTGGTTTATGAAACTTTACCTCACCCACCTGATTCTCCAGACCTTTTTCCGACAGAATATAATTTTTTGAAAAAAAATCGAGTAATTTCCTACGAGAGACACATTTCAAAGATCAAGCATCAGCTCAAATCGCTTTCGACGAATTCTTTAATTCCAGGATTCCAGAATTCTATCTTGTAGGAACAGACACACTTGCTTACCGTTGGGAGATATGTGCTCAGGCCAACGGTTTCTATTTTGATTAATAAATATAATTTTTAACTGATACACGCGCCTTTATATTCGATAAGTGAAAACCGCAATTGTTTTTGCACCGGCCAGATAGAAACATATGAATAATCTGTTAAACTCGAAGAATATTGTAACGAAAAACCGAAAGCCTTTCAGATTTCTTTGATGTAAGATCAAACACTACTCGATGCGTTAAAACCGCAATTATTTTTGCACCGACCGAACGTTTCAAATAGCTGAGACGAAACTCTGTGTCAAAACCGAACACAGAACGTCAGGAGAGAAAGAAACGAAAACAAGCAGGACTGGGAATCGTTCCGGTTACTTCTCGCAAGGAACGTTCATTCTCCGTACGAAAATCGGATGTAGAGAGATTCTTTTTCCCGGAAAACGAACCGCCCGCGAATGTATTACATATCGAACGTATTACAATTAATTACCAGTAATTACAATTTTAAAATTCGACAGCGTGCCGATTTTTTCCACCTGTTCGGTGCGGTGCCCGTCATTCGAGAGTCAAATCCTCAAATGATATTCTGCACGGATTATGAAGTATAAAATTTGCATACACAACAATGGATCGTCGGATACACAAGGGATGGGTGGATTGATGGTACGACGTTTCTGCATTCGCATGACAAAGTTTCATATGTTTTACATACACACACACATTATATATATATATATATATATATATATATATATATATATATATATATATGCCTGTGTGTGTATAAAAAATACGACAAATATTCATTAGCTGTCGTTAATTATAACGAGCGTATATCCTGACCTACCGATGCGGCTTAACAGCAGCAAAAAAAAAAATATATACAAAAAATATACACACACCGAACGTATAACCGCACGGAGGCGGAGGTGGAACAAAATAAAGCCGAAGGCCAATAAAGTGCGCCGGTTGACCAGGCGAACGACCGACGGCCCATACATTAATATATTTTCACCGTGTTTATCCTGTAATGAAAATGTCACGACGGAAAGGGATATGAGCGAGTGTGCCCGAGGGAACGCTGCACCGTGGCGCCGGGTCACGGACTATAGTTTATGAATCTATACGCAGACATCGCCAGCGGCGCTGAGATTATGGACTGCACGCTGAATAATAAAAAGTCGGAGGACGAACGGAGTAACGCGGTTCGAGATTCCGTGGTGGCGTGGTGGCTCTCTCTCCGTGTGACGGCGGCGAGTTTACAAATGAGACGGACGGTGCGAGGGAAATGCGGATAAAAGTATGGAAAAACTGATATACCTTTATATACACACACATGGATATATATATATATATAAGGGTTGATCAAAAAATATACCAGAAAATTAGAACTCTTCTGTATACAAATGTGAATGTATGTATTTTTTTGATATGTTTCGCGACCGCCCGGAGGGTACAGTGGTGTCCCGTGGACCCGAATATAACTCACAGTCGCACGTGCTTCTATCATCAAACATCTCTTTTATGCGCACGTTTCTTTTTTTTACCAAATGAACAATCTCAGTTTATTTCACGTCCCTTGTAAAGTATATAAATTACACTGGAAGCCACACGCGCACGTCTACTCGGTCGTCCCATCAGTAATACGGCGTTTCCATGTAGATGAAGAGAATGGATGATGAGGTACTTTGCAATTATTGCAGTAACGTATCAGATGGATACTCTGCTCAGTTATCAGCTGATCAAGTAAAGTTTTCTCGGTCTTATCGTGGAAGATTGGTAGCGATTGTGAAGAAAAAATATTAGTTACCGTGGAAGTGTTAAAATGTCTATTATTTTCATTCTTTAGTATTGTTCGATATGACGTCTTAAATTGGTCATGAAAGAAAGAAAACTCGCACGATTTTATTGCATGAGTTTAAATTAGGACGTAAAGCAACAGGAACTGTTTGAAATATCAAATTTCTTTTTGGCGAAGAGCCAATTAGTAAACGTACAGCTCAACACTGGTTCCAGAAAGGGATAAAGAAGAAAGTCGTGGACGTCCTTCAGTTATTATAGACAAAAATGATTTAAGAACTATTATTGAAGCGGACACATGTAAAACAACTCGAAAGGTGGCAGAAGAACTCAATGTTGATCGTTCAAGAGTTGTTCGACATTTGAACCTGATTGGAAAAACAAAATACTGGATAAACGGGTGCCGTATGATTGTAAAAAAGCACATTAGGCATATTTTGCTTGACGGGTTTCGTCACGGCAACAAAACTGCAAGTGCAGTGAAAACACTGTGAGGAATATGGACACTGTTTGGTGGTCGGCAAGCGGCATCATTCACTGAAATTTCTTAAATCCTGGTGCAAAAACGATGACAGCAGAGGAATATTGTGAGGAAATCGAGAAATAAAATGCATGAGAAGTTGGACATCGATTACGGCCAGCATGAGTCAATCGAACAGGAACGATTCTTCTTCATGACGAAGCCCGGCCACACGTCTCACGAATGACATTAAAAAAATTAAATGAACTGAAAATCCTTTCATTTTAACCTGAAAATACGTTTAAAGTGTATGAAAGAAAAAAAATGTATAAGTTTAGTAATAGTGGAAGATTACTAGAAATGAATTTATTAGCATAAAATAGTTCAGTTAAGTTTTGATTATTTTAATATTTTGATAGGTCCTTGTAAGAAAGACACGGACTGAAAATGAAGAATTTCTCAAGACATCCTCGTATTACAGGAATGACTGCTTTAAACCCTTCCCTACCGGCCACTAGAAATATTTAAAAATTCTAACATTTTAACCTAAAAATATGTTTAAAGCGTTTGAAAGAAAAGACATGTATAAGTTTAGTAATAGTAGAAGATTGCTAGTAATGGATTTATCACCATTAAATATGTTCAATAACGACTAAACAAATCAAAATTTTCTCAAAAAAAAGAAACAGAGAATTCAGAATCGAACATTTAGGAAAAAAGAAATTTATTATTATTTTTTTACCATGCAGCGACGACCGCGCCCCTTGCTCCACAACCGCCACTCAGTCGATCGGATATATTGTTATAATTAAATATATATATATATATACACACACATATTATATAATATCGAGATAACGTACACACGTTTCACAGGTCGTTTGGCTCGTATTATAAATGAAACGAAATAAAATAATTTGATAAATTAGCGCCGGCGTTCGTAACAAATTGGTGGGGTATGCAAATTCGTTCGAATAAAATCGAATTGCAGACTGTGAGCCAGTGGACCGTGTACGGCCGACCGCGAAATATTTTATTGGTTGTATATTTTAATAAGTGTCTCTGCTACACACACACAGACGCACACACACACACATCCACAGTACGCTCGCACAAAAGCGCAGATAGTTCTACATACACGCCAGACAATATCGAAAATGCAAATTTTATGACGTTGCATTAAGCGTTTGATATTTATTCAGTTCGGTTATATATCTCCGTACGTGACTCCCTCTTTTTCCTCCTCTCTTTCTATCTATCTATCTATATAAGATAAAAAAATACACTTAGATTATATATATATATATATATATATATATATATATATATATATATATGTATATATAAAAAAACCGACGGTCAGAAACCAAACGACAATGATAACAAATGAATGAACGTGCGATCCGCAAACGGTTCGAAGTTTCGAAAAAGCACTTTCTATAAATCAATACACGAATATTTATACAAATTATCGTCGTTCGAATCTAACAATTTGTGTAATTACATAGCATGTATTCGTATTTGATTATGATATACATTCAACTGCAACAGTGCCACGAAGAGGAATGTATACGACCCCTTATGGAATATTACCCTTATCAGTTCGTTAATTTGCGTCGCTCTAAGTTAGAAACCATATTTCAGTTCTAAATTAGTGGGAAGCTAATACATTTATCTATGCGGTTATATGTGTGTGTATATATATACATGTATATATATATATATATCTATATATATACATATATATATATATATATATATATGTATATGTATATATATATATATATATATATATTTATATATGTGTGATGTAAATATCTTAACTGTTCCCAGAAACGAATTTATATGAAAACTAATGAAGCTTACGGTCCAGAGCTCTACTCTGTAAGTAGCCCCACAATGAACTAAAATTAAAATTTTCATTGTACAGTATTGTTAAGTAAATAAAACATGTCAGAAGCAAACACAGAAAACAATGATTGTTAAATTACACACTGCACTCTCTTTTATTTTATTCTCAAACACAGCTCTAGTGTTCGAGATTTAACGGCACTGAAAAACTAAAACTTCTTTCGTGAGAAAAATCGCAGTAGTTATTGAAAAATCGATGACAGGTTTGAATTTTTCACGTTTTAGCTTCGACGGCCGTCTAATTAAAGTGCTAACGAGAAATAATAAAACAGCCGTATTTGTCATTCTATTAAGTCGGACGATTTTCCGGTTCGTCGCAGAGACGAGGAGACGTCGACAGCTAATTAAACATCATCGTCGTCTCGCGCGCACGAGACACCGCGTTATGTACAAATCTATAAATCTTTCATGCCGCGTTCAAAGCGAGTACGTCGAACATCGCCGGATATTCCTAATGTTACATTGTAGCTTCACGGGATCGCGACGCGACCATATGTTAAATGTGTCTCGAAAAACGCCCACCCACCCACGTCTGAAATTCTAGCGTGTGCGTCTCTCTTACGCAATTTATCATTACCGGGATTGGATCGCGGCCAAGCGGTCGCGCGTCCTGCACACTGTTGTTGTTTTCGTCCGGTGACGACGATCAAGTCGGCTCTGTCGATTCGAGAGCTTTCGCCATTCGTGCAGTCGTTGTTCTCGTTCGATTTGTACGGTCCTGATCGTCATATTGGATCGATTGTGCACGTTTAATCGCAGCGAGACATGTCTGTATGATCTTTTTTTATTGAGATCGATCGTCAGTGCTGACCTGTAGGCGTTACTGGATTATTCATTCGACGATTTTATGAAAAGTGGTTGACATTTCTGATCAACAGTGACGAAAGTTTAAATTATATATTTAGATATAGTCATGTACACACACACACACACACACACATATATATATATATATATATATATATAGAGAGAGAGAGAGAGAGAGAGAGAGAGACATCAAAAAATCTAAAAAAGATTAACAGTGAGAGATGAAACAATTATAGATTCAATATTAAAACAAAGTGGAGAAAAAACAATTTATTACAAAAAAAGAATCTTGAAAACGATTCAAATCACCAGTTTGTGTTGTATATATATATATATAACATTATCATAACCTCTGTCATTCTACTGCTGGATAAAGGCCTCTTGGATGATTTTCCGTTTTGTACGATTGAATGCTTTTCTTTTCCACTGATTTCCTATAAAATTTTTAATCTCCTTATCTCATCTGTTCATTGGTCTCTTTCTTGGTATTTTTATGTTCCATGGTTCCGAGTTAATAATTTCTGTTGTCCATCGGTTGTCTTTTCTCCCTGTCTTACATCTTTCGCGATTTTTATCTCTTTTGTTTCTTCCTGTAGCATCGCCGTCAAGATTACATTCTTGTAGATGTCATCTAGCAACTCGATTTATGCGACAAAGATCAATAATATCTTCCAACAATAAATTCAACTGTTTTTTTCAACACTATTGTTGTAAAAATTACTAATATTTTTTTGGACCTTTATTTTTTTATTTTACCTTTTTTAGTTTTTTTACGACAAATAAACTAATGAATAAAGCTATACGTTTAACACGCCCTTTATTTAAAATTGCTAATTCTTCTCTTAATGATTTACCACCTCCCACAAATATTTCAACATGATGAAATTTTGGATCTTTATCACATAAATTGATTTTATTTTCCTAGAATAGATTCGAAAGTTTCTCTTTCTCCCTCTCTCTCTCTCCCTCTCTCTCTCTCTCTCTCTATATATATATATATATATATATATATATATATATCTAAAGAGGAAACAATTATTTATCACGGAATTAAATTCGAAACAATGCGTATCGCAAAAAATTCAACAAAACAACTTCAGATATAATTACCTCAATATATATATATATATATATATATATATAATCCTCGTAAAAATTATAGTCGATTTAGATAATTGGGTGTATCTGGTAGTATTTACAGGAAGCCTGGCAGGATAAAATTCACAACTCGCATTTATTTATTTCCGTTAATTAATACGTGGTTCAAAGAGTTAACATGAACGTCGCGTCGCTCCGCCATTCTCGTGCCCCCATGTATCGTACGAGTAATACACACACACAAATATACATGCATATATATATATATATATATATGTATGTGTGTGTGTGTGTGCATGGCCGTTCATCGTACACGTGCGGCTCGCGGGGCAGCATCTGCCGTTCCCTGCGCCATTCCATCTAATCCCTCCATAATAATACATATTAATTCATAACCGTGCACTGGGTGATTTCGAATGCGACCTTCATTAAAACCGGCACGGTCCGCGTGTTTATTTAAAACTTAAAATAATTACACATTTAATCCGTCGTCTTTCTTACAGGAGGACCGGACGTGAGAGCTGAAGAAAAAAAGAAACGTATAAAATCCTCTCGAGTCCTCGTACGTTTTTTTCCGGAAACCGTTCGACATACTGCACAGACACGTACACACAACCCTTACACAAACATATACACACACACATTGAAATAGACGTGGCGCTCGTACTGTTTGGATTAAAACGGCGACTCAATTATGGATGCAGCTGATGTATGATAATAATCAGGGTCGTTTTTATAACGATTACGAGTGCTTGGAAGCCACGCTGTCACATGTACTGGTTCGGTACAGAACCGGTCGTCGAGTGGCGGCCATTCGCTCGAATGATATTTGTGTACGGATTTCAATTAAATGGTCTTACATTGGGTCGGTTCGAGATCTTGCATGCGTCCTGTTGTTACATGAAGCGCGCACGTACGAAGCGAATGAGAGCACTGTATGATGTCCTACTGGATGAATGCAACGGATGTTCTACTCCTTATGTGAGCTCTTTTATTACACTTGTACATATATATATATATATATATATATATATATATATATATACTGGTACTTCAAGTAATATAATCAAGTGTACGCTAGTACAATTCTGCTATAAAATAGTATGTTCGTGGCAGACGACAAGATTTTTAATCAAATGTCTACTATATTATATATATATATATATATATATATATATATATATATATATATATATATATATTTATTTGTATATATATATATATAAAAGGATTTTTCAAATGAAGACATGTATAAAATACAGAATTAGACTTATTTCAGAAAGGAATATCTTGTTAGAATAAGTAATGTGATTTAAAATCTAAATAAATTTTTTTACATTTAATAGAATTACACTATCGCCTAAAGCTATCTCTTAAATTAGTATAGTAGTAGTAGTAAAGTATCTCTTAAAGCTATCTTAAGAGAATCGAGCTAATAAAGCGATTACTGTGAATGGAGAAAGATACCGAAACGTGATAACCATTTTTTTGTGGACATAATCGGATGATACTGATCTGGAGGACATGTGGTTTCAGCAGGACAATGCAGCGAGCCGTACTGGTGAAATGGTTGATTTTATTGAGAAAGAAATTTTCTAGTCGCGTTATTTTCAGAAATGGAGACATTGATCAGTCGCCGAGATCATGCGATTTAACACCGTCTGACTACTTTCTGTGAGATCACGTTAAAGGACAGGTGCACGCCAATAATCCTAAAACAATTTCCGACAATCCTAATTATCCTAATCCTAAATAATAATCCTGAATAATCCTAAAACAATTTCCGGGATAATTCATGAGATAGAGACCCAGTTGTGCAGGGATGTTACTGAAAATTTAACAGAAGAATGGTTATTTATAAGAAAGCGAGCGGCTCTCACTCACACGATGTTGTTTTTCATTTCGTACCTGCAACTATCTTTCACAATAAATAAACTTGGAATTCCAGCTCAAATTCCATGTTTTATTCCAAATTAAACGAGTGAATTCTTGTTGGAAAACCATGTATTAACAAATGGCGTTTGAAGGAGAATCGATCAGTAAAATGAATGATAAGTAAGATTCGACTGGAACTCTTTCGTTTAAAATAGACAATTTTAAATATGTATTAAATTATTTCCAATGCCTTGTAAACTCTTAGGGTGTAGACAAAGATGTCAAGATTGCACCGCGACTTTGTTGAATATTTCATAACTAAAATTATCCAATTTACAAACGAAATGTGTTCAGCTGCGTACAGTAATAATTGGTATACCACCGACTACCACTTACAGTAGAGAAACTTGGAATTTCAGCGCAAACGCTATTTTTTTATTTCAGATTAAGAAAAGTGCACCTTGATCAGGAAACTCTGTCCTATAAATATAACGAATATTTTCATTCGACTCTAATTGACATGTCTGGTGCCACTATGGACAGACCTTGTGTTACCTGAGCTATTATTTACTATCACGAATAAAAATAAATACTCTTTTAACGTTCGTTTCTATTCAAACGATGTCGTAAATAAGTTTTAATTGCCCGCAGTCGAATATAAAGTGTAATTAAAACCGAATATCTAACAAAAACAAGCTTATAATTGCATAAAAATATATAATATATTTTCTAGTATTGACTCTACTATAAATATATATATATATATATACAAATATTATTAATTAACGTTTTTATTATTATTATTATTATCATTATAATTATTATTATTCCTACAATATTAACATTGCAATCTGCGTGTACACAAACATATCCACTGTAAAAGTGATTGAACTCATCTATAAATAGTGTGCAGGTCAGTGCACCGTCCACCGTGATCCGTAAAATAAGACTAGAAAGAGTGTGAGTAAAAAAAGTACCACACACACACACACACACACACAAACTTATAAATTATGCTCATTAAATGTTCGCCGAGTAATGATCCGACTAACAACAATACAATCTCTCAATTCCCTTTATGAACCCGCGCTCGTCTGTTTGTTTGTTTGTTTCGCTCGGTGCATCGCAGACGAAACCGAAGAAAAGTTACAACCGTCGTCTATCGTGTGCCGTTCGTATAAATTCCGCTGATTGCTTTTCCTATTAACGACCGCAGTTCGAGTTTTATCGGCGCGTGTTTGTGTCCCGGAGCTCTTTACGTGCACGGGGACCGCGGGTTCAATTGAAACACTGTAGAGCGATGGAACGTTTTCTTTTTATTACTATTTATTATTAATATTGACATTATTACAAATCGAGGCGTGTTTCCTGTACTGAAAACCGTTCGGTTTGTCAAACCGGACGAGTTCAAAGACAAGAAAGTGTGATTTCTGTAAGAGAGGATTCCCTGTCCGGCTGTAATTGCGCTCTACAGTCTCCGCTTTAAAGTTTTCAGATCGGACCGGTCGTTAGATTCTTTAGAACGAACATTGTAGTTGTGATACTTTAACTGTAGTTTAATTGAAACCAATAACGTGAAGAATCGTCGAGCCCGTAACCGGTCCAAACAGATTTACAGAAATTTCACCGAAAACGTTCTTTCATTTTTTACATTTAAATTTTTTGAACGGCCGTTTCACTTTCAATACCGGTCTAATCCTCAATAACAGACCAAACACTCTACTGACTCGATTCCCTGTACTCATTCTATTATGATTTTCGCTTCAAATTCGTTTTTTTATTACTTTTAATTCTTATTGAATTATCACCTTGAGATTATTATTTCATTTTTAGAACTCTGCGAACCGGATCCAAGTCTATTCTAACAGGGCATGAAAAAATAGTCGTTTAGTACAATTTTGTCTAAAGGAGAATCCATGGACCAGGTAAATAACTCACAAGAAGAGCGACGGTGTCTCCTCAATCGACAAAAAAAAATCATGGTCATAATTTTTTGAGATTCGAAGAGAATTTTATTAAAAGATTTCAACTAACGAAATACCACTGTTAACGATTCATATCATGTAAGATAAGAGATTTAAAAATATTAGCTTATGTAAAATGAAGATGATTTCCTTGTTCTAAATCAGCAAAAATTGGATGAAAGAACCATGCAGACAGGAAATGTGCTCTCTAATAAAAAAAAACAAATTATGAAGAGAAAACTTATAAGTTTATACACGACATGTTAGGGTGTTTTGTAAAATTTGCAAATCTCTTCAGTCATTGTTTTTGCGTCCTTGCCTTCACGAAAATAATAAATGATAATGCGACGAATATGCTCTGGATCGTTACAAGTGTTTGAAGGGTGAAATGTACACAAATATGTCGTTTTCTTGGAAAAATCGGACCGAGATGTCAACTCTAGATAGTCTGCAGGAGAAATGAATGCATTCTGAAATTTTTTTCTCTTAAAATATTAAAGTTACTAAGTCAATAAAGATGAAGTTTAAATCACTGACACTGAATATGGACCAACCTCATGATTTATATATATATATATATATATATATATATATATATATATATATATATATATATATATATATATATATACATATATGGAATATAAACACACATCTGTCCCATGTACCAGAGGTTCAGAACATACTATACACCTGAATCAATTAGCTAGTTATATCCCTACAGGCTAGCTCAGTGACTGATTTAGACAGGCAGAGCTTTGTGTACAACACCAGCGAAATATATATCATCCGTGGATGAACGAACGAAGATGGATTGGACAGCTTAAACCTTCGTGCGTTGGCTAGTTTATAGTTAAAACATACACAACACACACACATCCCTATCTGCTGATTGTCGCCGTATGTGTGTGTGTGTGTGTGTGTACGGATATATTATCGTTCGTTAACGGGAACATAATATTCGTTCCAATGTCATATCGTTTAATGAGACCGACTGTACGTCCGTGTGGACAATACATTGTGTGTTCGGTCTGAGAAGCTCTCCTGTAGTTTTATTTCGCGGGGAATCAATTCTCAACGACGGATTCGATCGTACGGAACGACGGTTCGAAAATCCGGACGGGATTGCTATAACACCACGTACTGTGTCGTTTAGATTATTTTTATCTGTACGTTTTTTTTAAAAAAACAGAAAAGTACTGTATGGTTATACATTTTTATTATAATTGAAGGTTTGGCGTTCGCACTAAATTCACATTGATGAATCAGTCAGTAACCTCGCATACAACACAAATTTCTTATCAGAAATTTCAACGATTGTTCATTTTTCAGTTTAAAAGTATTATATATATATATATACACACACACACATATATATATATATATATATATATATATATATATATATATAATACGGTGCCGGAATTTGTGGCCTACGTTTCTTCAACTAGATAGAAAAAATTAAACAACAATTTTTCAAAAATCTCACAGCATTACCAAAGTGTGCACCTGGGTATATGATTAGACTCGAAACAGGCACACAAAGAATTGAACAAGACGTATTCAAACGAGCACAGAAATATTGGGTCAAATTAGTAAAAATGGACGAACACCGTTCTCCTCGTAAATCCTATAATAAATTATTAAAACCGAACAACTCTGCATACAATCTACCTAAATACAATTGGTGTGCCCAAATTCAGAGTACGGTAGATAAATACGGATTCTTGGGACTATCGACCAACCGAAACTCGACGGAAATAGCGGGTTATATAGAAAAAATAATGAACAATATACCTGCGGAGGGCATAACAAACGATATCGAACGGGTAGAAAATTCAACGTATAGCACTCTATACAAAACAATAAAGAACCCTACTTTTCTAGACTGCGAGCCATACTTAAAATTTAACATACTACTAAAATACATCGGAACCGTAGTTCAAGTAAGACTTGCGGGACGCGAAATTCACTACAATAGCAATGAAGGAATTATCCATAAGATATGTGAAACCTAATGTGTAATTTAAATGTGAATGGAACAATCCAACACCTACGAAGTGCGTGTCCACAATATGAACCATATAGGAACAGTTTCATGCAAGTTAACCAATTTCCAAACATAATGCTCATGAAAGCCAAAAGTGAAGCAAAGAATATATTTTATTACATAAATTCAGCGTTGAAACTTCTTTGAACAGTTTTAAGTTTTTGTCTGATACTGGCTATTCTTCTCTGCATTCCTGATGTGGTAGTCGATCCTTGGGATTCGTTCCCTTTCACCAAGACATTGTCATGTTTTGTTAACAACCTTGCTGTTTTTTATCTCGTATCTTGACTTTTATCGCTAGAAGAATTTTCAACAAAACCTAGTCGACCTTACAAAAAAACGATTGAAGATCACCCTCCCCCTTCCCGTTACATATATAACTATATGTAACTAGAATTTATAGAATATCGTATGTGTTTATATACTAAATGCATATCCTGTTTCTTATTATTAATTTTACAATACATCAAACATAAAATCAATTCGAAATATGTGGACAAGCGGATCTGGTGATAACCCTGGTTCATGTCAAATTAATCAATTGTAATATTGACAGCTTAAATATATTTATTTTGGGATATATATATATATATATATATATATATATATATATATATATATATATATAAATTAAGTTTTGTAGATTAAAACCTAATAAAAAAAATAATTTTGTAACTGTAACAAATATCTTTATCGAATATTCGCTCGGTGAACAGTGTATGCAGCAGAGTTCCTGACATACATTAATGGAATTTACAGAATTTCGTATGTGCTTATATACCAAATGCATATTATGTTTCTTATTATTAATTTTACAATATATCAAGCATATTAATTAGTTCGAAATATGTGGACAGGCGGATCTGTTGATAACCCTGGGCCATGTCCGGTTACTCAATTGTAAAATTGGCAGCTTGAATATATTTATTTTGTGGTACATATATATATATATATATATATATATATATATATATATATATATATACACACATAAATGAAGTTTTGTAGATTAAAACCTAATAAAAAAATTAACTTTGAAACTGTAACAAATGTCTTTATTGAATATTCGCTCGGTGAACTGTGTATGCAGCAAAGTTCCTGATAGACACTAATGGAATTTACCGAAGGAAAAGAAAGAAAGAAGCAATTCATTGTTAAGCACGTTAATACAATAGTAAAATTAATACTAAAGTGTTTAATTTGCAGGTTTAAATCGCGGTGCCTCGCCTGAGCGTTGACACGCATTTGGCTGTATATTGGGATGTTATAACAATGGAGGATTGTAAATCTTTTTGGATGGTAAGTGCGCCCGGAAAAATTTCAAAACCGGACAAGACCGGATTAGGAATTTACAGAATTTCGTATGTGCTTGTATACTAAATGCATACCTTGTTTCTTATTAATTTTACAGTATATCAAACATATTAATTAGTTCGAAATATATTGACAGACGGATCTGGTGATATAACCCCTGGGTCATGTGCGGTTACTCAATTGTAATGTTGACAGCATAAATATATTTATTTTGGGGAGCATATAACATACGTACATACATATATATATATATATATATATATATATATATATATATATATATATATATAACATATATATGTATGTATGTATGCATGTATGTACATATGCGTTTATAATATAAATAAATATGATGTTATTCCAGGCAGTCGTCCTAAATATCCCCGAGCGCCGTAAAGATTAAACGGTAAATATTTGAAGTGATGCCCGTCAATTTGTAAACACATTTCAAGCGATTGTAAACGCGGAGACTGAAAACGTCGAGCCGCTAATAGTGATCTTGACGCATTAACATCTCATTTTATCACCGAAATGCGCACCATCTCGAACAGTCAGTGTTGTGCGTCCGCGACAGCGAAAATCAGTCAATTGTACGCGTGATTAATTGTCTGGCTGAAACGTTCAATGCGATTGTCGTACACCTACTAATGGGTGTGTCGATTAGACGCTCTTTTATTTACGATCGGATAGCGGGGGAAAAAACATCACTCGAACGACGGTTCACATAAATAATGTAATTTATTTATTGAATCTTTGAAGGAATCACAGGTACATAAATATATAAAGGATTTGTGTTTCAATAGGGGCGCGATTTTTCAAAAGATTATGTTTCACAGGTGTCAATCTGACAGCTGTATTTGTTTTTGACATCTGTTAAATTCCGAAATTACGATTTTTAGTTATGGCTTCTTATGTAATGTATCTTTGGTTTCGAAACACACAGGACACAGGAATAATGAAACATGTGTGTGTGTGTGATCATGTATACACGATAGAAGTGAAACTTCAGTATTTTTATGTGGATTTAGGGAAGGGAGGATTGTTGTAAATTACTGGTTTGATAATATAAATAAGACATTCCATAATTGAATAAGGGACGGTGCACTGCTATAAATTACATGTCTGATAATATAGAGAAGACATGTTATAGTGAAAAACATAATTTTGTTCTGATTCGATTTGTTTGTATTCTAAAAATGAGTGACAATCTGCAAGTGCAGCTTGAATTTGTACAACAGAGTGTACAGACAGGTCACAGAAACAGATTCAGTACTTTGGATTTGGCAGCTGCACTTGCAGTCTTCGAATGAAGCAACTGTAATTCTTTCACACAAGAGAAAGAGATAGAGGAGATTTAAAAGGTTCGAAATAATTGGAAAATTATCAATCACAACGGTATTAGATCGGTAGAAAAAATAATTACGGTTTCAAATTCATACACATTTTTCTCTTTTTCGATTATCCTAGCTGTTTTAAGTGGTCCAGAACTGTTCGATGAGTAATGTCTGACTTTTGTGTAAGCTCTCGAATGGTCGTGAGTAGTTCTGATTCAACAAACGCCTTCAGTCGGTCTTTATGAACTGAAGAAGGACACTCGTCTTCAGCACGAAATTTTTGCAACCGCCGTTGTACCGTAAGTTCGTTAACAGTGCTACGACCCTCCCTATGATCTTCAAATTCGTATACGTTTTTCTATCCTGGCTGTTTTAAGTGATCGAGAACTGTTAGACTTTTGTGCAAGCTCTCGAATTGTTGTACGTTTTTTGATTCAATTGACGCTTTCAATTGGTCGTTATGAACTGAAGAATATCATTTTGAAAGTTCTCGTCCCCAGCACGAAGTTTCTATTGCTTTACCATCCGTTGTGAACTCATACAAAAAATTGCTCTTGTTTACTTCTTTTTCATCTTAATAATAGATTAATAATAGCTTCATAATAACCTTCTTAATTCAATACCTCAATCTGAAGCAAAATCAATAACGAAACCAAAGCCTATATTATCAAAATACAGACTGAAAAATGCATTTTAAAATATCATCATGGACACGATGAAATGACACTTTCATTGAAAAAAATAAGGTCATGATTCAGAAAACAAATTCGCAATTATTTTTCTACCAAACTAATATTTGGATCGGATCTTTGGTTATTCCGCAAGGACAGCAATTGTTAGATTTAAATGGAGAAATTTTTATATATTTTTTTTGTAATTTTGTGTTCAAGTTAATTTCTTGGAATCGTTTGTGGTTAAATGTATTTTCAAGCGTATGAAGTGTTAGATTTGTACATATCTTTTATAAAAATAGATTCACAGTATAAATCTCCGATCTGTCTCTCAAATTTAATATATCCGGATTGTATCTGTAGTTATTCAGTAAACACAGTACTTTCGACTTGATTGTAAGAACATCTGATTCATTTCTATCTATTGACAGTCTTTCTAGTCGGATGTCAGACTAGAGAAACTACAATCCTTGCATACTACAAGAACGGACACAGTCTACACATCGACATCCAGCAACGTGGAGATCGTACTCTACGCTAGAAAAAAAAGTGTATGAAATGAATAAGAGACAATCAATTATCGTCTGTAATGTGACAGAGTTTTCGATGATTCATGCGCCGTCGTCGCCGCTATCGAACCATGCAATCATTTAACCGCAGACTCGGTTACAGTCCTTGACTTTTAAACCGTTTGTTAAAAACTTAATAAGGTAGCGTGACATTTCGTTTCGATTATTTTCGTATCGGTCCACCTATTATAAATACATTACAAAATCGAACAAAAAGGAACGTGTGTCGAGCAAATAAATTAAATACTTCAAATACGACCACGTACTGTTCCAATCCCACTACGGCAGTGGCGACCGAATCTCCTGTAATGGATATTGTCAATTGATTCTCCATGTAGTCAGATATATATATATATATATATATATATATATATATATATATATATGTATATATATATATATAATATAATGTAATGTAGAGAGAATATATAATAAAAAAAATGTACAAAACAAATCATCGTTTCAGTCGAATGATCATCCTGCAAAGAATCGCTGCAGTGCATTGATCTTTAACCTTCCCTGTAATAAAATAGCAACGGAATGGAGTAGTTCTTGGCAAGTACTTGAGTTTTGAAACGGTTTTGCGGTTTCTCATTCGAGCAGTGAAAGTATGTATGTGTGTACTTTATATATATATATATATATATATATATATATATATATATATATATATATATATATATGTGTATAAAGAAGACATATGGAACATGTGAGCGTTTAATAAACAAATTGAAAAAATCTCATTTCAAGCCTTTCCTGCTTTTAGTAAGATGTTACAACAATTTCGGTTTAAGAAAAATGTCACTTAATCATCGCTAAATGAAGATATTAAGTGTGTGCGAAAGTCATAGTCTTCTTTTGGTCAAGTTTTCGATTTGTTTTCATAAAATATAGAATATAATTCGATGCCCGTTCCTTCATCTTGAGAGCGACGGACAGACTCTCAGAAAATCCGGTTTTTCGTCAGAGTTCATCGTCTGATACTTACTGTCATGTTTCTAAGAACTTTTCAATACTGTTAATATTTAACTCTTTTACAGTAGTTAAAAAAATTGTTGCCCGGACGGTAGTTAAAAAAGTTGCTTTGTTACGACGCTTTTTAGAAGAACGAGAATTCTTCTCTAAACCCATACGTTTATTATTTCTTAGGAAACATTTCTGCATCGAAACTGCAAGCCCAGTGTAAATGTACGGAGTTTCGTGGCGAGCTACTGTGTTCGCCGGTCGTGGCGGAAGGGTTAACTATCTATGAAGGGTGACAATTTATGATTATATATTTTCAGAATATATGTATATATATATATATATATATATATATACTGTGCGTGCATGTACAAGAAATCGAGTCACTTCTTTCATGTCTTCACAAACAGACCGACGGATGAAATGTAATTGAAGACATTTGTTTTGCCTCGAAATGAACCACTAAACAGATTACTCTGTGACGCTCGGTAGCAGACTAGCTTATTACAACGCTTGAACATTCAAATTGTAAACTCAGTAAGCCATCAAATAGCCTCTTTTCTGACAGTTGTGACGGCTACATGTGGCGAACCGCGTGTCTGCACTGCAGCGAAGTCGAAACGTTCTCACTCTTTCTCTCTCTCTCTCTCTCTTTCTCTCTGTGTGTATGAGCTCTTTGTACAAATCGATATGTAGAGTGAGTTATTAACTTGCATTCGTGCTATGTGTGTGACACATGAGTGCAATTACAAAATTATACACTTGTATCTTTATATATATATATATATATATATATATATATATATATATATATATATATATATATATATATATATATATATATATAAACGAAACGTTCTGTCTGTGCCAGATGTGTTCATTACATGTACGAGTTTATAGCGTTGTTAATTTGTTCGATGAGTATGTTATTTATGGAAAATGTAACTGGTTTTCCTTTAATGATATTGATTCGGAATACAAATGTTGCATGCATCGTTCACTGTTTAACGAAATGCAGATCGAAAAATGCTCCTCGAAATCATACTAACATGACCACGACGAAACAACACTTCCATTGGGGAGAACAAGGTCAGAATTCAGAGAACGAAAATCGCAATTATTTTCCTACCAACACAGTACGCATTCTCGTTAAAAACATCATTCTTTATATAAAAAAAACATCTTCATTTCGATCGAGAAATGGCGATAATCACTGATCATTCTCGATTAGCGCTAGTGCGGACTTCGAAGTGCAGAGAGAAAGCCTTACTGTCTTGCGCGACGGAGAAAAATTATTTGTGAAAATATAATCGAAGACTTTAAGAGATAGGGATACAAATGTCGACACGAACGACAGATGAGATACTCGATATTGGTTCATTATTTTATTCAGACAGTGCTTCCAGACGACCGTTGAATAAATACAAGATTTTACCCACTTTCGGAGCGATTCCTCCGACCGAATTCCAATTATGATACTTCTTTTTCGATTCTATTCAAAAGGTTCACCTGTACTTCCGTTCATTCTGCAGAAATAATCATTCCATTATAATAAAAAAAATGATAACAGCCTGTTTCGATTCAACAACAGACAATCTCTCATACACTTACAGTATTTATTTATTCAAAAGCTTGTTATATACATATACATATTATATATATATATATATATATATATATATATATATATATATAACAATCATACAGAACGAACGAATACAAAAAAAAAGTTTCAATTGTAACAAACAAATCCACAAATCAATAGCACTTGACCCCGGCTGCCAGTTTTTCGTGTACGTCTGAGACGACGACATTACAATAGGACATAAATGAGGCGAAGTTAAACTAACCGTAAGAAAATAACGAGCTGTTTTCTTTTTCTGTTACGCGAACAACTTGTCGAAAACGCGTTGTGTTTCTATTATTATTAATGTTGTTGTTGTTGTTATTATCGAGTATCGATTGCCCCGTGATAAAATTCATGCCGATCTGTGTAAATGTGTTTGTGCTTTGACACAACATAAAATCTCATCAATTTTAATGCATAGATTTATGTATTCCACCTCATATTCCTCCTCTCTCTCCGATTCTATCAAAATTCTCTCTTGCACTCCTCCTTCTCCTTCTCACAAAATATCACCCACTCTTCATATATTTCTTTGTATCACTCCTCGCACTCACCATATCTCCTCTATTTCACTATATCTCTCTCTCTCTTTTCCCATATCTCTTCAATTTACCTCTCCCCCTATCTACAACTATACCTCTCACTCTCTCCCTCTCTCCCTATCTCTTTCTATATATATATATATATATATATATATATATATAATCATGTGTGTCCGAGAATTTTTCCTAGCCAAACAAACAGAGTTAAATAATCAATACGAGTCCTATGAACAAGTTAAGTTAGATGCTGATCGTCCGAGAGCCAGATTCCACAGGAACAGCCGAAGAACGAAGAAGTCTACGAAGAAGAAGACCATAAGACCAGAAACATAAAAAATATATGACCTGGTGATCTTTGAACCGTCGTCGGGTATCAAACGTTGGAGTGACGACTCAATTCTCTGAAAAAATCCCGTCTTATTTCAGATCAGCGATATTCAGTGATATATGGAGTGTTTTTTTCTTCTTCATTGTCTCAGACGAAGCCGATTCTTTACCAGTTTAACTTTTGTAGTTCTAGAGAACCCATACAGGAAGACAATTTTAATGGACTACATTAATATATATATATATCAAGTGTAACGAGGAGATTTTTGTTCTTCCACTTCACTTCCACTGAAAATAAAGATTCGCTCGATGATTGCTGAATCGATGGTTTTTAATAAGAGGCGGAATGATTTTATTTCAGAAAACAAAGAAATTTGATTTAAATTAGATTTCATGTTGACTAGACCCGATTTGCTAAACCGAACAATTTTCGACACGGCCTGTACGCACAGAATTACAGATTCCGGGTATCACCTCGCCGAGACGTCGATTGTATCGATCCGCCACACTCATGTGTTCGGACATGTTATTTACACTGGCCGAAATGACAATCGACCGACACTCGAGTTACTCCCGTTCTTCACAAACGTCAATATCACTTGAATCGAGTACACTTCCGGCGACCTCTGCAGCCGTCCCGTTCCTGTGCTCGGCTCCAGTCGAACGACGTCATTCCACTCGATCGGCTTGTATTGTATGACAATCGAATCGGATAATTATTTGGAACGGGATTTGTTGTCGTCGTTGTTTTTTTTTCTTTACTAGGAAACGTTTGTGTGCGTCTCTGATAGAATTTTCAATATAGGATCGCGTTTCACAGTTGATCTTCTGATTGAAATATGAGGTTGTAACATATCGAGTTGCCGAAATTCAGTCGGCCAGAGGTCGACCGCAATTCAGAAACGTTCTGTGCAATATTTTACAAGTTCAGCTATTTGGAATTGACTTATGTACTGTAGCGTTCAATTGTTTTTAAATACTGAGTTATTGTTGATATTTTTATTTTTTTTAAACCCTTCAACAGGATGGTGTCCACAAAACATTTGCGTCCACTTTTTTTACATGAGTTCAAGTTGAGACACAATGCAGCGGTAGCAGGTAGAAATATCAATGAAGCTTTCGGAGAAGGGTCGGCTAGCCAGAGAACAATTCAATTATGATTCAAAAAATTTCGTCCCTGTAATATGAATCTCGACAATGAGCCTCGAGGAAGACCTAAAACCATTGTAAACGAAGGATATTCGAGAGCCATTGTGGAAGCTAACCCACATACAACAGTTAGAGATCTCGCATGTGATTTAAGTGTTAGTGTTATGACTGTTTCTCGTCATCTCGCTCCAATAGGAAAGGCAAAAAAGCTGGATAAGTGGGTGCCGCACGAATCGACAGATGGTCAGAAGATGAGACGCTTAGAGGTGTGTTCTTCATTGCTGATTCGAAATGATAAAACGCGATTTTCAAATCGAATCATTGCTTGTGATGAAAAGTGGATTCTGTATGATTACAGAAAAAGATCTGGACAATGGTTAAAAGCAAATGATGTTGCAGGACACGCACCCAAATCGTCATTACACCAAAAAAAATAATAGTCACTGTGTGGTGGACAAATAAAGGAATAATCCATTAATCTTTTTTAAAACCAGACGAAGCAATTACCGCTGATTCGAAATCGACAATATGAATGAAAAATTAAAAACAAAACAGCCAATGCTAATCGACAGATATGGGCCAATAATACTTCAAGACAATGCTCGAACACACACATCTCGAATCACGATTTACATATTAAATTCAATAAATTATGAAATTTCACCGCATACCCCTTATTCGTCAGATCTTTCATTGACGGAGTATTATCTTTTTCTCCACTTTTTATATTTAAGAATATTATTTAAGAAATAAAAAATTCCGAAACCAAACAGAAGTGATTCAAAGACTTTGTAAGCTCTACAAATGTCGATTTTTCTAAAAATTGGATAAACAATCTGATTTCTCGTTGACAAAAGACCAATGAAGATGATTGAGCTTATTTTGATTTAATATAATTATGTTTTGTTAAAAATATTGTTTTAATTCTCGCCTACAAATTCTGCAATTTCATATGTTACACCCTAATAATATCAGAATTGATTAGAGATATTTCGAAATGATATTAATGTTAAAAGGATAAAGAAGACCACCTTATTGGGCAGAAACTAATTTATTTGTGTTTGCCATTTGATTTTTTAATCATCGAAGACCGCATACAGGTCCAACTAAATAACAATAATGAAGAAAAAAAACCCGTCAGTGCAACAGATCGATGTGAACAGCCGACCGGACAGTGGAATAATTACTCGAATCCAATATATTACTCTTCGACCAATCACCGTCCTCGACCACAAACAAAACAGCGTTCCACGTTTCTTCACTCCCGTTGCGTAACAGTGCGCACACACACACCGTGGTCCGTACATGTTTACAAATCTTATATTGTTACAGCGGAATGAGTATAATAAGGTAATTCTGCGGTTAGTTAATCGCTGCGGCTCTCACTCCGCCGCACGTCGATTGCCTATCTCTTCTGAACAGCGGATAACCATCGCCGGAGTTAATAACTACTTCATAGAGTCGACGTCGCATATAAACACTTTATGGCGTACTGCTGCGGTATCCTGTGCTGCGGGGTCGCCGCGCCCGACCATAAACGCGGTCTCTTTTTATTTCGTTTCTACGTTTCCTCCCTCTCCGAATTCCAATTAACATATTTTATCGGAGAAATGATTTGTAAATGTGTTCTCGGCGCACGATAACCGGTAATTAATCTGTAATTTGTATTGCGATCGAGCGGTCTATGCTGTGTCGAACGAACGACGTGTCATGTGTTCGAACCCCGATTCGATACAGCCGTACAACGGGTCGTTCGTTTTATTCGACAGGATATGCACAGACATTTATCTTGACAGTGAAATACGAGGGATGATCGAAAAGTTCGCGAAATGATCACGATGGCTGTGGTAAGGAAGACATTGCTTGCACGTTCGAAAGTAGGCTTCTTCAGTAGTGTACATACCAAGTTGCAAGTTATTCTGGATAAAAGTCTGCAAGTTATTACTTGAAACGTCAAATCGGAAAAAGTTCCTAAAAGTTTCAGTTTTACTCCGTCATCAAGTTCCTCACAAAACCAGGAAAAAATGCCTCAGAGGATTGTGAAACAGATATACTCTTGTTCCGGGAAAATCATGTTTTACAAGTGGCAAAGTCTCTTCAAGCAAATCAGAGAGTCAACACAAGACGACCCACATTTATGAAGAACCGTCGATGCAACATCGACGGGAAACTGTTGAAAATGTGCAGAAATTACAATTGGATGATGTCCGGTTCGAAGAAGAATCAATTGCAGTATCGGCTACAATCACTTTGAACATTTTATAAAATCATCTCGGCATGTAGGTCAGGAGTACCGAGGATGCTCGCACAGTTTCAAATGCGATACCGTATTGAAGTGTCGAACGAGTATTTGAACATCTGTAAAGACACACCTGATTACAGTTTGTACCGAATAGTAACTGGATGAAACGTGGGACAATTACTATGAGCCCGAATCAACACAGGAGTCCAAGCGGTGGCATAAAAAGGGTAAACCAGTCCTTGAAACGTTTCAAGTGTGCCATCGGCCTGAAAGATGTCGGATACTGTTTTTTTTTAAAAAAAATACAGAGGGTATCTCTATGATAGATTACAAAGCTAAGGGTGTGACTATGATTGGAGAACACTACATCGATATAATGGAACTAATGAAGTAAGAAAAGAGGAGGAAATTGGGATAAAAACGTGTATTGCTCTTGTAAGGCAACGCACCTGTTCACAGCAGTCTGTCATTCATTAATGCGATTTTGAAATTTTTTCCTATAGCCCATATCTAATTTTTATTTGTTCCTGCCTTTGAAAAAAAGAGTTACACGAGAAGAAAACTGTAGATGATGAAGTGGTCAAGGCAGAGCAATTTCGATACAGTTTAGGCCGAAAAACGAAACATATTTTCATGACTTATTCGAAGATCTGAAAAGTGTACAAGGATTGACGGAAAATATATTGGAAAAGAAAAAAATAACGACCGGTTTCGTTTTAGCGCTCTTCCTCTCCATTCCACGATTTTTCGACCTTCCCTCGTACACACTAACAAATTTCTCTCGACATGAAAGTATCGTTACTGCCACGATTTCGTCCTATGACCTTTTTAAAAAAAACGGTCATTAAATTAATATCAACGTTTTAATTGCAGCACGAATCGATGACGATCGCTCTTACACTAATTACTAGTGTGTGTGTCGATAAAGCTCGTCTATAAAAAGTAAACTTTTACATATTTTCCGTCCTAATATATTTAGATCCGACATCAAACGCACTGTTAACACACACAACGGACCATTAATATATAAAATAATAATCATACACATTCGAACAGAGCTGTGTGTGTGTGTATGTGTGTGATTCGTTCCATGTTTTAACAATAAGCACACGTGTGTGCTTTATGTGTTGTTAATTCTTATCTCATACGGTTTATCGACGTCGTGTTATTGTCGTGTAAAGAAACTGAAATTATCCAATTGTGGTCGACGGCGGTTAAGTAGCTTACACTCTTTCGAACCTGTTCAGAAATTCTTTACTGTTCTGACCAGATAAGGCGTAAGAGTATGACTGATGTAATGGACTAGAAGAGAAACGTACAGCATTTTTTGTAAATTAAGGTCATACACACACACACACATATGTATATATATATATATATATATATCTTAAAAGTGTATCACAGTAAAATATATCTGAGAAAACACAAAATTGTACAGTTTATTATTCGGCGAGATCTTATCGTATCGTTTAGTTTTGATGGTGCCATCAATTATTTTTCAAGAGATGTTAGTTCATATTTAAGGTCTAAATACTACTCAGTAGTGTTTGTATGAATATCCGACTGTCATTTAATCGTTTGTTGCTATTTCATTACTTCTTTATATTTTTTAAAAAAATCAATTTATCGCGTTAGTTTGTTTTATTTATTTTTGACAATTTCTATATCAAAAGATGTTGGTGCTACTTTTTAGCTGTATATATATATATATATATATAGGATGAGTTTACTTAGACTTCCACATGGAAGTATTAAAAGGGGGCGTAGGGGTTAAGAAAAATCGTTATTTTTTAATTAATATTTTAGTTCAGTTCAGTACTAGAATATTAAACGAGGGATAATATTTTTTTTTAATTTTTGTGTTTTTTTAATGCTTTTGCGTGGAAGCCTAAGTTGAATCACTTCTCTCTCTCTCTCTCTATATATATATATATATAGGGTGATTCCATTTAGGTTTCCACATGAAAGTTTTAAAAAGGGGCAGAGAGGTTGAGAAAAATCTTAATTTTTTTATTTAGTATTTTAGTTCAATTCAATATTAAAATACTAAATGAGGGATAATATGTTTTTTTTTATATTTTTGTGTTTTTTTAATACTTCAGTGTGGAAGCCTAAGTTGAATCACACACACATATATATATATATATATATATATATATATATATATATATGTAATAAAAACCCATTATTAAATCACACTAAATCAAAGCAATATAAACGTTGACGGTGTCCAAGTAAACCGGAAACAATTTATATGCGTTTGAGCACCGGTCAAAGCGTGCGAGCGAGAGAGAGAGAGACAGACGGACACGAACCTAAATTTTGTGGAACGTTAACCGACGAAAGCGGCCACTAGTCCACACAATCATATTATACGACCATTGCTATTGTCACTGTTGCCATTCTACACACTATTCTCCCAAACCGGAACGGACGACATACGGTACTGCATTGTAGAAATCCAATATTTCAAGATTGTCTCGACGATCATTTCCTATTACATTGTCGCTCGCGCCTGTACAGTTCTTTCAAGCTGGCCTTCTCGCGTCCGACAGCATACGCGGATTGTAATCGGCCGGCTGCGCTTAAATGGTGCAGCGCGTTTCCACTGGAATAATTTACAATCAAGTTCACGTACATGGGAAGCTGCAGCTCGTTATGCAGCCGGCGGTCTAGTTTATGGCTTAGTGCGATTGCGGATATGGATGTTAACGTACGTTACAAGAATCCAAGTGATGAAGGTCAATAGCCCGATACGTTGTCACAGTTTCAGTGGCGAGGAAACGTTTCAACGAAACACCCGTGTAAAAAAGTGTCAGTACCAGCTGCAGCAGAATAATCGGATCTGTAAGGAAGGAATGAACGTGTTTCCTAACACTGTTACAAATCATTGATCGATATCTAGTAAAACTAAAACGATACCGAATTGTTAACCGATCACCTTGACAGTTGAGTGAGGAAAGTGGAACCGATTACAGTAGTTAAAAAATAGATGTTTAGAAATAATTACATAGAGACATTCATCATAACATGTCTCTTTACAGCATACAGCCATTGTTTGTGCTGTGTCATTTTCTTTCAGGATTCAATGCGACGACAGCAACAAGAGCGGATATTGCCCCATCTGATTATTAATTATTCCGATTATTTGATAAATCCTCGACAAATAGAACTTTTAAATCTCTGCTTAATGTCCAAAACCGGCTAGAGTTCTATTTCACAACGCATTCAGTAGATTTTTTTCAAGAAGAGGATTGAAAATTTACAGAAAAGATACCCTTCATTGCTTCCAGATATTAGCCTATCTGATTATTAGATATTCCAGTCATTAGATAGCTCGCCATTCGTTAGCAAATAAAACTGTATTAAATCTGTAATTGATATCCGAAATCATTTAGAAACTTACTTTACATCACGCCAGTAGATTTTTTCAGGGAGGAGATTGAAAACTGAAAGAAAATATACCCTTCATAGTATCCACACGCTGCTCTATCTGATTATTCCGGTCATTAGACAACTCCTTGAGAAATAAAACTTTTAAATCTATACATGATGATCGAAGTCACTTAGAGTCTTACTTTACACCACGACCAGTAGATTTTTTTCAAAAAAGACACTGCAAATCGACAGAAACGATGATACACTTCCCTCGTCAATGATGACCATTATATAAATGAATAAAATGCGAATCCTTACCTTAAAAAAAAATATTTCTGTTTACATAAAAGTAATCGAATACTTACAGACATTCCGAATATGTAAACGAAACATTGACCATTAAAAAAATATATTTTTTTTAAATAAAATAAAATCTAATCCGGAGTACAGTTACCACAAATCCCATTGCTAATAATTGCTAATCTATTACCGACAGATGTTCGATACATCAAGACACTAGAACTGCATCTACTATGTAAATATTTAACGAGCCATTTCAGTTTTTATAAAACGTACATTTCAATAAAACAGATAGACGTATTTTAAGAATAACCTTGTTGGAAATAAATTACAACAGACAGACAATCGTTTACATAAAACCGTATCGTCATCGCGTCATTAACGTTGATGTCATCGATTTGTCAAGCCGAAGAACAGCTAATCTTTGAGTACATGAAGATATAATCATGTATGTGTACATATATATATATATATATATATATATATATATATATATATATATATATATGTATATATATATGGTTCTAGGACAATAATCCTCTGGACAAGCCTCCCCGGACAGCAAACCTTCATCAATAAACCCCACTGTAAAAAACATTCAGGACATTAACACTCCTTATAAGAATAAAAACTCTTTAAAAAAATTCATCGACAAAACAAACAATGGATACAAAAATCCGTTATAATATTTATGTATTTTAAAATCATTTAGATTTAATTCACACCTTCATCCTAACCCTCAACCTCACCCACACCCTTTTTTGATCCGGCCAAGCGCAGGCATGCAGTCCTGAGTAAAGGTTCTACTTCGGACTTTGACTGACGGCGGCCGGACAAAGTTGGACTTTGCCTACGACAGATACAAAGATCTATTATAATATTTATATATTTTAAAATCACATTATCAACATGATAATTCCAGGTTTAAAATTAATTACTATACCAGAAAATCACAGGTATGGAAAAACCCTCCCTTCATTCAAAAGGATAAGTGTCGAGTATTAATGGCTGATTAATAATATTAAACTATTATTATCATTTCAATATTTTAAAAGTGATTAATTTTTCTCGCTCCCTCTGCCACAAAATGTGCATATTAGGTGTTAGTACAACTTTAAATTCGTATCCAGATTTTGTTGTGACAAATAATTTTTTGTTAACATTTTTATTTTGACAAATCTACTTTAAAACATTTATTTTTTCAGATAAATTTTTGTATCCATTGTTTGTTGAGTCGATGAATTTATTAAAACAGTCTTTAGTCTTATACGAGGGGGGGGGGGTTATATCAAGTGTTTTTTATACAGGAGATTAATGTCCGGAGGATTTTTTATATGGAGGTTATTGTCCTGTTGGTTATTGATTGGGCGTTAATGTCCAGGGGGTTTTGTCCAGATGGTAGTTGTCCTGTTACTATATATATATATATATATATATATATATATATATATATATATATATATATATAATCATATGTGTCCGAGAATTTTTCCTAGCCAAACAAACAGAGTTAAATAATCAATACGAGTCCTATGAACAAGTTAAATTAGATGCTGGTTGTCCGAGAGCCAGATTCCACAGGAAAAGCCGAAGAAAGAAGAAGTCTACGAAGAAAAAGACCATAAGGCCAGAAACATAAAAAAATATATGACCTGGTGATCTTTGAACCGTCGTCGGGTATCAAGCGCTGGAGTGACGACTCACTTCTCTGAAAAAATCTCTTCTTATTTCAGATCAGCGATATTCAGTGATATATGGAGGGTTTTTTCTTCATTATAATCTCAGACGAAGCCGATTCTTTACCAGTCTCATATGTGAACGGGAATTTTTCCTACCCAAACAAACAGAGTTGCCCCTAATGCGCCTGCGAGATGGCTCGACCTTACAGCATCAGAATACTTTTTTGTGAGGGTAAACTGAAAGTGCGGGTTCACGTCGATAGGCCCAACACTCTGAGTGAGTTAAAACGCAAGCATCACTGAAGAAATAAACAATCCATCACCTGAAACTCTAAGTGATATGAAGAAGAGCTCAAATCTGTGAACACTCGGACGGCACAGATTCAATGGATGTAATTTTCCATACCTAATTATAATATTTGGACCGATAAATTCGTTTCACAATTCGAGTTTTTGTTTCTATTCATTTTACAAAATCTACAATCAAAAGGGATCAGAAAGTGAGTGTTAGTCCATTCTGTACGTACAAGTATATAAACCTGTTATCATAGTGCGTATAGAACTGTCGTTTCACGACCATACCTTCCGTTACTCTTACAAAAAAACAGAAAAGATTAAAATTCCTAACACAAATACCACGTGCAATAACAAATATATACTAATAAAGTCAAACACGTGTGTGTATAAAAAAATATATACATGTGATTAATATGTATATAAAGATTCGACGGATTCGCCTCCGGCAAAGAAATTAACGCATCATGAATATGCGTGCACACACATATGTACATATTTATGCATATATATATATATATATATATACATATTTATACATATACATATATATATATATATATATATATATATATATATATATATATATATATATATATATATATATATATATGTATGTATAACAGGGCGTTGTAGCCAGTGTCCGCACACACCGAGCACATAAATAAACGTTGCTGCAACGATAGAAGCAGATAATCCTACCTGAAGTGACCGGCGGCGCTGTGACCTCAACAAGACGAATGGCCGTTGGTCGACTGCCACGATGGCTCAGTCAAGGGCCGATGCGCTCCGGCTCGTAAATCAAGTGCGCTGTAGTCCTGACGATCGAGAAGTAGAAGAAAAAGAACATGAACGCGAAGTGGAAGCGGTCGGACGTGGTTGCGACTGCGGAGGTGTGATGCGTGCTGAGGTGGTTACGGAGACCACGTGAGCGCGCGGACCGTCGTCGACGCTACACGACCTGCAGAGATAAAAATGTACGTGTTAGTTTATGTAATAGGATCGGCCTGCGACGTTCGGAAAACTGTATTGGAAATCGGTTTTTAAGTTGTTAGGGTGCTCTCTCTCTCTCCACCTTTAATATTCCAATGTACATTTGAATTTTTATTTTCTTTATCGGGTTCATTACCTTCTACATCCTCATCACTTTCTACTTTCATGAGAAGACGTTGAAATTACTGATATTCTTTTCTGTCTCCTTACATGCAAAACCGCATCTTCATTATCTTCTTCGACCTCATCACTACTTTTATCAGTCGTTACAGGTGTTATTGCTCTTTTCCGTTTTCTTAGATATAAAGATATATTTTCATCACTATCAGTAAAACTCATCCGGGAGGATAAATAAAAACATTATTCACTTCACAAGTTTTTCTATTACACCCTATAGTACCTTCTCTAGATATCAGACATGAGATTCCACGAAACAAAGCGAAAACTGCTTAGAAATATTCTAAAATGTGCTAAAATCTAAAATATATTTTTTTTTACCTAAATTTTACAATGAATAGCAAAACCGATTTTTTCACGAGCATGCTCGACATTAAACAAAAAAATGCAATATTTTCATGACGAGCATGCTCGACATAAACGCTTAAGACGTTAAAGAACGTTCCGTGTATTTTTATCGGTGGATTTTAGTTCTATTTTCCGGAAATGCACGTCGAGATAAATAATTCAATGGCTGATTTTCTTCTGTCTTCAAACTGGAAACTTTCAAGATGAAAATTCTGTAAGATTTCCTATATAATATCAAGATATAGATATGGTGTCACGTTTTTACACACACAACTTCATTTCAAATTTTATTAACATTTTAAATGTGCATAAAAAACTTTTATATCTATTCACAAAAACACATAGTCGTTAAAAAGATCTTTTTTTTACTTGCAAGTTGTGAATTTTATGAACAGTCTGTCTGTATTTATATACATATATATATATATATATATATATATATATATATATATATATATATATATATATATATATATATATATATATATATACGTATGTATGTATATATAAATGTCATAAATTATTATAGAATCCGTTATTGGATACGCGTATCGAGAGTGAAAGTCGATTCTTCCTCTCTTGAATAAAAACCAGTGAAGACGAGTATGATAATCGTGTAAAGCGGATCGGATAAACAATTTATGTCCAGTCGAATTGTTGTCATATCATTTCTTTTGTAACATGTGCTTGCCTACATACATATATTTGAATATTTTAGACGGGAGAACAACAAACAACATTTATATTATACACGGATGAACCCACACATACGAGTAATACGGTAAAATGGATTTTATTGCAGCGGAACAGTTTGTTGTTGTTTCTTTTTCGTCTCCGACTCGACAAACGATCTGCAATGGTTGCCTGTTATGGGCGACGAACTAGAATCGGAATAACTGACGCGTTATTCGAATCGTGCGCTTCCCGTTTTGGTCAAACACATGTCCGTCACTTCTTAATTATGATTTTTGTTTAATATTCATGGAAATCTGAAAATGTGCACGGCTCAGAAACGAGTTCTGTTAAGAACTGTTCGAAATGTGAGCGTGGACAATGGGTTTTTTGTAGTGTGTTCGTTTGATTGCTTTGATCTAGTAAAGGTCACCATACACATTCACAAATTCGAATGGCGTTCATATCATCCAAAATGGAAAATCCAATAACCGCACGACGTTTCAAATTCGTCCATTTCACAAAAATGGCCGAACACTTACTTAGATTGCTGTCGACGCCAAACTGAGAAACGTTTTGCGCTCGAATTTTTTACAGATCGCCAATCAAGGACGCTATTTCGAAAATACTTTCATGTCTCGCCGACGCCAACTTTATGTCACTTCTACGGATTTGTGGAAATCTCCTCGTAGATAATTCGTGGGCGAACAAAACCGATTAGGTTTCAAATGACGGATAGAACAAGAGATTATCTTTTTAATATTTTGCCGCTATTCTGTTAACTGTTTTTCCAGTCAAACTGATTCGCAGAACAAATTCGAGGAAGAAAAATGCAGAAAAGAAGAAGTAGACGGATAAATATTAGAGAAAACTCTAAGTATATTATTTTTTTATAAGATTTTTAATTAACAATTTTCACAAACCATTATTTTTAATTAACATCTACTGAACTATAAGAAGACAGATTTCACATCCATATACCACACGTTTATATATATATATATATATATATATATATATATACAGATATACATTATATATATATATATACAGTGGAATACGGTTATTATAATCATGAATAATGTTATACATTGGCTATAACAGGCTATAAAATGTTATAATTTGCTATAAACTGATTCATAGGACAAAGACAATGAAGAAAACTGCAGAAAAGAAGAAGTTAATGGATAAATATTAGAGAAAACTCTATTCAAATATACTTTTTTTATATGATTATTAATTAACTATTTTCACAAACTAGCAATTTTAATTAACCTCTAATGAAACTATAAAAAATACATGTCACATTCACATACAACACATTTATTATATATATATATATATATATATATATATATATATATATATATATATATATATATATATATATTGAGAGAGAGAGAGTGAAATACGGTTATTGTAATCACGGATAATGTTATAAATCGGCTATTGTTATCATAATCAGTCGATGCAGTTAAACGACAGACACTTGAAAAGTTTTTTAAATAAATTTTATGTTACTTTCGAAAACAGTTGTTTATAAGAAGTGTAGCATTTATAAGAATGTCGTATTATATTAAGTGTACAGTTTGTGAAAAATAAAAATTGTGCAAATGTCATAATTATTAATAATAAATTGAGTTCAATAATGAATTTTTTTTTCATCATCTGTTTACTGTTATCAACCGGTTATTGTTATCAAAAATACAAGTCCCAAAGTAATCATAAAAAGCGGATTCCTCTATATGTATATATATATATATATATATATATATATATATATAAAATCGGCGAGTCATCTTCATCATATGCACCAGTTAATTATTATTCTAATTAACAGATACGCAAACGACATTCAGATTACATTTATTCAAACAGACCTGACGAACAGAACATCCATCTCTATCCGTTCTTCGTTTCTGTTTAATAAACAGTGTATGGTGGCGATACGTTACTGCATTGGGTTCGTTCATAATTAAGTTTATTTTGAAATTTTACTGCTTCCGTTACTAAATTGGATACTTGTCACGTCATAGTGACGCTCGCCATAAAACGATAACAAGAATCAAAAAACGACGAGTACGAACGGAGACGGTATTAAAGCGATGACTCTATACACACACATCTATCCATTTATATATATATATATATATATATATATATATATATATATATATGTAGTGTGCGTTTGTATGAGGAACGTCTTTCGCTCTAAATAATTCCTGTGTAGACGTGAAGATGCCATAAAGTCTGTAGATTGGTTCCTTATAATATTAAAATTGATTGCAGCCAATGTGTATAAATATAAAATCTAAGCGACTCGAGTCGTGCATTCCATTCGGAATTGCAAATCGGCAGGGTTTATGAAATCGCGATTTATGGACCAATTCAATTTTAATTGGGTGCGCAGTTTTAACGGCCGTCTTTTTTACGAGACGTGGATGTGCTTTGCGATATGGAACGGTGGATGAGACACATTTGTATTATTTCTAGAACGGACGCGACACGTCCTACATGTGCACGAGTGGGATTTATCGAAGAAATGTTTCGTTATAGTGAAATTAAATATGGATATACGGAACGTACGGCCGGATGAATACGCTTGGGGGTTTAAATGTTATCTCGAAAACGATGTTTGTTTAAAGTATGGAAGTATACATCTCAGTACTCTTTCACACCTTCCGAATACACTACACAGTCTCTCTGTCGTTGATGGAACGATTTTCTGGAAATCCGTTTGTAAATTTGTTCCACATAAGATTCAATATCTTTGAAGTTTGAATAATTTCTTTTCAGAATTCAATTTTGAAAATATATAGTAGTTAAATGTCAGATAAAGAGAGTTCTGAGAGAAAACTCGCGAGTAATCGCTCAAGAACTATTTTTTTCTGTTTCTATTTTTTTATCATGGAAAATCTATAAAATTTCCTTAAAAAATCGCTTTTTCTTCTTCTATACGCCGCCATTTTGTTCATAATGATTTTTTAATGCCCTCAGATCATGAAATTAAGCACAACTTATGGATTGTAAAAATCGTTGTTTTCTTTTTGTTCTAGCTCGATTTGCATGGAAGGTTTCCACGTTAGCATGGAGGCGTAGGGATTTTATTTATGCGCGCTATCCTTTCTTCGCGAGAAGGCGACGCCTTCGGTCGTGGTTTCATTTATTTTTAACCGCCACTTGCGGAAATGATCGGCGATGGCATCGAGGGACTTTCGAAGGGGTCGCTTGATGAAGTCAAGCGAGAGGCTATCGACGAAGATGGCTGTATCGTGTGCAAAGAGTGCGAAATTAACACCCTTAAAACCCTCACCCTCATCCTTATTTAATCGCATTCCAATAAAAGCCAATATTCTCAGAGCAGTGAGTTACAGAAAACTCTCATTTGTGAAAGTGATTCCGTTCACTGTGCCAGAACAGCATCGCAGCCAGCTGATCAATTCAAAAACGAGTCTATCTAAGTTCGACAATACAGTAAATACAGATAACTTTCAAGAAAATACCATACAGAACGAATCTCTTCACTGTACATATCTTCAAGATTTATATTCTTATTAAAGGTCATTTCCAATAGAAAAAATTCTAAAATGTCAGTCGAAACAAACAAGCAATCAGTTTCCGAGATCTCGGACCACTGATACACGTAACGAGATTCGATACTGGCGAATGTACGAAAAAAAAGACGAACGGAGGACACAAAAAAAAAACCTCAACAATCTCCGTCTAACGGTTTGTTACGCCTCCGACGTGTCTCCGTGAAATGTGTCTCTGCGAGATTCGTATCGGAATGCCGGCCAAAAAAACGTCGATCCTCGGCCACCGACCGATACGATCGTGCAGTGAAAGTGAAGATGACACTATCGGTTAGATGGAACCGACGTGGGCTGTCCGTGTTGGCGGATCGCATTAAGAATCTGGTCGAATTTTTAATGAGCACAAGCGGCAACGTTACTTTCGATGCACGTTCTACGGTCGGTCGTTACCGTTGTCATTAAATTGTATTGTAATTTTTATCAGTATGAAGAACGAGCTCTAGTTCGCTAGTTACATTTTATGTCCGCAGTTCTGTTCTTTTTTTTTCTTTTAACATGCGCTCGATTGAGAATACGACTGTTGAGCAACACAACACAACACAACATTCAAAAGCGAAAGGAAACTGAATCCGAAATTATGCAGTGGACGATGTGTGCACGCTATTCGACGGACCATCGTTTTGTCTATTCCGCTCTGTATGATTTATTAATCTATCTTGGATTATTTACCGGTTCCTTTTTTTAAATCAAACATGATATTAATTTGTTTACTTACACACAGACATAACAACATTTAGAATTGAAATGGAATGTGTTAGGTGTACGAATTAATACTGTGCCATTAAATCGATTCACCCATAACTATGTTTTAAATTGAAATGCTTTCCAGTCGTTTTACAATTGTGAAGTGTCAACCTTAACATTTAAAAACGCTATAAAGTCACTATCTATTAGTTTGCTAGAAAAACGATTGCAGTTTATGACCTTCAAATTCGCATACACATTTTTCCTTTTTCAGACTTAACACATTTTTCAAAGATTGACAGTTATTCAGAGTAAAAAAGGAATATGGCTATAAAATATGACTGGTGTCTTATTCTATTAGGTTGGTAGAAAAACAATTGCGGTTTATGACTTTCAAATTTATATAATTTTTTCCCTTTTTAAACTTAACACATTTTTCAAGGATTGACACTTATACAAAGTTAAAAAGAAATATGATTAAAAAATAAGATTGATGTCTTATTCTATTAGATTGGTAAGAAAATAATTGCGGTTTATGACCTTCAATTCATATACATTTTTCTTCTATAAATTTAACAATTTTTCAAGGATTGACACTTATTCGAAGTTAAAAAAAATATCGCTATAAAATATGACTGATGTCTTATTATATTAGGTTGGTAGAAAAATAATTGCGGTTTATAACTTTTAAATTCATATACATTTTTCCTTTTTTTAAACTTAACACATTTCTTAAAGATTGACACTTATTCAAAGTTAAAAAGAAATAGGGCTATAAAATATGACTGATGTCTTATTTTATTAGGTTGGTAGAAAAATAATTGCGGTGTATGTCCAAATTCATATACATTTTTTATTTTTTTGATTTTCCTAGCTGTCTTAAATGGTCCAGTGGTCTGTTGGATGACTAACGCCTAACTCTTGTGCTAGCTTTCTAAATGTTGCCCATGGTTCTGACTCAACTAACGTCTTCAGTTGATCTTTATGAACTGAAAGACACTCGTCTCCAGCACGAAATTTTTGTAACCACCATATCTTCATCATATTAACGCCTATTTTCATCTTTGGACAATCGTATGCGTGGTAAACAGTTTAATAATGAAGAAGAGTTACAAATGGAGGTGTCTACATTTTTTGGAAATAAAAATAATCAGTTTTATAAAAATCGAATTTACAAATTATCTTCTCGCTGGGAAAGGGTTGTTCTATGCGTAGGCGGATATTTTGATGAATAAAGTTATTTTATGTAAAAATACACAAGAGTTTTTTTTTCTCAATTTAAAAACGATAGAACTTTCTTAGTTACCTGATATAATGACAATAACAATGATGAAAATGATAAAATGATTTTTTTGCCGCAATGTACGCGGCATTCGATTTAATAAGTAAAAGTGCTATGCCGAGTATATTGCGCGGCATTCGTCCGCTAAGGGATAACACGAACGCGATGAAATGACATTTTCATTGAAAAAAAATTCATGTCGGAATACAGAAGACGAAACCCGCAATTATTTCTCTACCGACCAAGATACTTTCGGTCTGCCGGTCAATCGAACTCGCTATACCAAACGACTTTTCAATCGCCCCGACACGGCCGCCCATGCTCATGCACGCAGAAAAACATCCGTTTCGAAAACGCGCCCCGTCCCGTCCGCCCCCGCCCGTTCATTAAACGCGACGCGCGCGCACTCCTCGACGGGGCACGTGCGCGGCGCCGCGTCCGGACGGGACGGGGAAAAAACCCGAAACTTATAACCGTCCCGATTAATTCCGACGCCGCTGAAACGGTGAAAAATTATCAAAAAAAAAAGAAAAAAAACGACGCTGGTAATTGGGACATATCACGATTCGAACGGGCCGCGCGTATCTATCAGACAGGTAATTGATACGACCGAGATTATCCAATCAAAGCCAACGAGTGGCAGTCAGGGAATGAATGATTCTTGTCCGTGATCCTGACGCAAGAGTAATCATCATTCATCATGTCAAATCAATCACCGGTTTAAGCTCCGTCGCGGATTTAACGCAACGGTCGGTACACGCATGCGTACAATTTACACGTTCACGGTTCCTCGACTTCTGATCGGTCGGCTCGGATGTACATAAATCACGTCCGAACATATAATTTAAATTAGTGTGTGTGTGTGTATATATACATATATATATATATATATATATATATATATATATATATATATATATATATATATATATATATATATAAAGATACAAAAGGATAATCGACCGATTTGAATGTGCTGTACATAAGCAAACATACCGTTAGTAAACTCAACAAAAAAGCTTTAATTTACAATCAATAAATATTAACCGTTTCCATTCTGGGAATATTTTCACTTTTCCTTCGACCAGCTCGACAATTATGAATACGATTTATCATCATGAAAAATTTAGAGTTGCTTTTCAGCTGAAAAAAGGAAACGACATTATCATTTGTACACACATTTATCACAAATGTGCATTCTCGGCGGTCGATTCGAAACCGCAGAAAAAATAGTTTCCTCCACCACTTCAACGCTTAAATGCCAGTGCCGTGCTGGAATTCCGAGTGCATAGGGTTAAGTTATTAAATTAATTTAAGTAATTAAAAAAAAAATAATAATAATTTTCAATTTCAGACAAACTCAACTCTAAAGTGGTCACTGCGTGTGCACCTCGAACAGTTGAGGTACAAAATTCAAACGACTCGCAATCCATCTATCAATTATAACCAGACTTCTTCGCTAGCCGGATCGATACAATCATAATTCTTGATACAAAACGAAAACCGTACAAATTTCTAACAATAACTACAACTCGCAAGATCATAATTTATTATGGCTCTGCTGTTACAAAAATTATATAATTGTATTTATTGCTCTGTATATATATATATATATATATATATATATATATATATATATATATATATATATATATATATATATATATCATACATTGTTTGAAACAAACAACGCACATTCATCACAGTAATTCGATTAAAGTTCACAATACAGAAACACAAACAGATAAAAACTGCTGACCTTACACGTTCTTTATTGTATAGTTTTGTAAATATATTTGAGATCACATCTTAAGGTTGTTATAAAGTATAAAACTGAACCATGTTTGTACTATATATATATATATATATATATATATATATATATTTACAGTTACCATGTAGTTTCATACATTATAAGAACATAAATATACTTATACAGAACATTATCAACAGATACTTTGATTAATTCTGGACGCAAACATTTATAAAGTAAAAAAAATTTTTAGTTGTGATGTAGGGGAGACAGTGGCTAACTGAACCGGGTTTTTTTTCAAAATCGTTTTTCGTTAACAAAACAAGTGTGTTTCTCAAAATAAACTATGCTATTGCAGAGGTCAAACCCTTAGCTACAGAAATGTGTCAGCAGTTTTAATATTCATTTTGTATTTTCTCGTTATTTAAGAAAAAGTGAGGACGTGCAAAACTTGACATGTCGAAATTACCGGAGATAAGTGAACCTCTATATGAAAAATCTGTCAAAAATAAAAATAAAGCGTTTTTATCATGGAAAATATTAAATAAATTTTAATTAACCTTTTTTCCATAGTCTACATGTGTTGTATGAAACTTTTTTTCTAAATTAAGGCATGAAAAAGGTATTCAGAATCGGATAACTGTAAACTACTGTTTTTTTTTCGGTCGTTCTCTTTTCTTGGAAGCAACTCCCGGTATGGATTTCGAAACTACTTTCGTAAGAGCCCTTGTTTCCTTGCTTTAGCCCTCTCCTAATCCACTACCAGTCGCTTTATATTAGGTAAATCTGTGAGAACGGATCTTTTTCGCCGCTTAACATCCTAAATTTGATAAAAATAAATAATGGTAATGTGTTCAGAAGACATTAAAATTTCATAATCACTCACATTCAGAATTGTTTAGAACAAACAGTTGTAAATAATTAAAGATTTCCACGCTAACAAAAATTCACTTCTGCGCTGCTGAAACACTCAAAGCGTAATAAAAACCAGAACCATTACACCGAACTCTAGTAAACTACGTTGATCACGTGGAGACATTAATAGAAACATACAGTAATAAAGGCGAGTTCATAAAACGTTTTTATCTGGGTCAAAAATCAAAGGTTCACTCAGCCCCGGTCTCCCCTACATATATGTGTATTAAAAAGTAAGATTATATATATATATCATATTTGTTATAATTTCTATCTATCTATATATCTAGAAATCTATCTATCCATATCTATCTATATCTATCTACTTATCTATCTACATACATGTATGTGTATATATATATATATATATATATATATATATATATATATATTTAGCATAAACATACGAGAAATTCAATTAGACAGTGTGAGTGAACCGAGTGCGCACACACACACACACCCACACATATAGTGACTACACCTGACAGGTGAGGCGTGCACAATACACGTCGACGATCTGCCATTTTACAAACAAGTAACATTTAGATTGCTTTCTAAATGATTGTTCGTGCATGGCGAGGACATCTTCGCCACTCCGTGTCTAATTCATCGAAATCTGCATCTATTTTTCGTACACACCACCGGCCGTTTTATGTAACCTGCCGACGTTTTAATACCAACGTGTGCGTTATTTACAATCGCTTCTCGATCGAACTCTGGCGTCTTGATCGTTCGGCGGCACACACTTCAATCGAGAGCATCGACTTCTTCGAAATTCACTGTTCACGAATCACTACTGGTATTTATATAACAGTAATCACTGTACGTTTTAATCTTGCTCTCGATCTATTCTCGAGAAGTTGCTCAATCGATCGGTCTGTGTGTTGAATTCGTCGAATTCGTACAAGTTTTCAAATAGTGTCGACTGTACCGACGTTTTATCAATCGGCTGTTCGTATTTTTATTTCGTTTCATTTCCGTCCGTTCGTTCGAGTCACATGTTATGAACGAGATTCGTCGAATGAGATCAGAAATATTGTGTAGCTCGATCCGTGTTCGGTTTAATGAATTTTTATGAATACAAGAAGGCTCTGCTTCCTTCTCGCTGTGATCGCACACCCTCCCCCTGGGTGTGAGGCTTCACACCCCGCTCACTCCCACCTAACAACTAACAGAAACTAACAAATATTAGTCGGATGGAAAAATAAATGCGGTTTTTATCAAGTTTGGCGCCGATTTTTCTAATTACCATCTTTTGTTATAGTCATGTGATACATCATTGTAAACAATGAAATTAACACTAACGATTTCAACTTATGTCTATTGTTTTCATTCTTTAGTATTGTTGGACACGACCTCTTAAATTAGTCATAGAAAAAAGCAAATTCGTGCGATTTTGTTGTATGAGTTTAAATTGGGATGTAAAGCAACAGAAACCAACCTAATAATACACATAAATAATATGCATAAAATCCAAATCATAATTTTTATTGGAAAAGTTGTTCAATCGATTAGAGTGAAGATCACACGAATCATAATAACCAGTGATAAAAGAAATTACATTCTTTAATTTAAAAATTTCTATAGCGATTCGATTACACAACCCAACCGCAACACAACAAAAAAACAATTAATTCAATTCCAAACCGTACTAAAAAGTCACATTGATTGAAATCACCATTTCTACATACAGCGTACCGCACAGCGCCGTCTTATTCATAGAGAGAGAGACAGAAAAAAAAGAACGGGTCTCATTACAATTTAATGTCATAATTAATTATATTTACTCAATGTTAACATTGCCCTTTACAGCCAATTACCTCAATCCGACGCTTGATTACGTTTCGGTGATGTTTTATAAAGGAGAAAAAATGTATATTAAAATAAAGTCCGTTGTTTCCATTCTCCTCCAGGATATGTGACCGTTGTAATTGCGTTTGCGTGACTTCTGTAACGTTCATTAAATGTTTATCGAATTGATATATTGTGTTTAAATGATATAATTAAATAATTACACCGTGAGGCAACTTAATTGGTCCTCGTACGCGTTTTGTAGCCGTGAAATGTCAACGGAATATTCGGTGATGTCTGATCGATGCGGGAGATGGAATCAACGGGAAGCGTGGAAAAATCAGATGCAACTTTTATACATCTCACATATATATATATATATATATATATATATATATATATATATAAATGTGTGTGTATGTGTAGATAATCGTACATTCGCTGACCTTTTCGATTGTGTGAAAAAATAATATTATTTATGTTTCTAACCTTTCAAGATGGATTGATACTATTCGTACTGTACACTGATTTATCGAACGAAACCTTCTTGCAGTTAAGTATGACAGTTTGTAGAGTGTATCAGAAGTCGTATACAATTTATAAAGAAGATGAATAGAATAAATAGATTGAAAGAGGGACGAAGAGACGAGCACGTAGAACGAGAAGAGGAGCTGATACTTGATTTTTCTGATAGGTCAGGAGAAGAAAATCTTTTTTGTATAGACTCTGGGACTGCGGCTAACCTCTTGAGCTGGAACGACGTGCTGGGCACGTCTCTTCTTATCTACTTCTAAATTGGAAATGATTGATTTTATTGTTTGAAATAATTAAGTACTGTAATTTCGTGTATTGTGACCTCAGTTCGTCAACCGCCATCGTTTTTTTTAATTCTTCTCCAATTTATTTAAAATGACATGACAATTTTTAAACCCAGAACAAGGATCCACATCGACTGCTTGCATTTCCCTTAGGATGTTCTCCATACTTTGTCATTGTTTCGCGAGGAACTTAGTCATTGCACGAAATTCAATATTCGACATTTTTTTTAAAAAAAATACCACAGATTTTAATTTGTTCTTTCGGCAATTAGACAATCGGCAAGAAATATTTGTTTTATGTCTAGAAATGATTATCTGCTACAAACAAATTTTTTTTTCAGTACACTGATTTGTAATTATAACAAAAAACACACCCCTCATATCAGAACTCTCTACCATGACAGTATAATAAATGGATGGAGTAAAATTCACGATTTTATTATCGGGTCATAAAACGTTTATGGTTTTATTATAAAATCTTATACTACTGATTTATGTCTCCTCGTATAATTCTAACGTGCATCTATTAACATTTTACAATCGATGCACATATACACTGCTCAATTATCCCCGTGCAAGATATCAAACGTGATATAATGCATGCACGGCGGACACACATCTCCATCGACACCGTTCAATAATCGTACGGTGTGTTCACCACTTCCATGCCGTGTACATCGGATTTTGACATTTATATAATACATTCTCGTCCAATTAAGCGACCTAATACCGAACCATCATGCTTTGTATATCAATCATTCGTTCGAGTTAGTGCCGGCGTTCGTTACAGATTAATTAGAGAACGGCGTACGTGGCGAACGTAACCGGCTCTTAACTAGGTTACATAATCATTTATGGTTTAATCTGAGAAAAATCGTCGTCCGTCTACCTCTCTCATCGCTCCATACGATGGAACACTGTCTTTGTTCGACGTCTCCGTGCATGCAATTCTCGGAATATAAAACGGCGCGCGTACGAAAAGAGAGTTAGAGAAAGGATTAAAAAAAAATCATAAGTTTCTCATAGCTGGCGCATTGTTTCAAAATAAAACGGTCCGTGTTTATGTGTGCCTGTGTATTCATCGTGATGTTTGAAAGTCCTGAACGATTTATTTGCTCGTTTGATTGAATTTCTGTCCGGCATACACTGGATCGAAAAAGTCTCCAAAGATTTTCGCTTATTTCATTCTGAACTGTTTAAATTTCTTTTCATGGTCGATTGTAACCCAAATAGTAACTTCAATGAGCCACCATGGAATCAATCATATTTATATGTTATTTAAAAATTATTTTTTTTAAAAAAAAATGTTACCCTTCTGAGAGGCGTCGAAAAAAGTGTCCATGCACTCGGAATTATTCCATGGGATTTACTTATTTGTCGTCGGGGGAGGGTGTTCACATTTTACTGGTATCTGTTCGGTTGTTAGGCCTTTTATTCGCACGAGCGTTGAATAAACGTCAGAGCTAGCGTTAGCGCTTCTAAAACGCTCGCAAGTATAGTGTTCGTATGAGCGTTTAAAAATCACTCTCTCTGTCGCACTCATGCAGTCATACCCGTTCCATCTCTCTCGTTCGTTGCCTATGTTCTTAGTAACGTTTTTCGTGACACGCCGTACGATCTTACACCTCTCTAACGCGCCCGTAGGAGTTTCACTCCAAAAGATTTTCTTCTCCTGACATATCAGAAAAATGAAGTATCAGCTCCTCTTCTCTTTCTTCGTGCTCGTCTCTTCGTCTCTCTTTCAATCTGTTCATTCTATTCATCTTCTTTATAAATTGTAAACGACTCCATGAGTTGTTCGATGACGACAGTGAAATCGTCACTAGCTCCCGGATTATGTACACACTCATTTCGATTACAGTGTCTCGAATGAAGGACACAGAATACTCTGAATGACTGACCAAAGGAGTTTCTCTGAAACGAAGATTACAGTTCGGCTGACCTGTCGACGCAACGACCATCATTCAATAAATCTATTAGAATTCGAAATCGACAATCAACGTATGTCGAAATAGCTGAGTACGAAATCGTCGATAGACGAAATCGTACGACATTGAGTCTCTATATTTAACACAATATATTTAGGATACTCTATTACATTATCGGATATTTTTTTTCTTTATTGATCGTTTCAATTGATCTACTTTCGATATTGCACAGGCGTACAAGAATCGCAACCATATAATGCCAAGGTTACACACACACACGTACGAAACGTATATATAAATCTATTTATATAGGCAGTCGTTCTGTTGACAGATAATTAAGCAATCGCAAGTTTAATCAACTGTTTGCGAGCGGTTCGAATGCACTGTCAGAACGATTTTTCATTTACTGCATTTATTGCAGTTCTTGTATCAATGTTATGTGTGGACAGTGAAAGCGGCAAACGTACCTCTGTTCAAGGAAAATGTGTAAAAAGTATACAGTGTTGTTTATGGAACGAATCGAGAACATAATTGACTTTCATACTGTTTTTTTTTTCTTTTTTTTTACCTCGGATCTCTATACACATGTACAATTATGATGAATAAAAATCAGCGATCAAACTTCATATATAAATCACATTTCTCGAGCGCAAGTTAATTATTACATAAAACGGTGTGTCAAAATGTCAAGCTGTAGCCTTCATGCGATCACTTGAAAGGAATGATCACATGTCAAATAGCGGCGCGTATATAATTTAAGACGGAAAGAATAGCTATTGTTTTCCGTGATAGTTGGAAAAAATTCAGAATGACTTTAGGAGTGTTCCTGTTGTAAATTAACACATTGACACTGTATTTAATCCATCCGTCTTGATATGAAAAAAACAGTATTTATTAATGTATAGTCATATACATTTTTACCATACTTATCAAACGACCCATATATATATATATATATATATATATATATATAGGTCGTTATAAACCATTTAATAGTAAATTAACAATGATTTCTAATGAAAGAATTGGTTGAACTTAACATTAGTATGTCATACTAAATTTATTAATATTATTCTAATATTCTTTGATTCCTCAAATAGCTCCTACTGATTGATTAATTTCATTTTTTTATTTTCTATTATTATAATTTTATTTAAAATTATAAATTATTTTATTTATTCCGCCTCTTTCTCCGGAGAATCAAATAAAAATTTTAAATTAAACCGTCTTAATTGAACATGATAGACTTATTCTCAGTTTTTGATCGCTCATCAAATCTTAATTTATCATTAAACCGATTAAGAACATTTTTAAGTTTAATAATTATTCAAATAACTTATTGGATTTCACCAGCACGATTCTATTTTCTACGGTTTTCAATTTTAAATACGCTTTATAAAGAATTTAAAACACTTCTAGGAACAACAGGTCACTCAGCATCAACATTTACTTTTATTAGTTTATTTTCTATAATTTTATTTAACAATTTTTTAGGTCTATCCGCTTATATTTTCACAAGAAGAAGACATCTTACTTTAATTTTAGCGCTCGCTTTACATTTATGATTATCGTTTATAATTCATGATTGATTTAACCACACTCAATATACATTAGTCCGTCTAGTTCCTCAAGGAACACCTCCAATTCTTACACCTTTTATAGAAACGCATATATAATTTAAGACAGAAAGAATAGCTATTGTTTTCCTTAATAGTTAAAAAAAAAATTTAAAAAGACTTTAGGTGCGTTCCTGTTCTAAATTATTAACACACTGGGCACTGCATTCAATCGTTCCGTGTTGATGTTACAGAAAAGTAATTGATTTTGATAGTCACAAAATTGTTTTCCCTCATGAGAGACGATTCAACAATTACCTGGTCGTATAACAGATATTAAGTTGATAGGAAAATAATTGCGGTTTTTGTTAATTTCTGAATTCTGACATTAGTTTTTTTCAATGAGAGTGTCGTTTCGTCGTGTGCATGTTAATATCATTTTAAAGTGCATTCTTCTGTCTGTATTTTGGTAACAATGACTTTGATTTTATTATTAATTTTGCATTCTAAATGGGCATTTTTGTATTGAAACTAACACAGATTTGTTACTCTTCAAATCCAGTTTACTTTTTGACTTGTACTCATAGTTAGTCATTCTTTTCTATATTTTTTCATTTATTTTTTAAATTACAGAATTATTGATGACCATTTTTATAAAACATCTTTAACAAGGTGCTGTTTAAGATATTTTGTCTTGTAAAGAGTCTTGTAATACCTTCCTTTGAAGCTATAAATATTAGGTTGGTACGAAAATACATGCGGTCTTTGCTTTATGAATTCTAATCTGATTTTTTTCCAATGAAAGCGTTATTTCATCGTGTTCATATTAATATCGTTTTGAAGTGCATTCTTCTGTATGTATTTTGATAATATTAACATTCGCTATATTAACATCCGACCAGATCTCAAACATGTACAATTAATATTCAGATCTTCTTCTCGAATCCATTCGACCGGAGCAGAAGTGTTATATGTTTCTATCGACGATGAAGAAAAAAAAAGGAAATATTGAACCATGTTCCGAACAGAATAATACTGCTCGAGGAAATCGTAGCGCATATGCAGAGACTGTGATGAAACGTTATTAATCATACACACACACACACATGTGACTCTAACCTACATTAACAATATTATGTATTCAGATAATTACTCCAAATGATCAGCAAACATTTTTACAGCAAGGACGTGCGGCCGTCTTGTTTCGAATTTAAACAAATTGCCCAATGTTATATCTGAGTGCTGATAGTCGAGAGCACATAAAAAGAGATTGGCGTCAGTGGTCTTTCGATTCGGGAAACAGGAACTGTCGTTATGTCCATTTGATTGATCAGTCGGTAATCACTGTTATTATTATCTAAGCGATTGGTGGAGAAAAATAAATATGATACGATTTTGCAATATTTCTGTACATGAAGAACAGATTTAGTGATAAGGAAATTGATATAAAAATTCTTCATTAAAACTACTTTAGTTTTCGAAACAAATAGAAGTTCCAAAATGAACGTTCAAACCAATCTTAAGACATAATAAATTTTGTTTATTCATCCCTGTAACCTGTCTTGTAATTTTTTTTTAATTTTCATTGTAACTGCGAATTTTCTACATATTCTGTTCAAATTTTTTATTTTTTTTAATTGTTTTATCAAATAAATGTATTTTATAAGTACATATTATTCCAAATCTTGTTTAATTAATCTCTCTTGTGTATACTCGTCATCGCATGGAAATAATTGAGCAAACCAGTGCACATTCTCGATATGAAACAAAACGCTTGAAGGGTTAAGACACACACAAGACAGTAAGACGGTGATTTCGTGAAATTTCCAAAACTGTAGAAAGATCATCCGGTTAAGCAAGTGATCGTCTAAGTAAAAATCGATAAATAGAAAGATTTACAAGAATATAATAAATAAATAAGTTTGATTTTGTACTGTGTGTTTTTTTTATTAAGAAAGTGAACTCCCTGATTAGTAAAAGAAAATGAAAGATTTTTTATGCTGATTGAGTTATAAAAGAGGATGCGAAAATAAAACAACGTTTAATAGTTTGTCGTCTCTTGTCTAATAACAGTACTTGCGGTCGAAGACAGTTTCCCGAACTAATTAAAAAAATATCCAGGCATAAATTAAATAAGAGAAAAGAAGCCGTCTTTCGCGCGTTACCTGTCTCTTATTCCCGCCGCAATGTATCTCATCCCCGTCATCCACTCGCGAGCGATCCGTCAGATGTAAATCATACTTTTAAACAGTGGTCGGTTTTATGAAATTATCGCGAGGGTGAAAAAACAAACGCGCGACCACAATCAAAGATGCGCGGATGCGTCGAAACGGAGAGTGGAGAAAGAGATGTATTTAATCTCGCATTTCAATTTGCATTTCAATTCGAAGAGAGCGCACGCGTTCCGTTTCGCTCTTATCAAATGAAAATTAATTCTCCGGTTCAGCGAGCCAGGTTGTTCTTCATGCGGCGCGGTATAAAAAAAATGAAGCAATTAACCTCGGGAAACATTTACCTTAATTAAATAGTCATAATGCGGGCGAAATTTCAAATGGGAAAAAAAATAAAGTCAGATAATTTTATTGCGAGATGTTATCTAAATTACACCGTCGGCCACAATACCGAAAGAGTGGCTCGCCGTTCGTACGAGGTGTACGCCGGTGGCAGCGGCGATAAGGCCACATTACAGCAGTGACATTCGTCGCGATCTTGATTATCATTTCGCATAGTTGTTGAATTATTATATGGAGACGGTTCGGCTCGCGTACACGCCGTTGCGCGGGACCTGCGAGCCGTGCGTTCGACGGCCGGCCGCGCAGGAAATAGCATTTGCAATTGAAATGCGAACGATCGTATCATTAATCATTTTTTTCTTTAATTATTAATCAGCACATTAATCGCGCTTTTTTCATATAAACGATTGTGTTTAATCGTTCTCTCTTCGTCTCTCTCTCTCTCCCTGTATGTGTGTATGTATGTATTCGAATATGAGCTCTGATAGTGTCGTAGAAAACAAACAACTTCCAAGCAATTAAAATTAAAATAATGTGAAAACGTAACTAATTTACACTTATCATAAAAATGTTCACATAAATATATTTACATAAAGTAATTACATTATTTTATACATTTTTGCATATATTTACATACACACAAATATACATACATATATATATATATATATACATATATATATATATATATATATATATATATATATATATATATGTATATATGTATATATATATGAGATCTAGTTTCCTTAACTTTATAAATACCACTTTAAAAAATTCAGGAAATAAAAATGAATGTTGAAATTTATTGAAGAAAAACATTATTTTCATTTCATTCGATCTAACCACCCCTAAAAAACATTAACCCCCTCGATCCCAGATGCTATATATATATATAGAGAGAGAGAGAGATAGATAGATATGGATTCCTTATCTCTATAAATACCAGTTTAAAAAATTCAGAAAATAAAAAGGATGTCAAAATTTATTAAAGAAAAATATTCTTATTTCATTCGATCTAACCACCCCAAAAAGACATTAACCCTCTCGAGCCCTGATATATTATATATATATATATATGAGATCTGGATTCTTTACTCTGTAAATACCAGTTTAAAAAGATCAGAAACTAAAAAATAATGTTAAAATTTATTGAAGAAAAACATTATTTTTATTTCATTCAATCTATCCACCTCTAAAAGACATTAACCCTCTCAAGCCCAGATGCTATATCATATATATATATATATATATATATATATGAGATCTGGATTCTTTCCTCTATAAACATCAGTTTGAAAAAATCAGGAAATAAAAAAGAATGTTAAAATTTATTAAAGAAAAACATTATTTTCATTTCATTCGATCTAACCACTCCTAAAAGTCATTAACCCTCTCGATCCCAGATGCTATATTATTTATATATATATATACATATATATATATATATATATTAATGTACATGTTAATATAAAAATATATATTCTTATATAAATAAAGCGTAACGTGCCACATACGGCACGTGTAAAAAACACACTTCCGGTCTACTTTTTTAATTTAAATTTCGTTTTTTTCATTTCTGAATGATAGCTCATTGTTAGTAATAATCTCGAAGTACATAATTTTTGCTCAACTCATCTTCACAAATCAATTATTTTCCATCCGAGCGATTTGGATCTGGTCAAAAATGTTCAAAAACTCACTATTAAATTGATCATTATTGAAAAATCTTCATTAATTTGATTACTGTTTGTGTACTTTCCGGTGATGTCTTCGTCATATTTACAACACTGAGACAAAAGAAATGATTACATGATTTTTCTACATCTTGTCGCTCTGAAGATGCTGGATGGACCTCAACGTATCCGTATCGCCATTGATGAAAACAAACGGACGAAACAATTAAAAATACAAGAATCATACAAACCACACAACTTTCTGTATTACCGCATGTATTTTTGTTCCAACCAAGAACAGAAATGATCAAGAACAGGAAATCAATGAAGAGAACGGTTTTAAAAAACGTATTTTTTTTAAATCTATGTTTATAATTCTCTGGACTACTCTATTCGAAAACAAGGAATCTATTTTATTTTTATTTTTTTTAAAAAAAACATTAACAATTGTTCTTCCCAATTCTCCCCATATTAAAAACACAACCGTCACTATGGAAAGTGCATCCGAACATAATGAATCATAACCACCAACCTGTACACAGATTGATTTATTCAGACGTTTTATGGTCTGATTGCCGAAACTGTTACATGTGTCGATCACGTAAGCCCAAATAAAACATTTACAAAATAATTACGTCTTTTAAGTGTCCTTTCACTCATCCATATAAACATTAAGTAAGTGCACGTTCATCTCCATTTCACATATGTATGAATCATTTTATTTATAGATACATTTAACACACACACACACACACATATATATATATATATATATATATATATATATATAAAGAATGTATGTGCCTGTTCTTTTATTGTATGACGCAAACATATGTTCAACAGTCTCTTAATGAGATCAAAACGAAATTCAAACAGAAAGACGGAAATCGGCGACCAATTTGTATGTCTGTATTAAAACTCTAATTGATGCCGTGAATGTATGATGCTTGGAAGATAATAGGTAGAAATTTTGCTATTTTGTATTTATAATTGGCACGAAATTTAATTGCATATATACATATATATATACATAGAGAGAGAGAGATAAATATAGATAACTATATTGATATAGTTATAGATATAGATATATACATAGATATAGATCAATAGATAGATAGGTAGATGGATATACAGACAAATAGTTAGATAAATTAATAGACAGACATAGAATAGACTTGAGAAGATTTACAAGATTTTCCAAAAATACAATATTTAGATATAGATAGATATGTAGACAGACAGACAAATAAATTATTTAATTTTCGAAATAATCAGGTAATTAAATATGCAGACACCTAGCCGAGCATCAATCTAATTGACTAGATATCCAATTATCTACATAGTTCTCGTATCTTGATATCCAATTATCCAGATAATTTGAGACTTCTATATCGAATTATCCGGATAGACAGATAAACATTTTGTATAAAAACGAAGAGCTTGCATAAAGCAATCACGCGAGTCAGTTTTAATCAGAACACGGCGTCACAAGACGTCCCGATTAATCGCGCGGCTTTCATATCGAACTCCGACCGTCCGTTTCGGTTCCCCGTTCAATGGATTCAATTCGAACCGGGCGAGTCGACAAAACGACGAACGGGAAAAATGAACGGGCGCGCCGCCGCTCGACGAGCGAACTCCGCGCATCCAGAGTTCGATGATGTCTGTGCATTTGCATATTAAGTATAAATTATTTAATCATGACCGACCTGAGCTCTACATGTTCATTAAACTTTATATAACTCCCGTAACTCATAAAAAAGTAAAGAAGTAATTACGTCATTTAATTACTTGCAGAGTGAAAAAAGGACGAGGAGTTTTTCAATTTTCCTTCAGACGCGCACATGACGGGAAATAAAAGAATCATCCAGTGTGTGTGTGTGTGTGTGAATCACTCGAGAGAATGCACTCAGAGCAGACGCAGTGAATGGATTATCGTTTGTGTGCAATGGATTTTCTTGTTATTGTTTTTTCAAAGTTTTTATATACAGCTGCAACGACCATTATTACCAGTGTATAAAAAATTATTATTTCTCTATGTTTTGTATCGTTCAAGACATTATTCAATATGAATCTTCATGTATACGAGGGTCGTTCGATAAGTATGGCGAAAAAGCAAGTTAAACTTTTTTTTTTTTTTTTTTAAATCGATTTTATATCTCAACATAGTCATTATTGATGTATATACACTTGGTCCAGCGAGTCTGCAAAATACACATTGATGGGGGTGATAAGATCCTCATTCGACGGGAATTTCTTCTCGCCGAGAGAAATTTTCAAGTTTGGGAAGAGAAAGAAGTCGCACGGGCTCAAGTTCAAAGAATAGGGCGGATGAGAAATCAATTCGAAACGTAATTCGTGCAATTTTGCCATTGCGACGGTCGATTTGTGGGAGGGCGCGTTATCCTAGTGAGATAGCGCTTTTCTGTACTCCAATCTTGGCCGTTTTTGTTCCATATCTTCTTTCAAACGGTCCAATAATGTTTCATAATAGGATACTGCTATCGTTTTTCTCTTTGTTAAGTAATCGATCAGGACGATTCCTTGGAAATCCGAAATAAACAGTGTCCATCACCTTTCCAGTCGATGAAACGGACTTCGCCTTCTTCGGCGCATTCTCACCAGTCGTTATCCACTGCTTTGACTGCTGCTTCGACTCAGGTATGTAGTGGTGGATCCATGTTTCATCATAGCTGTGGAATCAACGCAAAAAGGCCTGTTCGTTTTCTTCCACTGATGCGGTAACTGCTACAATGCTCGCTTCAAATATCTGTAGAATATGAAAAACGAGTCGCTCCTGGCTGAAATTTCGCCTATGTCAGTTCGAAGAGTGACCCTTGATAGCTGTGACGTTATCAAATGAATGGTGGTGTCACATCATAGAAATTTATCAACTTTACACCGTCCATCACTACCGTACACTTATGGCGGCGCACCGTTCCTCGGCAGGCGTTCCTTAACTTTTATTCACTTGAAACACCATTTCAATTGAATAAAAGTTTCTTTTTAGGGCACTCGAATTTTTTACCTACATCCATAAATCGACTTATTCGAAACAAAGAGGATAAGGTTTTGTTTCGATGCTAAAAGTGCCGATCTCTAAAATTAAATCAGAGTGTTTTAAAGATAAAAACCGCATAAGGAATCTCTCTACAACTCTTTCCGTCTGCGCGTCTTACAACCAATTAGTCACAGTACAGTTTTGACACTGTACATGAAATCACTCTTATAAATGAATTCTTCTTTCACTTCACAAAAAAAATACAATTTTCTGACCAAAAAATTGTCAATAAATCATCATTTTTGATTTCAATAAAAACCAATATTCTCATAGTAGCATTTTACAGAAAACTCGCTGTGAAATTTCACCCATGCTAGTCTGAAACGTGACACTTGATAGCCGTGACGTTACCGAATTAATAATGGCGCCACATCACAGGAATTTACCAAACTTATCAAACGATCCACGTGCATATATATATATACACATAATAAATTTTACTATTATCTAAAGTCGTTTCAAAACTCATAACTCACACAATCTCGAAAGTTATTAAAAGTTTAAACAGTAATAAAACTTGACTTTTATTATAAATATGAATGTATAATGAACGAAGGGAATTATTAGAGGACGTGTTATTAAAAACATAGTCACAAGAACACGGACAGAAATATAAATAGGTCTGTTTTGATTTTTTTCCCCGATTCCGTTCCACCATCTCTGCAATGAGACGAAACGAAATGTATGGCAGATATCTTCGTGATCTAGCGCGCGACGAAGAACGAATCCATTAGCCTAATCTCACCAGACTTAACCGGCCCGCTGACGGGAAAATCGAGCACGTCTTGCGCTGGACGCCGGAAGTTTATTTTAAAGAAAGGAACGAAATTTTTTCTTAAAATTCAATCAGTTGCAGGTGTAATCTTTGAGTGACATTTATAAGAATTTGAAGGAAGAAAAAAACCCTACAAGATATCTCGCTTTATTTTGTTAAGCTTTGCATATAGAGGTTCTCTTTTCGTTTCGGCTCATTCTACAATGGTCTTCGCATAATAAATCCGATCAATTCTACACAGATATGTGAAGATCTTCACAGGGGAAAAACCAATAAAGCAAGTCGATTCGATTCAGCTGCGAGACATCTCGCACGCGGCGGTGAACGGGTTAAACCGATATCATTTCATTAGACCGTACGTACACATCTGCAGTGAACATGTAATAAAACGACAACGCGATTATCACGATTACAGATCCAGTTCGAATGGGAGCAAAGTCGACTCCACACGTCGTACAGCCGCAAGTTCATTACACAACGTCGACATTTCACTAAACATCAACACGATTAATGCAAAACGACGAATGCAACATTCACCCACCGGATCAATTGAGTTCGGGCGCACTCGACGTGCACACGTTATATAATCGCTTATTGTACAAGAGATGAAACGTTCGGCGCGCACAAAACGCAGTCTCGATTGGTGCTGTGCCCGTTTCACCGATTGACACGAGCGGACATACAAATAAAACTGGCATTGAACAGTCGTGATAGAAAAATGTGTTGTCGTCCTTGTTGCAACGCAAGTCTGACATTGTCTTTCAGTGTTCACTCTCGCGAATTAATCCTTTTTTATTTTGTCATTCGAACACATTAATTCTGTAGAACTTTACTCCGTCTGTCAGATAATCCCTTGATGAATTCCTTATAGGAAAAGACGTGCCGAACTCGAGTCAATTGATTCGTTATTCATTTTCGACTCTCTTCCACTGCTTCAGCATCTTCTGCACGTTTTATGCAAGTTATGCCATCTAACCCTATAGTATAGCACATAATTAAGCCTTATCTTAGAATAAGTACATATGTTATACTAATTATAAAATGTCTAGATAAGGGTATTTGTAAACAAAATCATAAATTGTATTAGGCGTTGGAACTAATTCGTAGCGTTTTACAAGAGATGGCGTAGGTAGTACATTCTTCCATTGTTCCCTTTAAACAAATATTCCCTGTAAAACAGCTGTCTTTAGGCGTCAGTTGGTTGAAGCGTGAAGAACAACACTTTGTCTCTTTATCGAATATGTCGAATTTCGTGCCGGATAAATTGTTTTTGCGGGGAGTTTCACTTCATTACTTTAACATGAAAAAAAGTGCTGCCGAAAGTCATCGTATTTCAGCAGAAGTCTATGGTGACCGTGATCTAGCTGAGAAAACGTGTCGGAAGTGGTTTGCACGTTTTAAGAGTGGCGATTTCGACTCGGAAGACAAGGAACGACCTGGACAGCCGAAAATGTTCGACGAAGAAGAATCGGAGGCATTGCTTAATGAAGACCCGTGTCGAACACTTCAAGAATTGTCTGAATCGTTGGGCGGTGACTTGTCAACGGTAGGAAAACGCCTTAAAGCCATGGGAATGATCCAGAAGCAAGGACGTTGAAAGGCGTTTTTCTATCTGTGAACTGCTGCTTCAACGGGAGAAAAGGAAGAGATTTTTGCATCGAATTGTCACGGGCGATGAAAAGTGGATCGATTACGACTGTCCCAAGCGCAGAAAGTCATGGGTTAAGCCCGGCCAACCATCAACACCAGCGGCAAAGCCAAATATTCATGGATCCAAGCTCATGCACTGTATTTGGTGGGATCATAAGGTGGGATCATCCTTCGAAAAAAAATTGAATCGTAAAATCAGGAAGGAATACTGTAAATAAATTCTTTAGAAAAATATCTCCGATCAAAAATGTTCAATAAATCGTTATTGATCATAGTTCGATTGTTACATTTCAATATCGATACGGTCATCTTCGGCACATCCACTTACAGATGATCCTCTGTACCTGGACGCACTGAACAAGACGGACTTGTCACAGAAACGTGCACCGACTGAAATCATAAACGATCGATGATGGCTCATTCACTGAACATTTCTGAGAAGAACGATTTTCAGACATGAAGAAAGAAACCATTTCCGAAGAGTTGTGTGTATTATCATGCAAGGCACGTTTAGACGTTTCCTGATCGATTCAAAAAGGATGTCAGGATGTTCGAGCGACGAAAAATCAAACATCGAAAAAAAACATATCATAGATTTATCATCAGTCGTACGCTTTGATCGAATCCCGCCCTTCCCGGCATGAAATCGCCCGAGAATGATTTTCACAGAGAGCGTTTTTGTGCTATTTAGTTTTTTAATCGCGACTGTATCGATGGGATCATCCATGAATTAATTTTCCGGACAAGTAATTACCGTGTGGAATCGGGACACGACGAGATAAAATATATTAATATTTCAAATTTCGCACGGACGCGTGCATGAAAATATGATTACGTTTCGGTTTTTTTTTTTGCACAAATATGCAAACGAATATAGTTTTCCGAATAATCGACACAGTTATTGCTGCTGCACCGGTAAAAACCGTACGGATATGAAATGGATTTTTGAAATTATCCACACATTGTACACACACGTGGACACGTATTTAAATGAATAAATCGGAATTTATGTCCGCGTTGTTGTTCAGTTTCCAGTAACTCACTGACAATGCGAATCAACGAGACCTTTCGTTCCGATACATTTTATTAGAAAGCATCTATTTTGCTATTAAGTGAAATCGAACGGCAGGCATTGTGTGTGTGTATGTGTGTTGAAAAAAATCGGATTATTCGAGATAGTGTAAGAAAGTTGTGCGATATGACTGGCGTGGAACATTCGTGGAGCGACTTCGAACGTATCGCCAGTGTACAAATCGAACGAAACGGCTCACTAATTCCGGGTACAGGTAATTTAGAATTCATGTGGTATATGTCAGATCGTTATCGCGGAAATGGTTCAGTGATCAGGTCTCTAGCAGCGAAACACTGTCGGATTGTTTTTTTTTTCTGTTTCGACTTGCATTCAAACGAGCAGTCTTTCAACACTAGATTTACGGGCATTTATTATACGCCTATTTTTTTACTGAAATCCGTCATTTTGACGGATACATTAAAATACAGTGTTTTTGGTAATAACGATTAATTTTATTTTATACTCTTCATAAGGGATTTAAGACATTTCTAGGAACGACATGTCACTCACGATCAACATTTATTTTTATTAGTTTATTTTCTATAATTTCATTTAACACTTTTTTAGGTCTATTCTCTTATATTTTCACAAGAACAAGACACCTTACTTTAATTTTAGCGCTCGCTTTACATTTATGATTATCGTTTATAATTCATGATTGATTTGACCACACTCAATATACATTCGCCCGTTTATTTCCTCAAGGAACACCTCCAATCCTTATACCTTTTATAGTATGTATTGAAACAATTAGAAATATCATTCGGTCAGGAACTTTAGCTGTTCGATTAGCAGTTCCGTGACAGGACGATTACTCTCTGGACAAAAATCTTCCAGACATTCATCCTCCCTCCCAATCAATAACCTTCCAAACAATAACCCCCGGGTAAAAAACCACCCGAACATTAATCCCCCTCCCCCGTGTAAAAAAAACCCTAGCCACTAACCGACAGTATAAGAAGACAATCTCTTTAAAAAAAATGTCATCGACGCAACAAACAATGGATACAAAAATTTATTTGCAAAAATAAATGTTATAAAGTAAATTTGTCAAAATAAAAATTTTAATAAATCCTTTATCTTTGAAAATTTCGATCACACTATACTTACATACATTTATATATATATATATATATATATATATATATATATATATAATATATATATATATATATATATAATGTATGTATGTATGTATGTAAACATATGTGTGTGTATGTAAGAGCGACGTCGCTAGTAAAAAAGTAAAGCCTTAAGGTTATTGGCATTTTATGGAAATTGGGTTACATTTCATGCGGGGTGTTACAAATACGACGGTGGCGCATGAATATCAATTCGTCGTACCTAATTTTAAGGCGAGCGAGTGTCATTTTTCACTTTTATAGGTATGTTTTATTCGCGTCGACGATTTTGCGGCGCGTAACGCCAAATGCACGAGCGGCGTTCTGTTCGCGCGCCGTCGCCGCACCAGACGCATCTGCCGTCTGCACGGGATCAAACGAAGAGTGTATGCCGACGGTGCCACCGCAGACGATATTCAGAACGATAAGGTTCCGTATCCGTCACGATACCGTGCTGCTTTCGAACGTGCAGCCGAGTCTCTATCTCTATGAAATTATCGGGCGATAAACTGAGCTGTGTTCCTGTTTCATCGGTATTGGAATTTCTTTGTTTGCTTTATACAGTTTCCTTAGTACGAAGGACGGTCGAATACAAACAGTAGTGAATTTAAGTCATGATGATACCGAACAAAAGAAGTTTCACTTCGAACGTGCGGATTCCTTGAACTATCACACATATTTTTTTTTGAATTTCATTCCTGTTCTAGTAAATTCAGTCATGGCCAAAAACTAACTTTTGTCAGATTTCAAATTCGTTTATTATTATAGGAAGGTTCTCTTTCTCTCTCTCTCTCTCTATATATATATATATAAACTCATGTCAAATGAACTTAATCCCAAATAAAACTTTTCATACAAATTCAGACAAAAAAAATCGACTGCAACCAACTGTATGACATCAGTCGAACAAGTTTCCATCTGTTGCATCAAATATCAGATATTTTACAAAGTATTATATATATATATATGTGTGTGTGTGTGTATGTGTCTATAGATAGATGTGTGTGTGAATTCACAATAGTAATTTACTGGGTAATATACAGCAGTCGAACGGCGCAGTTTTAAAACTAGTATGCAAATAGAGTTTTCGATGTAAATGCAAAACTATCAACACAACTGGTATTAAAACTTCTCGAACAAAGATACTGGTTGTTATTATTCGTACGGAATCGAACGGGAGTCCCATTTACTGTCGCTTATGAAACGTGTGTGTGTGTGTATGTATGCATCGCTGTGCACAGAAGCTGTTGTGATTACAGAATCGACTGTAATATTGTAAACTACAATAGTAGGATTTTATTATTGAATTCTTGCAATAGAGGTTTTTCCTATTCAGTAATAGAATGGCTCATGGATGATTTTCAAGAAACTGAATATTTTATATATCACGTCACTTTAAATAATTCATCTACTGAGCTCTGCATGTAAACGAAGACATTGTATTCGTAACAGGACAATTACCCCCTGGACAGCCGTCCCCTCCCCCCTCCCGGGTATTTAATAATCATCTGCTCTCAGGGAGGATTCCTTGGGCCCGGTTTTGAAAATTGCCGGGCTGTAGACTCTACAAAAACCCAACATCAATAACACAATACATACACTACGGACAAAATCGTTTTTACTCAACGGCGAGGCAACGAATCACACAACACGCATACACACATTCACATTTCCTTGTAAAATGTTATGTATAATTGCTTATCAATAAACTGATTATTTTATTTTATTTTTTCGCAGGGAGAATGCTTTGAATTTATTTTCGTTTGTCTCGTTTTATCGAATTTTTTTAAAAAACAACAATATCTAAAATCTAAATTCGAGATTGATCGGTCACAAAAATGTCATATAAACCAAAATCATGTAATGTGTTTGGGTCGACCAAAGAGGAATTGTATGAAGGCGAATTTTTCATAAGGAACAAAAATTTTATTAACGTTCATCCGTCGCTCGGGTCTATTTCGACCCAAGGGAAAATTTCCTCTCAGATACTTTCAAAAATATAAGCATTACAAATGTGTAACTCACTGACTGTGTCTGATATGTTCTGATAAAATATTACACAAAAATTCAATAAATTACGATTAACCCTTACGCCGCTATAAAATAAGTAACACTAAAGATCCATGGGTTTTAATTGACCCAATACTTAATTTGTAGTTATTTATATTATTGTGAATGCAAAATATATAATGAAATGTGTTATCCTTCAAAGTGCCTTACATAAAAGTAAAGAGTTTGCAAGTGACACCGAGAAAAAGCCACAAATAATTTTAGAATATAATAAAAGCAAAGGTGATGATACAATTGATAAAAAGATAGCTTGTTACACTTGTAAAAGGAAAACAAACAGATGGCCAGTTGTTGTGTTCTCCGATATATCAGACGTGTCAGTGAACAATGCATTTGTGCTTTTCACTAGTGTTTACCCAGACTGGAACATCAATAAACATCATAGACAACGGCTCTTTATCGACACACTGGGTGAATCTTTAATAAAAGAGCATATGGCTAGAATAGTTCATGCCTCATCGTCTCTAAACTGTCAAAATTTAATAGCTAGCTTTACAGCATCTGACACAAAACATTCTTCAAACTAAAAATTCGACGCATGGTCTATAGAACAGATTACTATACAATTATTTTAATTATACGATGATACTCGATACAACCAGTCAGAAAAGAACTTACTTATCATAATTTATCTATTGGGTAACGTGCGGAGAAAGTAGAATTCAAAATGATAAAAAAAGAACACCGCGCTTCTCATTCGGACGTGTCTGTGTTTCCATTCATTTCTGTAATTTACTTAAAAAACATCCACATAAAAAAATCACGCAGTAGGATGAGTAAGAGATCGAAAGAGGAAAAGAAATAATTCAATGGCGTCGAGTCACTTGTCCAGCATATTAATGGCCGCACGGATCAGATAATTGTAAAAATAAACATACAAACGGACTCTGGCCGGTTTCCACGGATTGTTGACTGGACGTGCTCGGAACTGAATCCATTTCAATAATTATCCAGCAGCAATTAACGTTCTTAACAGGTTTCGTATCTGTAATGCCCGTCTATTTAATAAGTTCATCGTTTTAAATCAGAGTTGAGAAGTACTGGTGCGGAATGGAGGTAAGATTGTGTGAATGTACCGTTCTATGTATTTTTTTTTTACTTGATAAATATTTATTTTTAAATGGACGTCTTTGCACGGATCCGAAATTCGGTAAAACGATTTCATTATGCGATTTCGTTTTTTATAACTGTAGGTTATGTTATCGTTAAAATTCTGAATTTTTAAAGATCTTTATTCGGTCATCAACTCGTTAGTCAGCTCACCAGAACATATTTTTAAATATAATTTAATTTAAATAAAATGCACAATTGTAATCTCGTGTATTTATACCGGGAGTCCCGTTGGTGTGCTACCTTACCGGTCTTCGTATTTTCAAATCACTCGAATTTATTATTTCCGCTACTAGATTCGGCCATCATGCAGATTCCAGATAATCATATTTATCAGAAACCAGTATAAAAACTAGTAATGGCGAACGGAAACGCTCGAGAGATCAAAAAGACCATCGAGACATACCCACAACATGTACAGACATAGAGAGATGTCCAGTTTCTGAATATACAAAAATATGAAGATTTATTTTACAGTTCGAACCGTAAAATATTCGGCTGTTATTATAAGAGGACGTTTCTTTTAAGAATCGCCGGATTCGAAGCGAGCGTCCCGTTTTCAAAAAGCGACATTCAAACAATTATCGTTCAATTTCAGTCTCGATCGATGTCGAAAAACGATGGCGAATTGATAAAACAATGCAGGGAAGTTTTCTGAAGCCGAACAGATAATTAGAGACATCAGTGCGTCGTTAAAAAAAAGTATGTTGTGTAAGTGCAGTAAACAAAACTTATTTAATTAAAACGAGAAGTGATGATGCGCGTTCCAAATGATTCATTAGCGTCGAAAAGTTTACGGATGGACGAGTGTGTGTGTGTGTGTGTGTAAGAGTGTGTATATAGGTACGCAGGGCTATTTCGAAAGAGGAAGAGAATTGTTATTGGAAACGGTTCAGGTGAATTCGAATGAAGTGAATTATAATTATGAAGATAAAAATAAGTCCAATTAAAACTTATGTGTATATATATATATATATATATATACATATATATATACATAAGTTTTGTATAAAACTATAATACTTTCAATGTAAATAATCTCTAAGTTAAGTCAACGTCTTTGCTTAAAGCTCTGAAACGAACAACTATATTGCTATTGAAAAACAAAAATCTCTAGAGATATAAATTACAAACAGAATAAAAAATGTTAGTAGAAAATCTGTTTATTGGTTGAAAATAAAATTGATCAGATTTCGAAAAGATCCTCTTTATCAGATGTTTCATAAGGCATCTTTCGAACAGAATTTCAGATTTTAGATCGTTCGCCCACAGGAAGGAAGGGCGACAATATACGAAAAAATAATCAATTATTTCCACTCTATCCGAGTATCCAATCACTTATAAAGGACAAATATAAGGACATAATGGATCTGTTACTGTACATTTCGTCAGTTCTCCATGCATATTTTCGTACTCTCAAAACGTCACAAAAAGAATACCGTTATTGAAGAATGAGAAGAAATATTTAACAGTTCGATTGTTTGAGTGATCGATTATTCAATAATGAGTTTCGTGCAGGCACACTCGCCGCCAACCTCACCTTCCGGTATTACATCTGATTTCACCGATATGAACGTCAAGATTCGTAATAATCCTGTTTAAAAATCTCATAATCGAATTGACACCTCACACATTACAAAAGATTTTGAAGCATATCTGCTCCTCACGAACTTGACAATCTGAAATTGGATTTTTTCTTTTTTTACAATTTCGAAACGAAGATTTTATGCAGTGGCGGTCGTCTAGTAGAAATGAAAATAAATATTTATCATAAACTGGATTGACAAATCAATAGGAAGCTGTTATAAGTGAAATTATATATATATATATATATATATATATGTATATATAAACACATGAATACAAGTTTTCACTTTCTTAGAAGAAATTCAAATTTCATTTTCTATTCTACAGGGTCGAATTAACATAGAACGCATGACGTAACTCCTTTCAATAGCATCCGCCGAGTTCTGTGCGAAATCCCAACGTACACAATGGACACATAACGTGAACGTGGTTCCGGTGTCGTTCCCCATTGACAAGTTTAATACAGTTTCAATACGATCCGGACTGGATACCGAACGCGACTGCGAATAAATAAACGTCGTCTTCCATTACTTCCGCACACCTGGACGCATTCGTCGAAATCTCGACGAAATCCTATGCGAAGACGGATGGGACCGCACACACGCACAGATGCGTCGATCCGTTCGTCACGGGCCGGACGTATCGACTGGAGGGCGCGCGTTCGATCGACGTGTAAGTACATGTGTAACAACAAACACGCGGGTCTGTCGTTCGCGCCGATGCACTCGGATGACGGCGCAGAGGACCGTTCGGTCACGTCGTCGAACACTTGAACGTTTGTCGGAAACGGAACCTGTGTTCTGCATTCAAATCAATATCTGTCTCTGTCTGTGTGTGTGTGTTTCTGTAGATGCGGCGATAGCGGACGACGGGAAAGTTGTTGAACACGTCCGTACGTACGGCTCTGTGTAACCAGAACTTTTGCTCATTAAAAAGAGGCTCGTCGACGACTCTACAATAATTTACAATGATTCGAAACTTTCTTGCGCACGGCTCGCAAATACCGAATGAGATTTACAGGGACTGGTCTCTTAATCTACGAGACGTTTCCACGGCGTCTCGGTGTAGTTTCAGTTCGAAATTGTTTAATCGAGACGGTGTTCGTCTGGGAGACAAGTTTCAGAATCGTATAATCATACTAGAACTGATTTCAAACATTTCCCAAACATTTCAGATATTCAGCGATTCAGTTTTCACTCTCTGTGGTACGGTTGTGTGTACGATTTCAATAGCAATGTTATCTATCCATCCTCACCACTGTACATATTTGTAAATGAGGTACGGTATGTCCGTTCTGACTAATGAATTTCAACTGACCTGCCATTATCTGAGCTATGTATCCGTCTTAACAATAGCACTTGTCATCACGTTCCTGTCGTGATCGCTGTGGTCACACACTTAGATAAAATACAATTTCATCGTACAGAGGACAGTATATGAACTGTAATTGAGATCTCCTAAGTCTTAGATAAGATTTGTTAAGTTAGGTTAAGTTAGCTAAGATTTTTTTAACGATTTTTAGTTCAGCTAACAGTGTCTGGAATCTCTGTAAACATGTAGTTGTTCTGTCGATCCTGGGGATCAAACCCCAATTTCCATCCAACGCACAGTTAATACGGCGTTGTAACGTGCAAAATCATCATAATAAAATTATTTTTGATTCTGATTTTCGATCTTATAAGTAAGTCAAGTAACAGAACCCGTGCGGTTATATTCATTGTAGCAATAATTAGTATTAAACAATAATAGTAAGCAAATATCTGTTGTTTTTATTTCAAACCTGCAGCATTCATGTTATAAACATATATAAAGTATCCAAAATATAACAGCAATGACGTCATGATCAGAGCGTTGAAGTACATGAACGTTTCCGGTTCTTTTTCAGGTGTCAATTGACGATGAAGGAAATGATGTTGAAATTCCTTTAAGTAATAGGAATGGCCAGCAGTTGATTGTCGAACATTCAGATCAGAAAAAATGTGCGGCTTGTGAAGAAGTGGACGTTCATTTCCGAAAGAGATGGAGGAACCGTCCATGTCCAAGTTGTGTTATCTCTGACACTTGAAAATATATGTCTGACACTTGAAATGATATATAAATTGCTAGCCCTTTTTAGGCCTATGGACATTTTTAGAAAGGATTTTCAACAACTCGAAAATAGTTTGTCGATTTAGGGATACATCAATGTTAGATATTTAGTATATCTTTTTTTTAAAAAAAAAACTGTAGGAAGGATGATAAAAATTTCATTATAGCAGACAAACTAGGATTCAGTACAGAAAATTAATTTGTCACCGTACTCAGAAACATATCCTGAAATCCTCTACATAAAATATGATAATATAGAAATATATAATAGAGAAATAATTGAATCACGACGCGGTGTGAAAATACTCTATGCACGTTTCACGAACAAACGAACAATGGGACATTTCACGGAACAATTACGTTTTTTTTATATATATTTATTTTTATTGACGAGAATCGTGCGCCGCGCGCGTTTTTATATAAATTGAAACACGTTCTCTGTTTTTAAAATAATGTAAAACTGTATTGTTTGTTGATTCGTCGTTTAAATCAGCTCTGACGTACGTTTGACGTTGAATAAATACACACACACATACACACAAAAGCCCACTTCGGATCGATCCGCGGTATGAAAAAAAAACTGACGAATATTCTAAACAACGTGTTTCATTATTGAGTTATACGAGAAGTATGGTACTCTCTTAACACCTTAAGCGTTTTGTTTCATTTCGAGAATGTGCACTGGTGTGTTCAATTATTTCTAGGCGACGACGGGTATACTCGTCGAAAACACAGTAAATGCACTTGCTGTAAGATTGAGTTAAATTATAAAACAAAATGGGATTTTTTTCCGGTTGTTCCTTTGAAAAATTCTTAATTTTATCGGTGAGTAATTCACAAATCGTATTTCAATACTGTTCGTTTGCATCCATCTTTTTAATCTTGAATGTTGTTTCATATTCAGGCGGCTTTCCAAATATTGCTCAGCTACATTTGAAAGATAAATAGATTTTTCAGTCATTCATATCTATCTTGAGGATGAAAACGTGCTGAAAATAGTAGTGGAACAGGAATTCGCTCAATGATTCAGTGTTACCCAACAAGCAATTTCCTATCGACTACATCGGCCGAGAAATATTCAAAAGCTAATCCGTCGGATTCCACATGAACTCAGCCGGTCATTAGATTCGAAAGGAAAGATTTCCTTGCATAGAATCACAACCGGGCATGTCAAGTGGGTTTTTACTACAATCCTAATCGCCGATTATCATGGATTTCGCCCGTTAAACCGTCGACACCATTTCGAAACAAAATATTTGAGGCAAAAAAATCTCATTGTGTATTTAGTGAGACATGAACGGTGTGTTGTATTATAAGTTGCTCAAACCTGGTCAAACTGTAAACTCAGAGCGTTACCAACACCATTATACATCCTGTTAGCTTACTAAATTATCGAATAATTCAACAATTTAAAAAAAGTAATTAGGTTTATCACTTATTCCCGTCTCTCTCTCGTACGATAATGACAATTATATTTTCTTTATCACTCTTTTATAACTCATCTACTCATTAATTTAAACTAATAATTATTTCAGTGTATGATTGATTGACTCAAGGTTGTACTCATGTACAGTATTTTTCATGAATTACCTGTTTGATTAATTATAAAATTTAGAACAGTAGGTATGGAATATATAAATATACATATACATATATATATATATATATATATATATATATATATATAATATATGAATGAACGATGGTGTAATCGAAACAGATTGCTAATAAAACACTGAGAAGACTGCGCTGTTTCGAACGGCTGCATCGAATAAATCATCCGGAAGAGCTATCACGTTATCGTATGGCACAAACGTGACATATATGTGTTGGCAGCATGTAAAAAAGTGTATATTATTTTTGCAAGTGAGCAGAGAGAGCATCATGGTGCAGATGTACGGCCAGAACCGTACTTTCGTTTTTTGTATCGTTCAGATCGATTGAATCGCAGTTGCATGTTGGCGTGACAAGTGCCAGCCGTAACATTTAAAAACACTGCACATTTATGTAGACCGGGGCTAAGTGAACCGTTCTTTTAAGAAAATCGTTTTTCATTGACAAAATAGATGTTTTTTCTCGAAATGAACTACGCTACTGCAAAGGTCAAACACTTAGCTACAAATATGTGTAGGCAGTTTTAATATTCATTTTGTATTTTTCTCGTTATTTAAGAAAAATCCTAAATACGACAACAACAAATAATGGTATTGTGTTCAGGAGGCATTAAAATTTCATAATCACATTCAGAATTGTTTCAAGCAAACAGTTGCAAATAATTAAAAATTTCCACGAGAACAAAAATTCACTCTGCACTGCTGAAACACTCAAGCGTAATAAAAACGAAACCATTATATTGAACTCTACTAAATTGCGTTGGTCACGTGGAGACATTAATAGAAACACACAGTAATAAAGGCAAGTTCATAAAACGTTTTTACGTGGGTCAAAATTAAAAGTTCCCTTAGCCCCGGTGTCCCCTATATATGTATATAAATATATATATATATATATATATATATATATATATATATATATATACATATATTATAAAGTTCGTCAGTGTCAAAAAGCAGCTAGGGGTACACTTATCCCCGGTTCCCCCTACTAATATTCATACATGACCATTTACCACCCTTTTTAATGACAAACAGTCAATAATTCTATAGAATTTGCTTTGTCAGTTCTGAAAAATATAAGGTAGCCTATTCATCTATTTTTAATTAGAATGAACATTTTGATATGTTGATAATTCAACAGAAACGTACAATTATCGTTCAATGTATGTATGGAAGGGAGATTGTAACGTTATTTTATGTAATTGCTACCTTAAAAATCATTTCGATCACTCGAAGCAGTCGTGTCCGTCTAATGTTGCGTTTCCGACCGCCGCGCGCCGTGAAGACCGATTCGAAAATGTGAAACAGGAAGAAAAGAAAAGAATGGACCGCCGGGTGTCGTCTCGACGTCGCATCGTCGCCGCCGTCGTCCGTCCGCTGCAATATTATCTGCACAATACGACCCTGCGCATTGTGATCGTGTCAAGTGTCACCGGCACGACTGGCCGGCTGCTGCACGGTCCATTCAGACGTGTAATGAAAAGGTATATTCTGTGCGCAGCGGCGTTTAATTCTCGCGTCAATAGGGCGCACACGCCGCCCCGTCGTATCGCCGGCCGTTGTGAAGCTGCTCCGTGCAGCGGCGAGCGACGGCGACGCCGGCGCCGAGACTCGACCGGCTGAGTATCAGCTCGGCTCGACAGTAACCGCAACAAAACACTGTATCAAACGGCGGTGGATCTGTGTGCCCCGACCCGTTGCACGAGAGACGTCCGACAGCGTACATAATTTCTGGTCCTTTTTCTCTCCGGACATTTTTTTCCCGATAACGATACGCCCGGAACGGAACGACATTCAAATCGGCGTGTTTCGCGCATGTTAATGGAGTCGTTCGGATGTAATAAACGTCGTTCGTTATCGTTTGTGAAGTCTTTTCGGGTCATTCGTTCGCTACTAAACGATAAACAAAAAGTCAATATGAACTCTAAATAAATGAATACGAATAGAGAGACGAACAAGTTTTTTTTCATGACCGGAATTTCAAAAGAATACAACCGTTTTTACAGACATGGTTGCTCTACCAGAAAAATAGTGGTTTTAAATTAATAGAAAATCCATTTAACTTTTTATAAACTTTAACTTTTGACTTTCTTAACTTTTTTTTAACTTAACTTTTTTTTTGGTTTCTATATCAACATCTATGGAAAAGCAAGAGCGCAAATAATCTAAAAAAAATAAAAATAAACTTTTCATAAAGAATAACTGAAGCTTCAAAGATCTTTCCACGATCACCTCGCCGACCACGAACTGTTTTTCTGATTGAAAATATACAATACCAATTGATGGTGTTTGATTGTTGCTCATACGGATTTTAATAACGATTCATTCATCTTGAAAGTACGAAGATACAGAAAAAATATAGCTCAAAGACACATATCAGTACTTCGAGACCTTGAAGATGATGGCATTGTCATTAAAATGCAGATGAGCAATGATCAATAATCAGTTGTCGATTTTTATCAAACATACTTTTTGTTGTTTGTGTGGATTGAGAAAAAAGTCATCTGTGAATATAAACCCAGTACTTTTTTATCAAATAAATTAAGTAGTTAATTTGTAATTTTTATAATCTAAAGAGGTTTAATTTCAAAAAACAGGTTTAGGTTCGGAAAAATCGTTTTTCGTTTAATTTCTGACATGCTCTTGCCTTGTTTCGAACAAGAACCGCGCGTCGATCAAACTCTGATTCTGTTCTTCGGCCCCCGTTTACATCGAATCGCGACGAGATCCACGGCACCGATTCGCAGTCGGGCGCCGGTTCTCATGTGTGCACGAGAACCGTACAGAAACATGTCGTCCACTTATTACGAACTGATCGAAATCGCAAATCCGAACGAGGGTGATTCGCGTTCGACGAATCACGGAACCAGCGACCGCGGTAATTGATTCCGCGGTTCTGAGACACTGACCTATTTTCGACGGCGTGCGCGACGTGCGAGAGGGGATTCTTATTCCAGCCAGGTCAAAGTAAATTACCTTCTTCATGTTACACGATTGTTCTTTTTAAACATTGCACGTGGAAAAACTATATCGGCACGAACCGGTTTTAAACACGGAACAAGTCTTTTATGTCGAATACTGGTTTGTGTACTTTTTTTTCGGTCAGCGTTTCGGCGCGAATCGAATTACGACCTCTTTTGTATAAAATATAAAGATTCTCTACAGTTCGTATGATGTAATAACTACACTGAAGCAAAGAAAAATCTGATTTTTCTGTATTTTGAAGCACTGAGAATAATTTGATTGTTATTTGTGCGCATTTCGATGCCGATTCCATCACCTTCAGAGGATTAAAGCAAAAAAAACGACTTTTCTATATCTTGATGTATTAAGAATAATTTGATTGCTGCTTGTTCGCATTCCGATGGCGATTCAATCATCCTCAGAGCACTGAAGTAAAGAAAAATCTGATTTTTTTGTACCTTGACGCATTAAGAACGATTTTATTTTTACTTGTCCGCATTTCGATGCCGTGCTACCATCTTCAGAGCACTGAAGCAAAGGAAAATCTGATTTTTCTCTACCTTGACACATTAAAAATGATTTGATTGATGCTTATACACATTTCGATGACAATTCCATCACTCTCAGAGCACTGAATCAAAGAAAAATCGAATTTTTCTACATATTAACTCATCAAGAATGACTTGAATGTTGCTTGTGCGCATTTCGATGCCAATTCCACCATCGTCAGAGCACTGAAGCAGAGAAAAATCCGATTTTTATATAAATATAAAACGTGAACGGGTTTTCCTCATGAAATTCTCTATAAGTCAGCATCATCAAAACTTATTAAAAAAAAAAAACCTCGACCACTATAAGCCACATGTGACACTGCTCTATCATGTATATACCATGTTTCAACAAATTTCTGCGTCACGAAGAAGTGAGGAATCGGGAACGAATTCCATTTTCGCCCCGACACAAACCGCAGTCAATTTTTCTGATCAAAAAAACGTTCGATGAATAATCAAAAATCGTGTTTGTCTGTTCCTTACCGGAATTTCGATGATCGTGCCGCCGTCATCGTCAGAAACGGTCTCTGTCTCTCACATGGATTTGTTTGCACCTCGGCGGGGTGAAAAAATAAAAACACAAACCTACAACTCATTCGTGAAAGGACAGAGAGATTGTTCCGTCTCGTTTTGATATATGTATCATTTTATAAACAACAATAAATCACGCCTAATAATCACATCCGCCCGACGAGGCTTTTAATCTTGGACACAAGAAGTTTGAGAACCGAACACATGGTATCACGAAACCTCAGAAGTTTTTTTCCACTCGCACTTCCGCACGCAATGTCTCTCCTATGGCTTAAATCTTGCTAGTCGCCATACGTTTTCGCCACCTTAAACATTTATACACACATTCACTCTTTTATACATGTATACACACACGCGCGTGCGTGTGCGTGTGTGTGTTTATGCATATACACGCACTTCCTTTAAATTAAAACGTACATACATTTTTCATGCTACAGCTATTACAAATTATCTCCACTGGGGGATTATATTTCGAGAATGAAAAAGAAACTCATTATTGTTACAACATGCTTTAAATTGATTAATTTTTAAATACGGTAGAGATGTACTTTGTATGGGTTTCGTACGAACGGAAATGTTAACAATAAATGTATGCTTGATTTAATGCATTTCTGATTGAAAAATCGTACAGATTCTTTCCAGATTCGACGCAGACCTTCAGATTTCAATCTGTACTTATTTAGTTTGCAGATAATTGAAAGGACGTTTATTAAATAAAATAAGAAATATAATTAAAAGAATTATGAAAGAGACAGAATGTCAATCTTAAAAGTAATTCGAAAATTATTCGTTTTCATAAATTCTCTTCTTCAGCAAGACACAAACATTTTCTGACAAAGAATGATCAATGATCGATCATCAATAATTAATATACAGCTGTTATAATGCCGTTTAGCTCTCAATTTGAACATTTAAATTCAATGAGAGATTAGATTTACTAGATTTGACATGACTGACTTCTGAAAATGCCCAATATAAACGGTTTAACAATTCATAGTAATTTTTACAAATGAATTCTTCTCCCCCTCAGAAACCGAAAAAAAATAAGTCAAATAGATAGATAATGTAGATATAGAACTTTAGCTTAATTCGATTTTTTTAAAGAAAATGATTTTTTCTCTCACTCTACAGGTTATAAACAATTTTTCTGACCAGAAATGTTCAGTAATTGTTTATCATTTATTATTCGAATTTCAATTTTGATATCATTATCCTAAGAGCACTAAGTTGAAGTTAAAAAAACGGCAAATAGTTCTGCTGTGAAGGAATTCTCAGTGAGTGAAAGCATCCATCCGTGAGCCCCGGCTGAGAATATAAGAAAATTCGAATGGGAGGACGATGCGGAGTACTGCAGAGCTTTAAAGATGGCAAACAGTTCTTCAGTGAAGGACACTCACAATGGATGAAACCTTCCACTCGTGTACTTCGTCTTCGAACACAAACGCACATCAGACTACGTTTTCATCGCATCGGGAACCATCCGTGAAGATATCTTTGTATCCTGTGTACGAAGAGTACAATTCAACAAAGAGCTGCTTCTACACGCCTGGTCAGGAATCGAACTGTCACAAATGTATTAGGCCGTCACATTGTGAAGGTGTTGTTGTGCAGACCATTGTGAAGGCGATAAAGGAAAATAAAAACTTGAAGCTCACAGGACAACTAAGTTCAATTGTTCTAAAAGAAAAATTTCGGTTGAAGACAAGAAGTATGCAGGTTTGAGTCTATCATTTAAAACAATTGATTATTTGACAAATCGTTTATGTTCAATCTCAACAAATAAAGAGATATCAATAACAGATAAAGATTATTTAAGATATTCAACCAATAACAGATAAAGATTAAAGATATTCAATCAATAACAAATAAAGAGATATCAATCGATGGATGAAGAAAACATTTGATTCGAATGAACGTCAGAAAACATTTTCTACCAATCGAAACCTGTTACTTACGAAAAAAAATCCGTCCGCCTTCACAATTCCCCCATAACCCGTTATCGCACGAAACGATTCCCTGAATAAACAAATAGACGTTATTGCGCATCGTCGTCGTTTCGCCGAAACGAAAAGAGAAGAGAAGAAATGTTAAATACGCGAACGGTCGAATCTCTCCCGCCAGACAAAAAGTACTGCATTGTCCTTAATTAGCTCGGTACACGTGAAAAAGTTTATTCGTCGCCGCGGTGCAGCGCGCCGCAGCATATTATTATCGTTTCCGTTCCGTCGTTCTCCTTTTTTTTCACGGAAAAAAAAATATTTCCGTTGCGACGGACAGGTTTTTTTCCCACTAAATCCGAACATACTTTCCGGGTGAGTAATGCGTGCTGTAATTAATTCGGAGACTTTTTTTTCATTTCGAAGATGATTTTTTTTTGTAATGGAAAAATGAACGGTGCTTTTCCTTTTACAGAAAACGTTTCGGAATTAAATTTAACAAAATATTAAATATATATTTGTATATATATATATATATATATATATATATATATATCACCCACACCCTTTCCCACTCCCTAAAATCCGTTTTTTCATCTTTTTCATGTTATATCAATACGCTGAGTATGATATCATCCCCGTCTGATTATAAATCAACAGTTAAAAATAAAAATTCAATTTTTTTGCAGTTAACATTTTACCAAAACTACTAGAGCGTTGATAAGCTACAGGACGCACGTTTAGTATTTTATAGACTTTATTTGTTGTTATATTTTAAAGCAATAACAAATTAAGTCAATTTAATGCTGAAATATCTGAACTGTCGAGCTGCTTCGACATTCGAAATAAGCACAAAGAATCGTGGATCGATAGATAAAATTTATAAGACTGTTAGATTCGATACCGTCGGCTCCGATCCAAATCTACGAATGGGTGAAAAAACATCTCACTGAACAATAATTAAAATTTTAAAAAAGATGATTCGCGCAGATACACACTTTGAATATTCTCTGCAGGAAAAAAGCTTTTTAGTACTTTCGTACATGCAGACCGTTTTATCTGGAGTGAAATTTCGTTCAAGGTTCAACACACACACACATTATATATATATATATATATATAAAGTGTGTGTGTGTATGTGCGCACTCAACAACGACCGGAATATATTCATGAAATCCCTAAGGAGTGGATGTACAAATTGGGGGTTACTTCATTTTCAGAAACCACTTTTAAATTTTATACAATTCATGCAAGAGTGCTCGTTCAGATTTATGTTGTTACAGTGACGGATTAATTTATTTCTTTAATCTAAATAATTATTACATTCTTGGATCTGCATCAAAGTATCGGTAAGCGAACTGTTTAATTCATAAAGAGGAAAACAGTGTACAAATATAATTCTGTAACTGAAACAACGATGGGACAGGATCAGTAATATTATATATATATATATATATATATATATATATATATATATATTAATGCAAAATTTTATCAGAAAATTACCCTAACTTTTATTTCCACAAGTGAATTCGTTTTTCATGCCACAAACTATAAAAATATTTTCTGAATGAAGGACTTAATAATCGGACTGTTTAATTCACAGAGAAGAAAATAGTGTTCAAATGTAATTCTTTAATTCATACAATAATGGAGCATGGTTAGTAATATTAAATATTCATATTTTAAATGGAAGGTATGGTCAGAAAATTATAAATTCTTGCATTCATTTTCACAAGTGAATTCGTTTTTCATTCCACAAACCATAAAAGTATTTTCTGAATGACAGGCTTGGCAGACAAACTATTTAATTCATTGAGAGGAAAACAGTGTTCAAATCTAGTTCTGTAATTGAAACAGTGATATATCTGGGCTAGTAATATATATATATATATATATATATATATATATATATATATATATATATATATATATATGTTAATTGCAAGATTTGATCAAAAAATTCTTAAACATATCTTTTATTTTCACAAGAGAATTCATTTTTCGTTCCATAAACCATTAAAGTATTTTCTAAATAACAGTCATGTTTATCAAACTATTTAATTCATAGAGAGAAAAATAAATCTAATTCTGTAATTGAAACAATGATGGAGAAGGACTACTAATATTATGTATATATATATATATATTTATTAGTGCAAGATTTGATCAAGAAATTTATAAATTTAGCTTTTATTTTCACAAGTGAATTTGTTGTTCACTCCACAAATTATAACGGTATTTTCTTAATGACGGTCTTGGCAATCAAACTGTTCAATTCACAGAGAAGAAAACAGTGTTCAAATCTAATTCTGTATTTGAGACTATAATGGAACAAGGTCAATAATATCAAATATATATATATATATATATATATTAATACAAGGATTAATCAAAAAAATTATAAACTAACTTTTATTTTCACAAGTGAATTCGTTTTTCAGTCCACAAATTATTAAAGTATTTTCTAAATGTCTTGATAACCGTGACGTTGCGGAATGAACGATGGCGCTGTATCATAGAAATTTACCAAACTTATCAAATGGTCCTTGTATACCATTGGTCGGGTTCCATTGACGGTGTGATGAGGACAACCCGTTTATTATGGTTCATCGTACTGGGATGGTATCATCGAAATGAAAATTATCAACTCAATAAACGTTTTTGTCGAGTTTGTGCTCTGTGGAATGAGGAAATAATTTGTCAGCAGTGCATTAGGGCGGACGCTAATGACTTTAGTCGTTGAAGCGCCGTACAACCCCAAATAACTAACTAACTAACTACATATTGACCTGAAGGAGTTGACGATGATCAACTGATCAGATCCCTGATCAGTGTTCTATCTTTCTGATTAACGCACGTCCGAACTGTTTGTCACATCCTCACACCTCGTCCATTCGTACCGAAATACAATACTTTATCAAACCTGTCCGAAAATAAAAACACACATGACCGGATAAAGAACCCGTACACATGTACAACATGGAAAGAAAATTCTTCATAAATATGTAACGCAAATAAATCTTACTTAATGCCGCGGGCGTCGGAAAAAAAACGCACGTCGCGACGAAACAACCGTTCGCTGCAGAAGTGCACGGCGCGAGGATAAGAAAAAAAAACGACGACGACGACAACAATGTCAACTTGATGTCGTTAAATACTGTTGTTGTAAGCGACCCGCTCGGGAGATCTGTTCAAATTTCACTCGATCTAATGAAACACAAGCACCGAACGTGTGAAAATAATTTTCTGTCTTATCAGACGAAAAGAGAAACAGCGCGCGCTCGCGTGTGAGTGTGTGTGTGTGTGTGTGTGATATATTATTACGGCGTTGCTTGCGTGTGTATATTATCTTTTTTTTTTATGACGTACACAATTCCGTATTATTTAGGCCCGGTTTACACGATGCGAGTAGCTCGATAGACAGTAAGACAGCAACTGGCGTCTAACAGGGTGGTTAGCTGCTCAGCGCTAATATCGGCTGTTTATCAGCTGGCCAGTTACTTGCCAGGTTCCGACGATGTCTGAACAACAATATCTGTTATCAATTCATAATACGAGCTTGCACTGAAAGCCACTATTCAAGTGTAGACGGCTCTAGTTGCGTATACTGTGGGCAATAACAGATGTCTCTTATGTCATTTTGAAGTGTGAACATTTGCCACTGAAATTCAGTCATCAGACGCCATTCTTTTTTTACAAAAGTGCTTTTCTATAATCGAATTAAAATCGAACGCGATAAGTTGCTTTTCCGTAAAGTACTTCTACTCTACTTTGATTTGAAAAAAAATGCAAATAAAGCTCGTCTATTGCTTGCAAAAACTTATGGCGAATCTGCCCCATCGGAAACAGTATATAGGGATTGGTTTCGAAGATTCAATAGTGGTAACTGTGACGTTCGCGACAAACAACGGCCAGGTCAATCGAAAAAGTTCGTAGGTGAACAACTGCATGCCCTATTGGAAGAAAATCTTGCTCTTTGCCTTCAATTTCACATACATTGCCGCAATTATTTTCCTACCGACTTAATATTAACTATTTTTTAATTAATAAAAAAAATTGCGCGCTCTATAAACTTTTTTTTACCGAAGGGTTCCAAGCTTTGTTGTTACCTCAATATATATATATATATACACATATATATTGTGTCGATAGAAAAATAATTCCGTTTTATGACCTTCAAATTCATATATATTACCGCAATTATTTTCGTACCAACCTAATATATATGTAAATTAGGTTGGTAGAGAAATATATGCGGTATATGACGTTCATATCCATATAAATTACCGCAATTATTTTCCTAGCAACCTAATATTAACTCTTTTAACTAATAAAAAAAATACAGGGCTCCGCAAACTTTTTTTGTCCCGGGGCTCCAAGAACTATAGTTATCTCACTATATATATATATATATATATATATATATATATATATATATATATACGGAGACGGAGAGAGAAAGAGAAATAAAATGAACAACGCGTTAGACACATCTGTCCAATTCGAAGCACACAATTCTAAACGAATGAGAATACAAACGGAACGTTTTAAATATATTCATACATACTTACTTGCACTTGTGAACACGTACGTGTGTGTTGATAATTTATTTTCTCATTTCGTTTTAAAATAAAATCGCCGGCCGCCGCACGGTTGTGACCACGCGGCGCGCCCCTCTCTTCAAGATTTAATCGCGGGAACAATTTTATTTCAGAATCTAATGTTTACTCTTTATCTCGACGACTCAATCTCAACTTTATGATTGAAGTTTGATTCGAAATGTTATTTTCTTTTTTAATTTCGAATCCGGTATCTTATTTTCTATATATATATATATATGGTTTAAAAATACTGTACAGTTTGTTTTATCATAACGAAAGAGAGTGGAGATAAAATCACGAAATGAAATTGCCACCGCTGTAAAGTTTATATATATATATATATATATATATATATATATATATATATATATATATATATATGCGTAGATATAATATTTTAGAAACCTTAATTACTTCTCAGATTTTTTTAATATCCATACATTTCGCAGAATACGAGAAACTGCACCGCAGTGGCTCTATTTTATTCGATGAATTATTAGACTCTCCGTAATTGCTTTTCTCTTATTTTCAGTCTCTATTTTTATAAGTTTTCGAATTACTTACGTCGTACTGCCAGTACTAACGAATAGAATGTGAAATACACACAAGGAAATAGGATTTTTAAAGTCATGATATTTGTCCGAGGTTCGCATCCACGCTGTCCACGAAGATTTCACGACTGATTCAGTGCTTCGAATTTTGTAACAGAAACAGGATGAATCGTTAGAGAACGTCTGCGTCGGAATTCAGTTGTGTGAATGGATATCTACTGATCACACATCGTTCGAACGTTCTCTTATGATCAGAAATGTTCAATATTTGATTACAGTACAACCGTCCTATAACGCGACACTCTCACAACGCGGTTTCAAAAACGTTTATATGAAAATATTCATCATCGGATGCCTGTTCTTTAAATCGGCAATTTATTTCAATTCCGGCCGCGTTTTTTACACTCAACAAGAACAGACTTCCAGGTTTTCTCTCCAAGTTGTTTTATGTCTTCGATTCGGCTCTTAATATTATCTTCTTCTTCATCCAATGCTGTTTTGCGGGCCTCGATAATGCGATTCGTTTGATCCAATAGCATCGGTAATTTCAAACAAACTGTAGACGCTACAACACTTTCAAACTTTGACAAATATTTATTAAATACATTAAATTGTGTTCGTGCATCAACTGGAACGTTTGTTAAATCAGGTACATTTAACGGAAATCGTAAAGACTTCAAACGTAGAGCCGCTGATTTAACCGCATCGTTACTTGCTGACCAGCTAGTTTCTGAAATGCTGCGCAAGGAAAAGTCTTCAAAATGTTTTCTTTTTAAAACCTCCCATCTTTTGGACTGAAGAAATATATATATATATATATATATATTATATATATATATATATATATATATATATATTATATATATATATATATATATTATATATATATATTATATATATATATATATTATATATATATATATACAGAGAGAGAGAGATCTAATACGGAACTCTTACAAATATCTACAAATCAAATTTGTTCAGAACACTGACTGTCATCCATACAAAACCACGCGAACAACAGCAACAAATTGAATCCGAAACATGTATGTGAAAGCTCCTCGCACTGAATGTACATCAATAACAGAAATGCACATGTCTATTAGTTGCATTAGAACTATGGAAACGTTGTCAGCACGCCATTCGTCGTCGTCGTCGCTCCTGTCGCCGTCGCATTGAATTTTGTCGGATACATTTCATGATACAGCGTGATTATTACTTTACAATTCAACCAGACCAGCGTTCATGTTCATTACGAATATGCGGATCCGCAATATGCATCGCCGTGTGTTCAGTGTTAGCTGGTCGCCGCAGAAGAGGGACACTCTCTTTCGACATGTGCTGATACATTTTAATTATCAGTAATGGCAGATGCATGCATGTGTATCAACCGGCTGTCAACATCTGTCAATACAGTAAATAGTTGTGCAATGGTTATGTAATACGGTTCGGTAAAAATAATTTACTCGTCGAAGACATGGAATGGTCCTGGCTGATCGGACATAGTACCTCCTAGTTAGTTCCACGTCATCGTTTCTCTTACCTCTCACCATATTTCCAGAGATTAATTTCTTCAAACATTTATAATATAGTTTTATTACCGTATCTCTAAATTAAGTTATACTGGTCAAGTTTCCATTCATTTGATAGAATATAACCAAATGTCCAAACAAATGAGAAATCGTTTGCTTGTTCATCTTTTCAACTGTTTGATTGGAATTCAAAAATATTGAATCGATATCGAAACTTTATCTCTTCAATTATTCGAAGCGCAGAAATATCTGTCTTGTCGTGTGGAAATTCGCAACGTTCTTGATACTTAATACAAGAAAAAAAATGTTCAAAGGATTTCTTTCAAGAAAATTGTTTCACATATTTATTGGCTTGCTCGACGATGATTCTCATCAGATCATCGTCCAAATTTTCTCGATATAGAACAAAACTGTTTCTTTTCTATCAGTTGTATCAAGATTTATTCCTGGATGTGATAAAAACTGAAAATCGGATCTCGGTATTCTTTCACACATCCATTCTCTACTTTTGTTGTATTAACGTCTTCTCTGATATTTGAATTATTCGTAATATATTACAGATTATCGTATCCTGTGTCTTTGTCAGGTAGCCCATCCGTAAATGTAATCAAAATCATCTTCAGAACTACTGCTACTTATTCTACATCGTTTACGTGGCTTTGTTAAACAGTATCATCACTACCACTTTGAAGAAACTCTCGCTGCAATGTTCGTCAAGAAAATGTTGTGTTTTTGATGAATAATCGCAAATATTCCAAATAATTTAATAACAACAGACAATAAAATATGACTTACTGGCGTCACACATTGAAAAATATTTCCATTGTTTAAAATCAAAACATTTAGAATGTTTTTCTATTGTTTTTCACTTTTTTCTCCATACTTACATATGTTATATATATATATATATATATATATATATATATATATATATGTATGTATGTGTATATATGTGAGCAGTGGATGAACCTCATCCGTCCGCAGCGACTGATTTATAAGTTCATCGTGCGGCGCAGGTAACTTCTTACACGCAGATTGTTTGTCGAGTAAACAGAAAATGTTACTCGGATGCTGTGCATCGTGCACCGGCGTACGGAACAAAGGAATATATGTTTATGGGCATCGCAGACGTGTCTCGCACGACGAAACCGTATCATGTTTTACGAGCTGGGATCGAACCGGAGACATTTCGGATTACAGATATATACAAGTCGGATCTGCGCCCGACGTATAGAGAATCAGCGCGGCGCGCGGATGTACACGTAACATATTTATATTCTTAGCTAAATCTTCGGAATGGGGCGGCGCGCGTTACCGAAATGAAGTTATTTACGCGCACGTTAACGTTGAGATTAACGCTCCGACGGGTCTTATTCGGTGACGATGTTGATCCGCGCACGTATCCGATCGCGCATGTAGGAGCCGTGGACGAGAAACACGAATCAAGTGGATAATTATATCCTTTGAAGTTTCTTTCATACTTCTTTTAAGCAATAATAACAATGTCTACTAGATGTAAAAATTAATGCGGTTCCTTTAAATGGAACGAACCGTTATTCTGTTTTAAATTAGAATATTGTAGAGAGACACAGAGAGAGAAAGAGTAATTCAATTTAGGCTTCCACATGAAAGTATTAAAAAATCATGTTAGTTTAGATTTCTGCGATTTTTTTAATACTTTCATGTGGAAGCCTAAATTGAATCATCCTATATATATAGAGAGAGAGAGAAAGAGAAAGATAAAGAGTGATTATATTTAGGCCCCCACACGAAAGTATTAAAAAAAATGCAAGAATGTAGAAAGATCATGTTATTTTTAATTTTTTTTATACTTCCATGTGGAAGTCTAAATTAAATCATTCTATATATTTATATATATATATATATATATATATATATATATATATATATAAAGAGAGAGAGAGAGAGAGAGACAAAGAGAAAGAGTGATTCAACTCAGGCCCGCATATGAAAGTATTATAAAAAAATGCAGAAATCTAGAAAAATCATGTTATTTTTGATTTTGTTCGATTTTTTTTTATACTTTCGTATGTAGGCCTAAATTTAATCATCATATATTTATATATATATATATAGATAGATAGATAGAGAGAGAGAGAGAGACAAAGAAAAAAGGGATTCAATTCATGTCCGCACATGAAAGTATTAAAAAAATTGCAAAAATCTAGAAAAATCATGTTATTTTTGATTTTTGCGATTGTTTTTATCATTTCATGTGTAGGCCTAAATTGAATCATCTATATATGTACGTATATATATATATATATATATATATATATATATATATATTTACTTATACATATATATATATATATATATATAGAGAGAGAGAGAGAGAGAGAGAGAGAGACTAAGAGAAAGATTCAATTTAGGACAGCACATTAAAGTATTAAAAACATTGCAAAAATCTAGAAAAATGTTATTTTTGATTTTTGCGATTTTATTTAATACTTTCATGTGAAAGCCTAAATTGGATCAGTCTATATATATATATATATATATATATATACATATATATATAGAGAGAGAGAGAGAGAGACTAAGAGAATCTGACTTGCAGATCCGCATTTTGGCTCAATTCACTGACCACAAATCTCTATCTCATTCCTACTCACAAATCTCTACATATCTCTATCTCATTCCTAATGACCTCAGCTGTCGAAGCGCCGTAAATCCCCAACAACCGACCATCTACCTCACTCTGCCTTTCGAATGTGTCAATGGAAACAATTACATAATAACAACGTAAGAATTTCCCAAGAGCGTACTCTTATCTTGTCTTGTACACCGGCGTCCCGGTACACTCCACATATCCAGCACATTACTGTTAAATTTACCTGTACGGTTCCGCACGTCAGAACATACACACACAGTTAGCTGATGTGTTTCGTTTTCTTACGATTGGGGATGTTTTATGTCGGTACAACACGAGAACATGATTTGACTAAATTGAAATTTTCATGTGGGACCACCTTGAGTTCGAGATTGAAGTCGATATTTCTGGATTTATAGTCAGCCATAAAATGACATAAGAGATGTAGACGCGCGTGTGCGCGGCGCGACACAACACGAGGGTTGAATTGATGTGAGGGTTGTTGCAAGTGGCTATAATTTAGGATGTAAATAAAACACGGATTTGATATTTTTCATCTTTAGGTAGATGTCGACTAGATAGACGGTGACGTGGAAGGAGAGGATTCGACGAAACTGGAGATACGCAGAGATTGCGATCGATGCGTTTGTTTGCAGTTGTGTGACGATAATGTTTTGTTTTTTTTTTTATTCAAGTCCAGTGTTTGCATATTTTTTTTAAATCGTATCAGATATTTTATCATTCGTACTGACACTCAAACTTGGTGTTAAGGCCCGAATTTCAATATTCGGTATCAGAACTAAAAGTTACTTTAAAATCGCAGCCGGCCAATGCATACGATACGAATTTCATCTAACGAAGCTGGCCAGTGTATATTGACGAGTTTCATCTGTCTCTCGCGCTGTCAACAAACAGTATCGCTTAAAATATTTGTTAGTCTACAGTATAATCCGAAATAGGCTCTGAATTGGTCGTTAGTAAATAAAATACATTAATCATTAATTAATAAGTGTGTGCAGTTTGACATTACAGGTCTGCATATGTTTGCTGTACCAGCTCACACTTACAGTTGGAATAAACTGTATTTTTATAGTTTAAAATCATTTTTCACAAAGTAACAACAGTTTTTTGAGGCTCTTTCGGATTTTTTTTTACAAACAACCCAACAACACCCTCACACCAACCAACCAACCTTTTATACATGTATCAACGCATCTGTTGGTAACGTTTGCAAATTTTTTTTGATGAAAAATGTTCTTTTATAAAACTGAATCCAGCCACAGTATCCGAACAGCATTATCAAATTCTTGTATCTAAACATCATATCTTGTGGATAGGAAACGGAACGCAAAATGTAAAACCGATCAGAGCGCGATAACCGAACCGATTTCAATACCGCGAATCGAGCACTCCACACTCCACAACTCAATCATAAAACATTCATAAGAAAGAAGTGAACGCCGGCTGTTAAAAAAAAGCGTCCCGCTCGTACTTACCCACCGTACATGAAAAATTAAGCAGCTTTATTTATGTACGACTCTCTGCTGAACAAATCCTACTGAGGATCGTCCGTTATCTCCTTATATATGATTTGTGTGTTTGTTTAGGACTTGTTATTGTGAGCGATGAATAATACTTATTTGTTATTTCGTACATACTAGAACGTTATCTGAACAGTTCACAACTCGTCCGTATTTAAATCATAAAAGATGACGAACAAACAGAATAACATTGAGTAGAAGTTAAATAATAAATATTTTTCTTCGTGCATTAACGATTTCTGTACGGTTCGCTCGAGGATAAGCGTCATCGTCGACCGCAGGACCGGGAAAAAAATCGATTTTTCGACTTTGATTCGACCGAATGCAACGTTATCGCACACCTGATTATTCGATGTCCGCGTTTTGATTGGAACTCGATTATTTTCTAAACGATAGGGCGTGTAAATATGAATTCAAGTAAATTTCTGTGAAAACTGTACAGTGATATGAATTGAAATTGTATCAGACTTTAATTTTTATTACACACTGTCTTCTCGACAAGGATTGTTCAATACAGTCATCTCTTTCGTCCAATTCAATAAATTATTCTTTACACGTAGCCTGTTTTCAGTTCCAATCAGACATTTCCAATTTTATTATAACAGAAAACATCATAAGTTTCCACTGGTGCTTCAGTGAAAACAAACTATAATTTTCTTTCAATAAATAAAGATTACATCTGATACAGTATTTCTCTCTCTCTCTATATATATATATACATATATGAAACATTGATTCAGAAGTCATACCGCCATCCTGCTGTCTCGTTTGATTTTCCAACGACAACTCTCTCCGATTTCATTCCGCTCGGAGTCCCTTTCAATGTGTTCGATTTTCACGGCTCATTTTCGTGATCGGCAATGGCGGCACTAGATACGTAGTAAACGTTTCACATTTTACCGTGAGACCAGATTCCCAACAAATATGCACTTACATTAGCGTGAAAAGGTACACAGGTGCACTCGGTACATCACTCTGATTGCCTCACTAGACGCGTAATCATTTATAATACTTAGGTAGTTCAATGGAGTAAATAAACGCGAAGACCTCTTCGTCGAATCCCGTGTGAAGTATGTGTGTAATCGTATTCGGAGCACTTGACATTTTATATACAATGTAGATAGATGTGTGCATGTAAGTGGGTCGTTCGATAAGTATGGTGAAAGAAGGGAAGTTAAACACCGTTTTTGTTCGTTTTTTTTGGCAAAAAAAACGAACAGGAAAATTTCTTCCCACCAAACTAAATTTTCCAGTTTGAGAAGAGGAAGAAGCCGCACGGGGCCAATCCAGTAGAACACGGTGAATGAGGAATCAGTCCGAAGCGCGATTCGTGTAATTTAACCATTGCGACGTCGACCTGGCGAAAGAGTATTTCTTTGTGCGCCAATCTTGACCGTTTTCATCGCACCTGTTAGTGTTCTCCGCTACGTCTCGACACCCTATCCCCCGACAACTTGTCTCCCGTCGGGAGATATGCGTGCGGGCCAGCTGTCTTTATTCTGATTAATAAATATAATCTTTAACTGATATATGCATCTTTATAATCGATAAGTGCAAAAACCGCATTTATTTCTGCACCAACCTAATATTATACCGCTCATAGAGTTTCATAACTTTTATCAGACATTATATATATATATATATTTATATATATATTTATACATGTCCGAACACATTAAAGTCATGTTTCAAATTGTCTCCGCAGATACACGGAGCGGTCAGCGCGGACAATAATATACTGCTCGTAATAAAACACATATTACTGAATTATTTATGTCCCGTAACAATTTATATGTTCATGAGTTATGTACACTTGCACACCTAGTGAACGTACACCGTATAACTCACGGGTTCCGTTGAGTGATTCGTATAAAAGGTCACGACGGCCGCGGTAAATCTGACATCCGAGCGTCGGGAAAACGGCGGGAAGCGGTACCGGAAAATCCTCCCGGACACGCCGCCGCGTCTCACTCCGGAATCATGTGTATGTGTATATATATATATATATATATACATATGTGTGTGTGTTTATGTATACACACACGTGTGGATATAAACAGGCTCGCTGAAAGAAATATCCTGTCTTTTTCACGGGCAGTTCGGGAAAGGCGGTTTTGAAATGAATTCCTTTTTACTTCAAACGAAATAAATATACATTCGTGTGTGTTTAGCATTTTTTCCACTCTCTCTCTCCGTATCGCATTACAAATTTAGATGTGTGTTTTTTTTTCTCTCCTAGGAGTCTCGCTGTGTAATTTCTCTCAGGATAAGCATAAACATGTAGATTTTACTTTATATTGAAAATAGGTAATAGAGATATTTTCACTGTACTACATTTCGAATTTATTATTTTTCTCATCATATACATACATACATATATATATATATATATATATATATATATATATATATATATATATATATATATATATAATCATATATAGCTTCCGGATATCGTTCTGTTCGAGGCAAAGAATCGTCCTGTCTGATTGTTTGTATGTATTTAATTAATTACTGTTTGATGTTTCTGTCATTGGTTAAAAGTTGTTTGGTTATCTGGTCTTTATTTTAATTAAGTTTTGAAATATTTTAATAAATGTGTCCGTGTTAGCAAGGGATGTTGGTTGTGAAATAATCTAAAAATTATGACTCAAGCTCTTTCATATTTGAATATTTACATTATTGTCCCATTTTTTTTATATTTTATAGCCATTTTTTTATAGCCGTGAAAAAAACACTGACGGAGCTCGAACATGTTGGATCTGATGGAAATCATGGGTTGATCCTGGCCGACCATTTCAAGACGTTTACAAGCCGTGAGAAAGATCCAGAAAGAAAGAGAAGTGGCTGCTATCTGTTTCGATCGATACATCACGATTTAGATGATACACATGTCCATAACTACGGAGAAGTCGAAAATTGAGTTGCTGAATGGATTGTCTCAAGACAGCCCATCCTTTCAACTTCTGCCTGAAAAATGGGAAAGAGTCATAGCTCTCGAGGGCAGATACTTTAGTTAATGTATTCGCACATTTTGTTATTGAAATAAATGTTCAAAAAAAAAACACTAAAGAACAGCGGCTTTCATTGCAACCTCCTATAATATATTTCTGATCACAACTGTTTCAGTTGTTGACACGACGAGTGAAAAATCCGTCTTTGACGGTGAATCAAGTCACAGTTGTGACTTGGTTACGTTTATTGCTCGCACATGAATCAATCAACGGCAATAGTTCTTCCAAATGATGTTCTTAAGAACATGCAGAACCGATTACTTTCATTAATCGTCACACAGACACACACGCACACGATTCCGTGACATTGTTGTTACTTTATGAGACTTTGATTTATTCTCACGGAACGACTGCTGCTTTTTTAAAAGGCAAAAAGTTCGAAAGTCATATCGTTGTGAGCCGTAGCTCTGTGTTAATATATTTTAAAACAGACTGATTAGAACTGTCTCTGTTACGAAAACGCTGATAGAACAATCCTTGTGTATCGGAGAACTAGTGCAATAGTTTCATTTTTGTATGAATAAATTTCCCTATCGATTAATTACACTTTGATTATACACTTTGTTCCACCGTATACATAATTCACAGAATGTGTCTGTGTGTGTGTAATTAAAAAGAATGTCGCAACTCGTGTTTAGAAACGATTATCAAATGTAATAATATAAACAATAATTACATACGGATATGTGAAATTATAGTTCATTAGAATGTAACTGTAATTGTTACGTTTATAGTAATTTTTTTTTGGCGACGCTCACGTTGCAAACAAGCGTTTATGTTAACACCTTAAGCGTTCATGTCGAGTATGCACGTCGTGAAAAGATGACATTTTCTTGTTTAATGTCGAATATGCATTTCATGTAGGAAAAAAATCAAGTAAGAAAATTTTAGGAAAAAAAAGTATACATTTTTTTTTAATTTTAGCACATTTTGGAATATTTCTAAGCAGTTTTCTCTTTGTTTATGAATCGTACGTCTGTTATTTGGAGAAAGTATTATAGGGTGTAATAGAAAAAATTGTGAAGTGAATAATATTTTTATTTACGACGTGCATTTCAAGGAAATAGAACTGAAATCCACCGATAAAAATATATGAAACGAATCGGTGTTTTTTAACCCTTTAAGCGTTTATATCGAGTATGCTCGTCAAGAAAAGATGGTATTTCTTTTTCATATCGAGTATACTTTTTATGTAGAAAAAAAACCGGGTTTGATGTTTATTGTAAAATTTAGGTAAAAAAAATTATACATTTTTTTAATTTTAGCACATTTTAGAATATTTCTAAGCAGTTTTCTCTTTGTTTATGAATCTTACGTCTGTTATCTAGAGAAGGTATTATAGGATGTAATAGAAAAACTTGTGAAGTGAATAATATTCTTATTTATCTTCCCGGATGATTTTTACTGATATTGATTAAAATATATTTTAACATCCGAGAGAACGGAAAAGAGCGATGGCACCTGTAACGTCTTCGGATGTAAGTAGTGATGAGGTCGAAGAAGGTAATGTAGATGCGGTTTTACATATAAGGACACAGAAAAGAATATCAGTAATTTGAACGTCTTCTCATGAAAGTAGTGATGAAGGTGAAGAAGGTAATGAACCAGATAAAGAAAATAAAAATTCAAACGTACAGTGGAATAGTAGATGTGGAGGGCGAGCACCGTTTAAATTTACTGCTCATCCTGGTCCAAATCTCACGATTCCCCCCCATTCGTCAAACACCAAACGTGTATTCTGTATGTAATTTTTTTTAGATTAAGACCTACTAAACATGATAGTGGAGCAAACTAATTTATATGCTGAGCAATATTCGGAAAGTCGTCTGGATTTGAAACAACATTCAAGATTAAAAAAAATATATGGATGCCAACAAACAGTAATGAAATACGATTTGTGAATCACTCGCCGATAAAATTGAAAAAAATTTTTCAAGGAAACGACCGAAATAAATTATCATTTTGTTAGAATTCAACTCAATCTTACAGCAAGTGATTTCCTATGTTTACAGTCACCAGAACACATTCATATATATTTCATTTCGCACGCACACACAACGTTTTTATTATTAGCCGTTCATAAAATCCGATCGACGGACCGAATGACAAAACTGTACAATTGTTAATACGGCACATTACAGAATCGTTTTAATTATATATATAACGAGCCGTGGCACAGTTAGCCGAACGACTTGAAAAATTAAAATTATCATTTACAGAAATTTGTAAACCGGAGCGAGACAGCTGCGAGCCGCAGCCCATAAAACTCGATTGTACGGCTGCCAGCCACTCACGTTTACACATATTAATTCATACATTACATATGCATATACACATACATATACATATACATATACATATACATATATATATATATATGCACATGTACGAATTTCCTTTCATTCTCGCTCATTCGATGAACTATAAACTTCTCGTACTTTCAGAATTTTCCTAGCGAGTTAAGAGCCTTCTGCATTCCCACAGGGCTATAAGACAGTAATATTAGATCATCAGCATAGAGTAACATATTTATTTGTTCTTCACGTATGTATGATGCTGTTGTTTCGACTCTCCATTATTTGTGCCAAATCGTCAATTAAGAGTGCAAACAACTTGAGTGATAATACACATCCCTGTTTTACCCCCATTTCAATTTGAAATGTTTCAGAGATTTTTTTTGGCCATTCAATATACATATACATATATATATATATAAAATGTGTGTGCGTTACAAAACGCTTGCAATAACTTCTGTGCGCGGATGCTTTGCAGATTTATTCGCACGTCAACTGTACCGCAAATTATGTGCACCACACATTTAGATCAATTCAGTAAATTGGATGACATAAATATAAAATGAGACGATTGATGTTTACGTTTCGAATATTCGTTTATGTTTCACGTAGATAATCGTCCGTTCGTTCACTATTTACGAAAATAGATCATTCGGTTCGGTTAATTGACTGGCGTGTAAAACAGATAACAGGATTATTCGCCGGCGTTTGAATTATTAACTGGATGTGGAGCGTTTCGGTGCGGCGGAACGGTCGGTACTTTTTTATAGTTGTGCGCGATTTTTTTTTGGAATTCCCCCTACGAAAGACCGAAAAAATGTGTGAAAAATCACACTCAGTCAATGAATTTCTGTCCGTTGTCGACTTAACAAGTGTTTTATTTATTTATTGAAGTGAAACTTCTATTGTAGCGTTAAAATCATACGGAATGTCACGAAAAACGTTACCATGAATAAAAATGAATGTGCGCAGAGTGTTTCACTTCTGTCGTGTGTAGATGAGCTTACATATCCGTTTTTTTTATTTATTAGATCCTGATCAAAAACTGATAGATTTTTTATTTTAAATCCAACCAAAAACCAAAAGATAGCACGCTCGAAGTTTTGTCAAAACGTTAATTGTTTCCTCATTCGTTCCTCCTACTCATTCCCTAAAAAAAAATAAGGAATTTAAAAGAAAACAATTATTGTTTTAGAAGAGTGAGTTAACGTTCTCAATCAGATAAAATAATTTCGAATTGAAATCACAAGAGAGCTTCGATAAAAAAAAATCGGACACTTAATGTCTATAAACGCTCCATCGAAAAACAAAGTTCGCGTCGACGACGATCCGCCGCCGTTTGAGATCCCATCGTGTCGCCCGCACTCACTCGATAATCCCTCTGTGTCAAATCGTCACATCGGATCAAACGCCCGTCGTTGCCATAAGTGGTCGACTAAATGACACGAACAAGTGATCGGTGAAGATTTTAGAAATTATCCGAGCAGAGAGACAAGCTCTTTCTCTCTCACTCCGTTCACGGCGTCTTGCGTTCCGCCGTGCTGGATTGTGTTAATTATCGCGAAGACACTGAAATATTCTGCGCTAGACATGATGGATAAAAACTATTATGCTATGGCGTGGTGCGACGACGAGATTATATTGCCAGACAGGGTGAAGGTGAACTGGGTGACGTGCAAATTGCACTGTACGAACGACAACTGGCGAAAAGGGCTGCCACTCAAACGACTTCATTTATATACATATATATATATATACAAATACATATATACATATATATAAGACAACCGAGCTGTTCATAACAGTGCTTGGATTCTGTATCTCGAGTACCAATGTTTGTTTTAAAGTAATTACTGTTTTAAATTAAGGCAAGACATTTCTGTAAAGGACTATAACATGATTAAGCAGTGAACAAAGCCTACATTGAAGATCTAGGATAAAATCTCATTCAGACTAAAAATCTAAGATATCCTTGATGAAAATCCAAGCTAATCAAAATAGATATTTATTCAATAAATTCATATTAAATAATTGTTATTAAAATATATTGGTTGCAGAGAATAATTCTGTGCCTTTAAATTGAATCGATCATAACTCTGTTTTAAATTCAAACATTTTCTCATCGTTTTAGGGTTTCGAAATGCGAACCTTAACACTTAGAAACACTATATATATATTGGCTGAGCAGTTAGCATAACCTCACAAAACAGGTGAAGACGATGACGTGCGAAAAGCAGTATATTAGGTATTGCATACTTTTCGCATTCTAGTTGAAAAAAATGGTGCCGAAACTCCAAGAATGTTCTATTCAGGTTTAGGGGAAGGTGTTGCGATGCATGAAATATGGAAAAGTGATTTCAATAGTTTTTGAGTGATTCTTTTGAATTTTCACGCCATGGACGTCATGGAGTTCACAAACGAGTTCGTTTGTGAAAATGAATTCGGTAACAATACCAGAACTATGTTGTGAATTGTAATATCTTCTATGAGAATCGTAGAATCTGTTTATCATCGACTATTCACGGGTTTAAAAACCGATAGTAATTTTTAGAATGAAGAAATCAAATTCAGAATGTTATGATGTTTCATTGGAATTTCCATACTTTTTACATGATTTTTTTAGAAAGATTTCTATGATTTTTCGGTAAAAATTTATAATCGGATATTTCTATACTTTGTTGCTCTGGGAATGTTTGACGTGTCATCGAAGTGCATAGAAAAAAATGTTGTTATTGAATAATTTCGATCAGGAATACGTGCAGGATGATGAACACATTCTTCCTGTTATAATGTAGTGATCATTAATATTTGAAAAAATGCACAAGGATTTATACGAGGGTGAGTCAAATGGAAATTTTAATTATTGTTTGTATTACTCATGGGATGACCCAATATATGTTAGAGTGAGAGAGAAAGGTATATTGTGGAAAATTGTTTTTTTTTAAAAAAAAAAGCAAATGCAATGCAACAAGACAATGCGTCCGTCGCCAAAAAAAACCGTTTCGCTCAAGTGTAATTATTCACTTTTCGTTCCTCCAAACAAAAAAAAAGCATCCGGCTCGCGTGCAATACACTTCAGTGCGCCGCTATCGATGCAAACATTTTTACAAAAAGAAGATCGCACGTCTCGAAATAAATTCAGACCGTCCAACACGGAGTGCAGATACAAAGTAAACGATCGCCGTCTCGAAACTGCACCGTCGGACCTCGCGTCCGTTACTTTATTATTGTGCAGACGAGGCGGCGGCCGTCCCGCACGAGATGACTGTATCGTTTTCTGCAACATTTATTTTTAAGACACGCCGGCGTAGTAACAATATTTATGGCGCTATACTCTCGTACGAACGCATAAATATTGAAAATTGTACGGGAGAAACTTAAAACTAATGATGCGGTGTAAAGCGACGACCGTCGCGCCACCGTTTTATCATCGGAAGTGGCGCCGGCGGCGCTCGCACTCCGGAACAACATTTTAAATCATATCTTAATTAGACGGACGGGATCGTTTCCCGAACGCGAGCGCCGTTTATCGCCGATCGATTTTTGTCGAGCGCTCCTCGTGGAGGATCGAACCAGTTGCCTGGCGGTGCGTCATCAGTCTACAGCACTGGGCATCTGTTTGGTGTACACACTCATTCTGTGCGGTTAAAATGAATCGAACATAGCGCTGTTTTGAACTGAAATATTTTCTATTCGTTCTAGCATCTTGAAGTGCCAACCTTAACGTTTAAAATCGCTATATACAGGTGGCACGAAAAGAACAGAGTGGTATTTAACTCCTTAAACGTTTATGTCGAGAATGCTCATCGTGAAAATGTGTCATTTTTTGTTTAATGTCAAGTATACTCGTCATGCAGAAAAAAAATCGCTTTTACTATTTATTGTAAAATTTGGATAAATATATATATATATATATATATATATATATATATATATATATATATATATATATATGTATATGTATATGTATACATATATATATATATATATATATATATATATATATATATATTTGTAATTTTATCACATTTTAGTATATTTCTAAGCGGTTATGACATTTAACATAATAGTGGAACAAACTAATTCATATGCTGAGAAATATCTGGAATGTCGCCTGAGTTTGTAACAAAATTCAAGATTAAAAAAATTAATTCCGGCAAACAAATGAAATACGATTTTTGAATTATTTTTAAACAAAAAAAATCATCAACTATTCAAACCCTTCCGTTATTGTTTCGCCACCGTGTACATTGCAGAGTACAGGGTGTCCTTTCTAGAATTGATATTTGGAAAAAAATAATTTTCCGTGTTCGCTTGAAATTTCTTTCCTCAAAAGAAAAAAATATCAAGTCTGACGTGGTTAATTTGTACATCCAATACACGATCTTCCTCTTATATTATCGCCTGTGACATATGGTGGACAGTTCACTTTTAATTTTGAATATAACCAGTGTCCGACCGGTCTTCTATATCTTTTACTAATCTGGATCAATTATTAATACAGCTAATTCAATAACCCGACGAAGGGTTGCGAAAGAAAAGCGAAAATCGTAAAGTAAACAGTGTTAAATTTAATGTCAATACTGGGAATAAACATAAATTGAATCAAATTTTCTCTCGTATCAAACAAACATGAATGGATATTTTAATAAGCTTCAAAGCTCGTACACACACACACACACATATATATATATATATATATAACGGTCTAACAACGAAGATACTATTGTACTTGCAATCTGTATTTGACAAGCTTTATTTATTATGCATTCCCTTTTCAAATTATCTCGTTGTAATTTGCACTGGACTTCCGTTATATAAATACGCTACAGGCGCGTTATTAAGCTCCTCGTATCCGCTGCAGCGTTACATAAATCGGAGTATTTTTTTAAAAAAATATTAAAGAAATAGCAAGTCAAGTGATTCGAGTTGTGATGAAAAATCGCGAGCGGTGAAAGAATGTATATTTCGGTATCGATTCTTCAAGTCTTTGAGACGAAGACAGAAAAACGTACGGTCGACTAATCATCTCATACAGATTCTCTACACCTACGAGCTGAAGATGCTGAGAATCCATCATGACTGTGTGTGACAAGCGCTAATTATCACTTATTTCAATCGTACAAAAATTTGATTATGTGTCGAGCATTCATCGATTTCTGTTCAGAGATATCGATTTTGTTTCACTGTCTTGGAAACATAAGAATTGAGTGGGTCGTTCGATAAGTTCGGTAAATTTCTACGAGATGGCACCACAATTAGCTTGTTGTGTCATTTTTAAAACTAGAACAGGCGAAATTTCAGCCAGAAGCTTTGTTCACGTTCTACAGATGTTTGAAGCGAGCATTGTAGCAGTTGCCGTAAAAATGAAAAAAACGAGCAAGCCTTTTTGTGTCGATTCGTCGCCGAGGATGAAACATAGATCTACCACTATACACCTGAGTCAAAGCAGTGGATAACGACTGGTGTAAGTGCAACGAAGAAGAGGAAGATCGTTTTGTCAGCTGGGAAGGTGATAACCACTGTTTTTTTTTTGGATTCCTAAGGTATCATCCTGATCGACTACTTGATGAAGAGATTACAGACGATTACAGGAGCCTATAATGAAAAATTATTCGACCGTTATAAAGTAGAACTGAAACAAAAACGGTCAATAGTGGCGCAAAAAAAACTGCTCTTTCGCCAGAACAACGCGCCGACGCACAAATCGACCGTCGCAGTGACAAAATTGCACGAATTAGGCTTCGAATTGACTCCTCATCCACCCTATTCTCCGGACTTGGCCCCGCGCGACTTCTTCCTCTTCCCAAACATCAAAATTTTGCTCTGTAAGAAGAAATTCTCATCGAATGAGGACGTCATCGCCGCAGTCAATGCTTATTTTGCAAACTCGCCGGACCAAGTGTGTAGCGGGTCAATGGAGACTATGTTGAGGAACAGAATCGATTTTTTTTCAAAAAACCGTGTTTGACTTCCTTTCCTACCATACTTATCAAACGATCCACGTATAAAAAATGTAAACGAACCGCTAAACAATTTACAGAAAGAGGAATAATCATTTCTCACCAGTGATTCAATTTCATACAAGATTTATAAACCTTCTAACGACAAATAAAAATCGAAGACCAGTGAGTCGACCCAATCAGTGCCACTCGGACGATCGGATCCGCGCGCCGGACTGAAAAGAACAACGTGCCGGAAAAGAACGACAGCGGAAAAAAAGAAGAATGAAAAAAAGAAACGAAATATTAATTCCCGGAAAAAAAATCACCATATTCCCACAGGTACTTTTATAATAATAATACGTATAATGGCGTTTCGGTGGTAATAGCTGGAAATATAAAATACACCCACCGGAACACATTTACATAATGATATTCACTAACCTCTCCATTATGTTTAAATCGTAACAACTGAACCCGGTATTTATTTTGAAAGCCACCCACCCACATTTGCATTAAGAGCAATCGTATAAAAAGTCAGTTGAAATATGTTGTGTGTTAACAAAGGACGACGAGTACATTAATACACACGAATGTCGTACAAATATATATACATATGTTGAAATAAAAATACAGGTTTCTCTTATATAATTTATAGCAGCGACCGATTTTATTACTTTTATCAGTTTACTTGTTCCCCGATACACGTTTTCCTCACATATCAATTTTTCACTCTGAAATAATCGTTCTCGAACCAACTACTATGTATTTCTCCTAACAGCCATGTTTAATATAAAAATGAAGAGAAAGGAGTTCACATCACACGAACCTTTTCAGAATTTAAACTGTTGTACACCTTGTGTGCGCCTATGAGGGAAGATCAAAATATTCGTGGAAAGGGCGTCATCGTGGAAATGGGGGGTGAATTGCCCTCAATTGTCTAAATAGTTTTCAAAATGATTTTTAAAAAAATAAATCCGTTCGGTCTCTTCTCATCCACACACCTTGTACACCGTCCGCTTCTAAACTTGTGCACAAGCCCGACGCAGTATCAATCCAGCACCGAGGGACCGTCTTGTTTATTGATTTAAATTTAATAATACACTTTTATGTTTATGTGCAGACATGATAGTGTACACTGGTTGACAGGACAGAATGTACACGATACTGGTTTGATATAAACAATCAACTTGGTCCGCGGCCAATTCAATTACGCACGCCGCCGTTTAACATTGACAGAGATCCGAGCATGTTTTTTCTTCTTCTCAATGTGCAGATCACGACGGAATCGTGTGACAAATTCGTATCTAAAAATAAAAGTCGGTGCATCTTGTGTATTAATTTGTCATACACTGTTATATTGTCCGTCTGACGTGTACGGAACAGATGCCAGATTTGAAAACAAACAAGTCCGTTTAGGAGAGAAGATAAGTCATTTATAAAGAAAAAATAAACGCTTGAATTTTCATCATCTTTATCTGAGGTTGTATCATTAAACAACACTGTTTGATGCATAGAATTACCAATTTTAATTTTTCATAAATAAAATATAACTCGAGACACTTTTACAAACGTTTTTCTTTTACACCCATCGCCAATAATCAGAGTTAAAAATGTCTGATCTTCATGTTTTCTTGTTTCATTTATAATTGTATTGGTATATTTTTATATATTTGATCTTGTTGATTCACTGTTCCGATAGATTCGGTCGCTGTTGATTATCTGACCGTAGAAATAATTATTTTTCATAAAAACTCTAATCCAGAGACTCTATCTCCCCGACACGCCACTCCGGATGAGATTTAGAAGAAATATAAGGCGCTTGTCAATAAATCTTCTCAGTTATAGTTCGAATAATCAATTATTTCGAGACATGTAAACGTTAAGCCCGCTATTTGGAACAGACTCGAGTGAAAGAATGTTCGAAAGAGTGTTCAAACTAATTGTGAACGAAAATATGGAGAAATAAAACATATGTAATGTAACGAATGTATATGTAACGAACGGAACTCGGTTTTAAATTCAAATCATGTATTATTAGGTTGGTAGGAAAAGAATTGCGGTTTTTGTTTTATGAATTCTAAACTGATTTTTTTCAATTAAAGTGCAATTTCATCGTGGTCATATTAATATCATTTTGAAGTGCATTCTTCTGTTTGTGTTTCGGTGACAGCGACTTTGCTTTCATTATTAATTTTGTTTGAAATCGAGCTTTTGAATTAAATATGAAAAAGAAGCAAATAAAAGCATTTTTTATATGAGTTCAAAACGGACGGTAAAGCAGCAGAAACTGCTTGTAAACTAAACGTTGCTTTTGATGTGGGTATCACTTAAAACAGCCAGGATAGAAAAATATATATGAATGTGAAGGCCATAAACCGCAATTATTTCTCTATCAACCTAATACTTAAAAGAATATCTGTTGCTCACAAAAACAATTACATCGGGAACGAGGAGGCCATCCGAAACGTTTTTTACACATCAGGCCGCAGAGCTCGTCCCCTTCTCCTGGCACGGTGCGGAACCGTGATCAAAAAGTGAAATTATATAATTTGTCCGTCAATTTTTCACACAGTAAATTACACACCGGCTCCACGAACAAAACGAACAACGAATCGACGATAATATTCTTCGACCAGTGGCATCAAACACTTGTATACTTGATTTCACTACAGGTATGCGACCTTGACCCTGCCTCAATTAAACACATATCACACTTTCATCTTGTACGGACCTGAAGCATGTGTTGGATTAAGAAAGGATTTGTATACGAGAAAAGAGAGAGATAGAGATAAATATGTACGAATATAAAAACAAAACGATCAGATATGAATAGGCGAATTAGTATATGACATGTGTTTTAGATAATTGTCGGATACATCATCAGTATTTATGGTAGTTCGTTATGCAAATAGAAGAGTGCGATTCGATCGACTGATTTTATTTCTGTCGAAACTAATTCGTTCTATTATATTTACACATCTGTAAAACACACAACGACGTATTAAAAAAAGCATACAATCCGCAGCGCAAATAAATATATCAGTCCGGTCAATTGAACAGCAGAAGCAACAGAGCGTCGACAGTGGTCGGCTAGTTTGTCAAATTGGAACGCAAATACACGTTTATATACATAAATATATAAATATAAATGGGGGGTGGGCCGTTGCACGGGCACAGGACATAAAGTGACCGTGACGTAAAGTCGCATTTTTCATTCGAAAGCGCAGTGCAACTATGTGGGTCGTTTGACAAGTATGGTAAAAGAGTTAAACGCTTATTTTTGAACGAAATCGATTTTATCTCTCGATGTAGTCTCTCCATTGAGGGCTGTATACACTTGGACCACCGAGCATCCTCATTCGAGGAAAATTTCTTCCCACCGAGCTAAATTTTCAAGTTTGGAAAGAGGAAGAAATCGCACGGAGCCAATTCCGGAGAACAGGGTGGATGAGGAAACAATTCAAAGCATAATTCGTCCAATTCTGCGACTCCGGCGGTCGATTTGTGGGACGGCGCGTTGTTTTTGTGAAAAGCCACTTTTTTGTGCGCCAATCTTAACCGTTTTCGTTTCAGCTCTTCTTTCAAACAGTCCAATAATGTTTCATAATAGGATACTGTTATTATGTTTCCATTCGTTAAGTAGTCGATCAGGATGATTCCTTGGGAATCTCAAAAAATAGTGACTATCGACTTTCCAGCCCACAAAACAGTCTTCGCCTTTTTTAGGGCACTTCCACTACTTTGACTGCTGCTTCGACTCAAATGTGTAATGGTGGATCCATGTTTCATCCACGGCAAAAATGCCTGCTCGTTTTTTTCATTTCCGCGGCAACAGCTACAATGCTCGCTTCAAACATCTGTGAAACGTGAACAGCGAGTCGCTTCTGGCCGTAATTTCGCTTATGCTAGTTTGAAAAGCGACACTCGATACAGCCGCGACGTTACCAAACGAAAGTTGGCGCCGCACCATAGGAATTTACCGAACTTATCAAACGGCCCTCGTAATTTATGGCGTGTACGCGCATTACAATGTTATTGCATGCCGCGCATCATTTTTCACTATCATAATCATTATTCATAACATTATCATAATTGTGAACTGTTAGTTTATAATGAAAAATAATCGAACGCGCTACGCCAATGATTAATCGGTACTGAAAATGCGGCTCGTTCAGTGCAGAGTTACGGCTCTGTACATTAATAAACATAAATCTCGACAAGTACGTTATGCACTTGTAGTATTTTGTATGTATGAAGTGGTGGCGGCACTGGCGTCACTCGAAACGACACGGATTTTTTTTAATATCTCCCTCCAATGGACTGCACTGTCGAGTTTTCTTAAAGATGGAGAGTTTATTTATTTATTTATATATATAATTAAAAATCAGTCCTGTGCCGTCAATTTTATTCGTCAATTTATAACATTTGTATTAGCTTTAAAACCATGTTTAATTTTTTGATTTCAGATGGTCGGTTTCAGCTAGACAACAGTCACAATCGACTTCTCAAAAAAAAATAATAATCCCATCCTTCTGTCGGCGGACATGTCTCTTTTTTTTTAAATAATATTTTTGAATGTTTTTTCCAACAAAATGCTCTCAATAAATATACTTTTCATTTAAAAAAATCGTTTCATTATCACTTAAATTTCCAGAGAAAACAAATTCCGAATTTAAACCTTTTTTTCATGCCTCTGGGTAGGTGTGTAGCCCTTTAAAATGACAACCCAACACCAACACCCTTTTAAAAAGACTACACTCAAAGTATTAAAAAATATATTTCTAGACTATATTGTACACCGGTTAAAAACATGAACAGACTAAGACATCTGTTTCGATATTACTTTCGAAATAAATAAATATATATACAGAAACTGTCTAACATTTATATAAAAATAGACGGATACAATCAGATATATTTGAATTTCATTCTAACATACGATTTTACACGCGACCTTTAAATAGAAAATCCGTATACAAGTAGAAATACTCGAACCATATTCGAATTGTGAATAGAAATGATTACCTTTCAGCTGAACTGTCTATCGAATTTCCATTTTTATATATATAATTAACACCTTAGCACTGCTCACCTGTAAAAGAGAAAAAAGCATATTATTAAAAACGGTATTTGAAAAAAGATACAAATAACATTATTATCATGCAATATAAATATCGTTTCAAGTAATACATATCTTTGTACACATCCAAATATATATATATATATATATATATATATATATATATATATATATATATATATATATATATATATACAAATATATGTGTAAATTATGAGCTGGTGTAGCAAACATATGCAGACCTTCTGTAATGTCAAACTGCACACATTTATTAATTTAATGATAAGTATATTTTATTTAATAATGATCAATTTCAGATCCTATTTTGAATTGTACTGCAGACTAACAAATATTTTAACCGATACTGATTGTTGACAGCGCGAGAGACAGATGAAACTCGTCAATATTCACAGGCCTGCTTCGATAGATGAAATACTTATCGTATGCACTGGCCAATTGAGATAGATAGAATTTGTATCGTATGCACTGGCCTGCTACGATTTTAAAGTAATTTTTACTTCTGATACTGAATACTGATACGCGGGTCTTAATAATATATATATATATATAAAGAATATACATATAATATACATAGAATATACATAGAATATATATATATACATCTATCTGAAACATTTCAACAGCACGCAGACATTTTTATCAAACGCATATGAAATGGAAATGTTTATGCGTCATCATACACCCTCCCCCTCCCATCTACTTCTCATATAATAACAAGTTGTCAACGCCAGTTTCTTAAGACACTGATATTAATGAACTATGTATGAATTCCTGTGAAATAGCGAGGGAGTCGAAGAGGCCGCCTGTATAATTAGAGACAGAACGTTCCGTCGACTACCAGTCTATCCAGATGTATGCACTGAACATCACCACATACACGCGGATTCGTGTTCACAGGGTTTATTTTTACAGGCGTCGAGAGAAACGGCAGTTCCCGGAATACGGAATGCAACGCTGGATGATTAACAGGGCGTGCATTTTTTTTATAGATTTGATGGAGGATTTGTACAGACAGGATTTGTTGGATCCTTTAAGGAAGGTTTCGAATATGACATAGAAACTGTATTGGATAAGAAGTGTTTTTTTTATCAATTTTGATAAACTGTCGAGTCACAATTTAGTTATGGCACTGTGGTTAAATTCATATTCGAAAATTAATCTGTCTCGCGCCTCTACGAACGATTTTTCTGATCGAAAAACGATTATTGATCGTTTTCTGAGTGTCGCTTATCAGTATTTCGTGAACGATGACGTTTATCTGAACGTCAACAATCTTTATTAATTTTATACAATATATAAGATCATTATTGATCGTTTTTGATTGTCACTGAAGTGGACTTCGATGACTTTTCCATCATTCTCATATCATTAATGTATAAAGAGATTCGGAAACTTTGAAACAGAATACTTTTTGTTCTTGTCGTTTAGGTCATCCTTTGAATATGTTCTACAGCCAGTTTTATATATTGACTTTTCATACAGATACTTGGATAACTACCGAAACATATTTTCTACAATCAGTTTTCTGTGTTGACATTTACAAGTAGATAATTGTATATCTATCTAAGTATATTTTCTGCAACCAGTTTTGTGTATTGACATCTTCTGGTAGATACTTGAATGTGTCTGCAAATAGTAATCAAAAATGATCAATGATCATCTACTGAACATTAAACTGCAGTTGCAATTCATAAATTGTGCCGCATGTCAATAATGTAAACAAAGCGTACGCTTATGACAAAAATCTAGATTATAAAGACGGTTTACTATTCGCATATTAAATTTGAAGGTTTGTTCTTAGGACACACACACCACACATCTTTATGAAAACTGTACGTTGACGTATGTTAAATGTTTGAATAATAATTGGGCGCGACGGAGCTTGTAAATGGGACAAGTGTGGTGTTAAGGTTTTAAATAATAAGAGCGGCGATACATAAAACCGATTGCACGCAATTAATTCTGAAATACTTGCGAGTGGATAAAGCTTGAACAGGAAGTGCGATTAGAAAAACATTTATGGACGTCCGAGGTCGGTATATATTTCATTTAGACCAGAACTATCCGTGAATAGATTGAAAATTAATTAAGATTAAGAATTGAAAAGTAATTAAGGTCAATTAGAATTAACCCTTTCGCTACGATGTCCGCATTTGCGTTCATAAGAAAAACGGTAATGTACAGTTGTTCCTCTATCAGAATAACAAGTAATTATAGAACGTACCGATCGTTGATTGAAATTACATCGAGCGTACATCATATGACGGAATGAGAACGAAACATGTACCGAAAAGTAATTTAAAATGATATGCGTGTCGATTTGTCCGTTAGGCGTATCCGAACGGCTGATTCAATGATTTATCTCATTAACTGAAACGTTCGATATCTAACGGACACACAGCAGGTACGTTCGACGACAGGCCGATGCACAAATATCTCGGCGAGTGATCGATTGTTGAACGCTGTTTGAAAAATATTAATATGATTCAATCGGATAATCGAGAATGAAATGAAATGAAAAGAGAGTTGATTTCTGTTTAGACTTGTAAGTGAATCGAAATTACATTTAGTTTATTGTCAGTAATCTTGTCAATGGATCGTCCAGGTGTCGTTCTTTCTTTTAGATAAATTGCGTTTCTATCTCTCATTGTCAGCTTCAGTACGTGTATCGTCTTCAGACTGATTTTATATAAAACATTTATTAAGTAATCTGAAATTAAAATTCCATATAGCCCTTATATATGGAATTTTAATTGCCTGTTTCTTCACATTGAGATCAATACTTTCTTTATTTTCCATGTGGAAAAAAAAATTGACCACGAGGAGAAAAACCAATCAATCTAACTCCTATACAGTCCTTATATATAGAAATAAGAAAAAAATCTTGATAATCAATCAACTGTTCCTTTCGATACATATATATATATACATATATATATGTACATATATATATATATATATATATATATATATATATGTATATATATATATATATATGTATATATATATATATATATATATATAGGTAGTTAGATATATGATAAATAAATGAAAGGTAAATGATAAAGAGGTAGATTGATAGATAGATGATAAAGAGGTAGATGATAGATAGATGATATAGATAAGGAAATAGTTAAATAGATAAATTATAGACAAATAGATGAATGATAGATAGATAAATAGATAGCTAGGTGATAAAGAGATAGATGATAGGTATATATATGATAAATAGATAAAGATAAACGATAGAGGTAGAGAGATAGATAGATATGTAGATAGATAGATTATAGATAAATAGATAGATGAAAGATTGATAGATAGCTAGATGATAAAGAGATAGATTATAGGTAGATAGATGAAAAATAGATGGAAGATAGATGATATAGATAAAGAAATAGATAGATAGATTATATACAGATATAGGATAGATAGATAGATAATAGATAGATAGATAGATAATAAAGAGATAGATTATAGATAAATATATGATAGACAGATGAAAGAAAAATGATACAGATAGATAGATAGGTAGGTATGTAGATAGATTATAGATAAATAGATAGATGAAAGATAGATAGATAGATAGATAATAAAGAGATAGATGATAGGTAGATAAAAGATAGATGATAGAGAGATAGAGAATTTCAAGTGTCTCAGGGTATGTCTTTATAAAATTGAGAATGTAAAAAATGACGCACCAAACTTTGATTGAAAAGAAAATAAATGTAGTGGAGAAAAGTGCGCGCGTGGATGTCCACACATTTGTGTACAAAATAATTGCGCATGTAAACGATTCAATCAGACCGAAACCTCGTCGCCGCCCCTCTTCGAAAACGCACACACAACACAGCACATAACATAGTACGAAAAAAAAAATGATCGACGTCGTGCTCGACCGTCTCCGTTATCCATTCATGCACGGCTTCGTCGATAAATCATTTTCGAACGGTAGGTTTAATAGCGAATTCGAGTAATTCGTATTTAATTTTGATGGCGATCCGCGAGCGAAAAAAAAATGATTAATCGCGAAATTAACGAAGCGTGATTCCTCAATTCAGTTCATTCATAGCTAATCGAGTCTATTCACACAGGTCGCCTTTTTGTCAAGGTATCGGTTTATATAGAGCATTGTTACGTGACTGTCATTGTTTTCGTATTATTTTTTTTACAGCGTCCATTATCGAAAATTCATTACGGACATTCCTCTCACTTTTTTCGTTATCAATCGATTCAGGTGCATCGTCATGAAATGTGATTACACGTATTGTGCGCTCGTCGGGAATTGTTTTTGTCGACGCGCGATCAATGTTTGATTGATTTATGTATCTAAATTACACACACACACATATATATATATATATATATATGTACTGCCTTTAAAATTTCCTGACTGATTTAATTAATAATAAAAACCTGTCTTTATCTATTAAATGTGTGCAGAAGTTTCAGTCTTGCATTTTTCAAGATTTACAAGCATTATTAGATGAAAATTCGTTGGAGGCACAAAAACTAAGTACTCACAGAACCAGTGGCGTACTCAGAATTTAATCTTGGAGAGAATCGAGTTGAAAGAATAGAAAATATTTTAATGTGAATATAATAAAGTTTGTTAGATGATTATAAAAATTTATTTAAATCCTTAAGCGTTTAGTTTTATTTTGAGAATGTGCACTGGTGTTCTCAATTATTTCTATGCGATGGCGGGCATACTCGACGAAAACACAGTAAATGCACTTGCTGTAATATTACAAGACAAACAAAATATTTATGTCTTAACCCCTTAAGCGTTTTGTTTTATTTCGGGTATGTGCACACTGATGTGCTCAATTATTTCTAGGCGATGACGGGTATACTCGACGAAAACAAAGTATAAATGGATTTGCTGTAAGATTGAGTTAAATTATAAAACAAAATGATTTTTTTTCGGTCGTTTCTTTGGAAACATTTTTTAATTTTATCGGTAAGTAATTCACAAATCGTATTTCATTACTGTTTGGCATCTATTTTTTTAATCTTGAATGTTGTTTCAAATCCAGGCGACTTTCCAAATATTTCTCGGCATATAAATTAGTTTACTCTGCTATCATGTTCAGTAAGGCATAATCTAAAAGTTGTTCCATATAGAACACACATTTGGTATTCGACGAATGGGGAATAGTGGGATTTGGGCCAGGATGAGCAGTAAATTTAAACGGTGCCCGCTCTCCATCTCCAATATTCCATTGTATTTTTGAATTTTTATTTTCTTTATCTGGTTCATTACCTTCTCCATCCTCATCACTACTTCCATGAAAAGACGTTGAAATTACTGATATTCTTCACTGTGTCTTTGTATATAAAACTTTGTAAAATAAAACTTTGTTACTATTGTAAATAAAAATAATCAGTTTTATAAGAATCGAATTTATAAATTATCTCCTCGCTGCGAAAGGGTTGTTCAATGCGAAGGCGGATATTTCGATGAATAAAGTTATTTTATGTAAAAATACACAAGTGTTTTTTTCTCGATTGAAAAACGGCAGAACTTTCTTGGTTACCTGATATATATATATATATATATATATATATATATATATATATATATATATATATATGTATATACATAAACTGATATAGACACATACACACGACACATACACACACACACACACACACACAATAATGGGTGTAGTGCAAGATATAAATGTTCACCGTAGGTGGTTTCATAAACTAAAAAGTGCTGTTCACAATTTTCACCACGATAATCGCCGTGTCAAAAGAATAATGATGTCTATTATGTCAGCCATTTAAGTAATGACCCTAGTAATTTTCTTTAATAAGAATTTATGGGAAAATTGGACGCGCCAATAATGAACTGAGAAATTATGAATGAAACACGTTAATATTATGGTTATCGGCTTTATTCTGTTTCAACGGTTAAAACGCTTCGCTGCCACTTCGGGAACGTCGTTTATCTTTCGGATATTACATTATTTATCCATCCATTTATATCATATATATATATATATATATATATATATATATATATATATATATATATATATATATATAAGAGAAAAAAAGTAATAAAGCGTGTCGGTCGAGAATGATGAAATGTTTCGAAAAGAACTGTTAATAAATATTTGTTATGGTTGATATTTGCGTGCAGAGGATTTAGTGTTCGTAGCGTTTTAATAAAATCGTCAGTTTTATGGATAAAGGGACATGGGCAGTGTTCTTTTTTTGTGACCGTTTGCGCTGTTGCTTATCATGATATGAAGGAGGGAGCCATCGACGTGGTTACCGTCCTGGGAGTCGTTAGAGACCCGATAACCAGTATATGACATGAAAGTAAAAAATAAATGAACCGTGGAACTGCAACATAGAAGTTAAACGTGCAATAGCGCGTTTAACTTCACTTTGAATTGTTTCACTTGTGTGAGCAGTGTTGATCAATATTTTTTTTATATTGCTAAGGTGCGCCTTGAGGTACGGGTCGTCGATATTCGAAGAAGGCAACAAATTCAAATCATTTTTCTTGTCTTCGAGCTCGCAGTTCTCTGTTTTCTTCCGTTTATCTATTGATAACTGCGAAGGTGCGACCCGATGAATCAGACCGTCGATTATATTAATCGGAGACAGTGGCGTGACTAGACCCCGAGCAAACAGAACAGAAAAAAGAAACAGAACCCCAAGCTCTCGGCGCCGTCTATTTTTTAATTTGTTAAAAAATGAAAATGTGAATATCTAGTATATGGTTTAAATAACTGTTATATTCAGTAGTCTGGTAGAAAAATAACTGCGGTTTTTGTTTTCTGAATTCTAACCTTAATTTTTTTCAATCAAAGTGTCGAGTGTTTTTTCCCTCTGAGTTTGTTTACAATAAAAAAGAAAAAAAACATTCAATCGACTGCCATTATTCCGGTGCACTTGGAGATGTCCAGCGCGCGGATCTTCCTTTATTCGGTGGATAAACGTGTTTTATTGCATTATGTCGGTCGAAAAATAATTGCGGTTCACGATTTTCCAGTTCGTATACATTTTTCTATCATGGCTGCGTTAAGTGAAAATATGAAATTTTAATACATGGATTGAATGGCTGGATGTTTATTAAGTTGGTAGGAAAATAATTGCGATTTTTATTTTCTGAATTCGGATCTCAATTTTTTTCAATGAAAGTGTCATTTCATCGTGTTCATGTTAATATCATTTTAAAATGCATTTTTCTGTTTGTGTTTCGGTGACAAACGAGACTCTCCGCCGTATCACTAAAGCATCAACATTTTTCCGATCAAAAATGTTCACTGTAATCTATCGATTGTTTCTTATACGCATTTAGATAATTAATTTCACAGGTAGGCAAGTGATCCGTTTCCATCTTCATCTTTTCTCCAGTCTCGCGGCGGCGACACTTTCTAAAAACGCACATTTGTTATTCCAATTTTATGAACTAATCCTTCAAGAACTTCTTTATTAGTCAATATATATTTTTTTCACTTGTGCACACCACGAATTTTATGACTGAAATTTTCTAACTTTCAGAAAATTCTCTCTCTCTCTCTCTATACATAAACGTGCAGTGTGTGTATGTAAATATAAAAATGTTGTATTTCCATAATTTAATAATGTCTTTCCGAGTTGTATAAATTTTTTAACACAATAATAAATTTAAGCGAAGTGTATACGTGTGTGTGTATATGTGTGTGTGTGTACATAGTGATGCGAAAAGATGTCCCACACAGCTTGTTTATAAAACACGAACTTTGTCTGCTGCATAGAAAGTTTCGTATTTATATTTTATTATTAAAACATAGTTTGAAAAACCGTTAACGGTTCGCCATTCTCGGTGGGTTTTTATGAAAATATGACTTATTTTCAAGCCCGTATATATATATATATATATATATATATATATATATATATATATATATATATATATATATATATACGTATATGTATATGTTCCGGTAAAAATGACAGTGGGCTAAATCAAAAAATTGAAAAATTGATATTATGAATTACTTTATATTAAAATTATTTATATTTTAATAATCTAGAGGAACTTGGAAAAAAAATAAAAAATATACCGTTTAATGATTTTGCAAAGTTGGTCGATAAACATAATTCTGTTTTTGTTCATTTTGTTAATGAGCTAAGTCTCTGACTTTTCGGTATGCTCTGTTTTTCTGAAAAAATGCATGTACCTATCTGATTTTTCTATAAAACTATATTCATTTTCAAGATAAATAACTGTTAAGTTAAGTCAACTTCTTTGCTAAAAGCACTGAAACGGACAATTATATTGTTATTAATAAACAAAATCTCTAGAGAAATCAATTATAAAGAGAACGAAAAGTATTAAGAGAGAATCTGTTTGTTGATTGAAAATACAATGGAACAGATTTCGAAAAGGTGCCCCTTATCGGATGTTTTGCAACACATTTTAGCAAAATTACTATGTTACCACTGTACAAAACTTCAAGACCTGTGTCAAGAGAGAAATATAGAGATATGATGAGTTTACTGCCTTACATACCTCCTATTCACCATAAATACTTCACTATGCTAAGTGTAAAGGTGAAATAAGATTGAAACATGAATAAGTTTGTTATTAGTTATCATGACGAAGTAATTTAATTTTTATACTTGTTCATTTATAAACTCATTATAATGTCACTGAAATTATTTCTTAATTAACTCAATTATTCGTTCACTTACATGTCTTCATTTTAATTATTATTTTTTACATCAAAAAATACATTTCAGCAGAGCCGACTTCAATTAAAATATAAATTGAAAATTGCTACTATTTATATTTTTCATAATTCGTTATTACTGAAAGTGGTATAAGTCCATTTGTAGCTAACAAATCGTTTATTTTCTTTAACGTTACTATTAATGCATAATAAAATTTAACAAGTCTATAGTTATAAAAACATTACCCGAATTGATCGACGTTTGCCAATATTTTTAAGTTGATTCAGACGCAACCCCTTAAATATCTCAATGTATGAATAAATGGACTTGTACCACTTTCAAAAACAACGGCTCATATATATATATATATATATATATATATATATATATATATATATATATATATAAAACACATCTATGTTAATTAACAAACCAATAAAAACATAAACATCCATTCCGATTACCATAAAACGACCAACAACAACAATAAAATACTTTGTGTACCTAATCGCCGTCGAATTTAATCATAACATCCCCATTAAATAAACAAACAAACCACCGAACCATCGATACGACGTACTGTTAGATGTGGAAACGATTAGAGCGCACAGGATGAAAACGCCCGTTTCCGGTCTTCTTTAAAAGCGTCCATCACCGTCTCGACCGATTTTTTCACGTCGTGCAACAGCAAAAAAAAAAACAGGAAGTGGAAAAGGAACGACACGGCGTTTACATGTGCTCTGGATAGACAAGCGGGGACGGTGTAGGCGGCCAACACTAAGTACAGATTGCTGTCATTACCGCAGACTGACGATATCCGGCCGAGGGCCAACACCCTAATGTCGTGATTAACGCTTCTACTACTTGTGCGAGCGAATCGGTGCGAAACGGCGTAGCGCCTGTCTCGGTACGTCCGTTTTTTTTTTTTTTTTTAAAGAAGATTCATGCTGTGTAGGGGATGTGTGTGTGTGTGTGTTTATTTGTGTGCGGTTTCGGATAAACAGTTTAAAAATACGAGGCCGGTCCCAATGTCTTACGCTGCCTTTTAATTAGTTCTGTGTGATGTGCACTCGAAACGAAAATAATTAAGTGCTGTGCACGAGGAACAGTCATTATCGATAATTAGGTATAAAGATCAATGAGAAAATTACAAAACCATTAACATAACAGAGTTCTATTCATGTATACATTTATATACGTTGATTCGATTCAGGCTCCCACATGAAAGTATTAAAAAAGAAACGCAAAAATTAAAAAAACTCAATTGTCGTTGAAAGCGGTTAAAACCCAAAAAAATTTTAAATTTTGTTGCAACGATTGTATTTCTTATAATTTAAGGGCACAATACAATTAATTATTTGAAATTTGATACGGTTGGTTGACTGATTCATGGCTGTGTAATAAATAATGCAAAAAATATGTCTTAGGAATAAAATGAATTTTGTAGATAGTTTTGTGATCGATGATTCAATTTTTTTTAATAAAAGCAATATCGAGACGACATCTTTAATTTTATTATACGAATATATACACAAAGATTTAATTCGCACATAGAATTAATGATTCGCCGACCCTCTGTTCGATTTTATTACGGTTTTGATACGTTGCGGCATGGAATTCACTGATTCTTCCTGATTCTTAGAAATGTCACATGTTGACGGGCCGACATTCGCTAAACTAAAGATTTCTATTTTTTTCTTCAGAGATATTTCCATGAAATCTGTCACCAATCCTCCGTTCCACGCTTTCTCTAACTCTGATCTCAATTTATTTATTCTACATCTGTTCCTTATATTTTATTACAGCCCAGATATTTTCTATTGGGTTGAGATCAGGACTATTCCTGTCCATGGCCGTGTCGTAATACATATTTTGACATTGTCATTTCTTAAGAGCTCCAATCACACCTTCCACTTTGAAATTTCAAATGTAACAATCATTTCTAAATCAAATCAAAATCAAAAATAATTTTATTGTGGCGAGTTCATTGTTGCAGCGTCGCATGCACCTGTACGTTGGACGGAAAATTGAGGGTTTGGTCTTTTAAGCCGGTTTTGAAAGGAGGCTTTCACTTCAGGAAATGGGTATAGGCTGTGGTTTGAAGTTTGTATTCCGGAAAATTTTTTCAAAAGACCAGAGAGTAATTTTTGTTTTTTTTTTGACGAGTTTTAGTTTAGCTGGCAGTGTTTATAGATCTCTGTAATCATGTGGTTGATCTGTCGTTCCTGGGGATTAAATCCCTTTAAGACTAGACTGTAACATTATGTGGTTTTATCATTTGTCATAATCTTGACTGCTGTCTAGGAAAATTTTCAAAAAACCTAGTTAACCTCATTCAAGTCATTTCTGTGAACGGCATGCGCAATTAACAGAGCGATAGTGAACAACACAGGTAATTCATTTTTTTGTCTGTTAGCGACATAAAACCATAGTATTAAGGGTGAACCACTTTCAATGACCGTGACTGTATATACGGTATATATATATATATATATATATATATATATATATATATATATACATATAAATTGTGATATTGCCTTTCATCATTGAATCCAACTTCACTAATGACAAAAGTCATATAATAAGATAATGAACGATTCTCGGAACGCGACTGAAAAAGGTAGACATTTTTAATATATATATTTTATTTCCGTTTAATTTCCTGACTCGTAATGAAGCCCGAAAAGAACATGAAAGAGAAACGAAATCGACGATAATTAATATGATTTTTAATTACGCGTTTCGTTCTCTTTGAGCAGAGGACGGACGACACGAATCGGGATGACATTGATTCCCGTCCGGGATGATTTACATGACAGCGTTCCGAGACCGAAAGGAATCTACGGTGCGCTGGTTGAATTTTCTTGATTATTATTACATTATATATATATATATATATATATATATATATATATATATATATGATTCAATACTGTTGTGTCTTTTTTTGAAAGTGTATTGAATTATTGAGAAATATTTGTGGGTAATAGAGTTGAATTTTAATGATTTTTATAGTAGATAGATTTTTCTATACACTGGTGTTTTGAACTAGCATAAACAACAATCGATTAATCCTAATCATTCGTTTATTGATCAGAAAAAATATTGTTTGTAAGATGAGATGAGAAACAATTTGTGAAAAGAATATGAAACTATGATTCCTTGAATAGACTTGGTTGCTATAAAAATTGGAATAGATATTTGATTTCAGTATAAAAAAAAGAAAAACCATAAAGGTCTTCTAATTTATCATGCGATAGAAAAAACTGTTTCATTATTATCTAATCTAATCAATTAAAGAGGATTAGTTTTTAAATCACCACTTTCGATAGAAGAACAGCCGTTTCTTTCAACTCACTCGTTTATTAATCGATGTGTAATCCGTGTAGGTTTTAACCCGATTTAGTATACGAGCCGTTTCCTTTTCTAAGTCAGTTTTCACTTTTATCGGTCCATCTGTTCAAATGTATTTGAAAAATGAGAGTAAATAAAATTGTATTACTTCAAATCAAAGTATTCTTGTAAATAGAATACCTGTATAAATAAACTGATTCGAAATGTGCGATTGGGATTTTTAAAAATTCGTTTCTGGTTCAAACAGAACACACGTTTTGTTCGTCCTATGTATCTATAAAATAAAGGCGTATATGCTGTCTAATCTCAAGAAAATCTCAACGAGAGATTGAAAAATAACTCTAAATCTTATTATAACGTTAAGTGGTTTGACTGATTTCACTTTCATAAATTCGTTCTGCATCCTATTGCAAATCGCATGATTTTTTCTGTTTAAAAGTCTATAATATTAGGTTGGTAGGAATATAATTGCGGTTTGTGATCATCAAATTTATATACATTTTTCTCAGCAATCGAATTAATTTTATTAATCAAGATAAGCCTCATTGGATTCGACACATTTTTGGCAATTAATGACATGTTTGTTTAATCATGTGATGTAGAATCCGGAGTTTTCGAGTTGATAAAATCTTGAAAAACACTTTCGACAGCGGCTTGGATGTTGAAGACTTTAAGAAGTCGTCGAAATATTTTTTCCTAGCTGTTTTAAGCGGTCCAAAACTGTTGGATGGCAAACACCTAACTTTTGTGCGAGCTCTCGAATTGTGTGTGATTCTGATTCAACTTACATCATCAGTTGGTCGTTATGTACTGAAGAAAGGTGCTCCAATTGAATGAAGATCCATATACTTTCAATACTAAAAATTTCAGTACTAAAATATGAAAGTTTAAACCAGAAATGAATTTAAAAAATCCCACTCACTTAAAGCAGCTATGATAGAAAAATGTATACGAACTTGAAGGTCGCGAACCGCAATTATTTTACTATCGACCTAATAAATACCCATCCATTTAATCCATATACTAAAATTTCATATTTTCACTTGAAGTATCTATGATAGAAAAATATATACGAACTGGAAGGTCGTGAACCGCAATTATTTTCCTACCGACCTAACCGACCATCCGCCGAATAAAGGACATCTCCCAGGCGTCGGAATAATGGCCGTCGATTGAATGTTGTTTTTTTTTTCTTTTTTTTTGTAAACAGACGTCGGTGGGGAAAAACCGTTCCTGTTTTCCGCGCCGTCCTTAAATATTTCCGTCGCTCGATTTAATACATTAAGTGCGAACATATTGCGCTATAAACGAGTGGAGAGATTAAAATAAATGTCACGGATAATTAATGTGTATTTATACAGAAAATGGACGCATCCGGTTGGCGAAAAGACGCTCGTACACACACACACACACACACAGAGAGAGAGAGAGAGAGAGAGAGAACAAACGTACGGACGATACAGCACGGGGAAGAAACAAATTGCATATAATTTTAAACTTTCGAGACGGCGTGAAACCTTTCTTGCGAATTACACATTAGTTAATTAATCTTAAACATAGTGATTTACACAAATGACTCACTTGTGTTTTGCACAGAATTGTCTGAATCCAGCGCACGATTGTACAACTCCTCTTTACCTTTTGTACAACTCAAAAGCTTTATTCATACATACACACACACACACATATATATATATATATATATATATATATATGTATATGCATCTCGAATTGAAGAAAATTAGTTAAATTAAGCTGAGAGCTTATTAAATACTTAACCGGAGTGGAGCACTTGAGAAAATTACTTACTCCGTTATAGCCAGTGTTGCTCTGACGGAGAGCGATTTTTTCGGTAGCGTTCCCTCTGTGTATGCGTGCGCGTACACGTTCCCTTCCTACCGTTCTTGTTCTTTTTTTTAATCCGAATTAATACGTTCGGATTTATGAAAGTCTCCGTCGGAACGGTTACGAACTTAACACCGATATATTCAATTATCTCGGCTGCTCACCTCGCTGCAAATTAGCACGGCCGGCCGACCGCCCTGCGCATTCCGTAAATTGAATTTGAATTGGCGTTTTTATCGTTTCGCAGAATGGCGTAACGGAAAAATTGAATGCCGTGGTGTTTTTCTCTCGTGCTATCGAATGTATGAGGAGTGGCAAGCTCATTCACGGATCGGCGCCGGAACGCTGGAGTCGCGTGAAATTGAACCGAAAGTAAAGCGGCATATATTAGTTCACGGTTTTTATCGATAGATCGCGGCCAGTGCGGAGATCGGACAGCTGTCGGTTCCTGAGCAGGGTGGAGCACACACGAGCTCCCTGTTTCTGTCACATGGAGCGGCGAGTGAATATGAAATTTCAGCGTGAATTAGAGGAAACGAAAGCGGCAAAAAGCTACCTTCTGAGATTTTACTGAACGTTTGTTCTCAATGCACATATTTTATTTGAAACCGTGACCAAAAAAAATATCCATTACGAAATTTCTACGGAAAGAAATTGTGGCTTCATCTTACAGGCTACCCGGATGGATAAATCAGAAGTTGCACTATTATAAAAAAAAACACACAAAATTCCCGTCACAACGAAAAGATGGAAAGGTGTCTGAAGTTAGAAAATGCTGTGATAATAATTTATAATATAGGGTTATTATTTATAAAATTTTATATTGTCAATCGCCGGTGACCGACGCGGTCCAACAGGGGTCTACTGTCTGTCATCGGTCATCGACGTGGCGTTTAACGTGTTAAAGTAAAGAGAGATTACTTTGAATAAATACCAAACATTTTTCCTGTTACTTAAATTGTGTTTTGTGTTAAATTTGTGTTTTGTGTCAGGGAAGATAACATTGTGGAGGATTATATATATATATATATATATATATATATATATATATATATATATATTTGTGTGTGTGTGGTAGGGAGGTTAAATTTGTGATTGTGTTGTGTTCTGTGTTATTGTTCCATTGTTATGTTTTGTGTTAAATTTGTGTTTCTTTTCATTGTGCCAATGAAAAGAAACACAAACCTTACACATTGAATGTTTTGTGCATTTCGACTGAGATGCCATCATCGCCAGTGCGTTGAAATATAGACAAATCCGATTATCGCACTTAAAAAAAAATACATATAAAAAATAGGCGACAAAGTGTCATCACTCGCACATGTTTATGCACCGCACGGTTATTTCAATTCCCTTATAATTACCAAACATGTCGGGTTTAATGAACGATTTTACATGCAGGCCATGTTTGTTCCAACGTACTCGTATGAATCAATGAACAGTTATCTAGACTAGTTGGAGCTACATGGAGGCATATATTAAATTACAATTTTCAAACCGCAGTGTTTAACGCCTACGGCCGCTCATAAATGTCGCTCGGCGACCTCAAACGTTTTTTTTTTTTAAAAAAAATGCATCTAGTGTTATCTTCCGCGCTTAATGATAATTGTATGCCTGTGTTTGGAAATTTTATTATAATCGTTATCGGCGAAGTTATGTCGAGTACAGTTACACAGAAGTAAATATTGTTAATATCGAGCGAGCAGCATGATGGAAACAATAAACGTTCGCGTAACGACGTTTTAAATATCTCTTGGAACGAGTTTGTAATGAAACGAGAGTTCGTGTTCATTAGAAACGTTCCGACGAAAATTGTACAGTTATTATATCAGATGACTAGGTGTAATAAGTTCGTTTTTATCGTGCGCACTCCTTTGAATCGTCTGAATTTTTGTACGATGAATTGAACAGGAAACGGTTACAATATAGGTCCGACACTCGGGCTAAATTCACTTTCATAAATGAATATTCGTCCTTTGCATCCACGGTTCTCTAATCAAACATGTTCAATCGATCGTTAGTCATTATTTATGTTTGTTGTCTATACGAATTTTGAAAATGGTGTGGGAAAGGACAGGAAACTTTCGATGAAAATGTACAATTTCAGTTCGTTCAAAAAATATACATTTTTTAATCAAAAAATTGTTCAATAAATTATCGTTGTTTATACACATTTCGGCAGCGATGCTTCTATCATCAAAGCGCAATCAACAATACAAACAAATCTAATTAAATTCTAATTTTTCTAAGAACTATTTTAGGCGTATCAAATTTAACTTATAATATACCATGGGGATCTTCCCCCTTGCTGACTACGATAGCCGACTCCTGGGGGCTCCGCCTCAGTTCCCTTTGCTCGTACTGCATATATTCGCTCTCTCTCTCTCTATATATATATATACATACAGAGAGAGAGAAATTATATAGACATACTAAGAGACATCATAGAAGAATTATATAGACAAACTAACATATGAATACACATTATAATTATCTGGCAAGATATTCGGTTTTCCGAATAATTGGATTCTAGGTAATTGGAGTTCTACTCTCTCTCTCTCCCTCTCTCTCTTTATATATATATATATATTCTTATGTCTATATAAACATCCTCGCAGACATATTGCAACATAGTTGTTTTATATAATATATATATATATATATATATATATATATATATATAAAATCATTATATAAATCATCTACTTTGTAATATATCTGCGAGAATGAATATATAGACATATTAACAAATAAATATATATATATATATATATATATATATATATATTCATGTTAGTATGCTTATATAGTCACTCTCGCGGATATATCGCAACGTAATTGTTTTATAAAACAGCATATTTCGTTGTAGTTGCTATGATACTAATATCATAATTTTTCGAGAAAATTTCGTGTAACTTCGGATATCATCGTTAATAATAATTTAATATAAAATTTCTGCATGTTTTTTTTAAAAAAAAATTACCATTTTTTGAAATTTTACAGATTTATAACATATATATATATATGATGAATCAATTTAGATTTTTATATATAATAAAAAAAACGCAATAATGATAAAAAAAATAGCGCGGATGGCATTTGAACGATATAATCTTTCATACAAAATCTATTGAACTGAACTGAAATACTAAATAAAAAATAACAAGTTTTTTTTGTTAATTTCTCGCGTTTTTTTTAAATACATTCATGTGGAAGCCCAAATTGAATCACCTTATATAAATCCTGCGATCGACGATCAGTCGCACGCCAGCCAACATGCAAGGTCGTTGTGGTGTAAATACGAAAGCACGCAATAGATAAAACGTTTTCAGTATATATAAATTTTTTTACTCTCTTTCCGTGGAAGCCGCACAAACATAATACATTGAAACGAGCTACCGATGCCCGATCGTGAACCCGCAGTACGTGAGAAAAACGGCTATATCGCATTTGGCTTGCAGCGATTAGCAGATGGTGCAACCGGCTGTATTTATAATCCTTCGTGCCGCTCGGACATTGAGTTTAGTCGTCGAAGATGAGGATGTTCGGATTTCGTTGAATCTAAATTTATTAGGCGTGAATGTTAAGTCGGTGCGTTTGAATTGAATCAATCACAACTCTGTTTTTAATTAAAATATACTCTCGACGTTTTACTACTTTAAAGTGTGAGGCCTTAACATTTAAAGGAATCTATATATCATGGCCAAGCACTTGGCATAACGTCACGAAACGGTAGAGGACATATAGAGTCCGAAAACGATTTAAATCGTCATAAACAACAATCAATAATGATCCATAATCATTTATTTAACATTTATAATCTGTATTTTTATATGAATTCTGGTCTGAGTGGAGAAATTCGATTCTTAAAGTGCTATTTCAATATTTAAAAGTTAAAACTTCAAAATGAAAAATCATAATCGAAAATATTCAATAAATGTTTGTCGATAATTCAAATTTTGACAAAGATGCCATCATTCGCTCTGAGAATGATGGCATCTTCGTCGAAATTCACATTTTCGACAATCATTTATTGAATATTTTCGATTAGAAAGAAATTCTGATTTCTGGCGAGAGTGAAAAATGTATTTGTAAATGAATTATGATACTGTGATTCCACTTCATTCTTAGCTGATTGATAGAACCTGAAGATACGAATGAGAAGATTAAAAAAACGATTACAAATTAAAATGACGATTGTATTAGGCGTACCGATTAATTCGGTGCCTTTTTTTTATAGAAAACGAATATTATTTATAGAAAAACGGAACAAATATAAATCTTAAAAATATATCCCATTATTTTGTATAACTTTTCTCCATTTTTCGTGTAACTAACGAATCCTTAATCGAAAAAAACATGGTGGTTTTGAGTCAATCAAGTCGTCACTGTATTTTCGGACCTCTTACACTTTGAAGACTCCTTCAAGGAGTTTTCAAAATTGAACTGAAGATGGTTTACTTGTTAAAACCGGTCGCGGAGAATAGACTTGCAGCTGATCCTGTATGAAGAAGACCTCCCGGACAACACACGAACAGGATCACAGGTATAAAACATTACATGTTTACACTCTGAGGACGATGGCGTCGATATCGAAATGCTCATGATCAACAATTAAAAATGATCGATAATTAATTATTGAGCATTTTTTTATCAAAAAAAGTTTACAGTTTGCGAAACTTGTGTTTTTTTAAAAAACAAAAAAAGAAAAGGAAGTGTTTGAAAAGGAGAGAAATGAGGTTCGAATGATTGAGTTGTGTGTACATTAAATCTGATTTAACATATCTGATTAGATAGTAGAATATGATTAGGAATCGCGCGTGAATTCATTAGCAGCGTTTCATATCTATCCACCGCTACGAAATCAATTATGGAACAAACACGAGATAGCGAAACACATCAACGACCTTACACTACCACAAGGCGCATAACCGGACGAGTTAGCGTAGTGCAAGTCGATTCGACCAGTATATCCACTTAGATGAACGCTGTTCATTAAGAGAGGTGTATTTATAGATACATGGAGAGTTTGTATACAAATACGAGCCGGAGCGTGAGGACAACACTGATTTCGATCGATCGGAACATGTGGTCCCAGCTACTCAGATATAAACAATTCCGGTCGTACAGAATCGTTTCAACGCTGAAATATCAGTTTTCAAGAAAATTAAATTTGGACAAGTACAGTTTTCTATTACTGGACTTGCAGATCTGAGACTATGACTAAGGATTCACAAGTGGATTCGCTTTCATCTCGCAAACGATAAAATGTTTTTTCTGAGAAAAAGACTGTCAATAATCGTTGTTTATCATATTTCATTTTTGCTTGTGCGCATTTTGATAGCATTGCAATCATCTCCAGATCTTACACAAGTAGAAATCGAAAAAAAATAATTTGATAGATTTTTCAGTATATAAGGACGATAGCATCTCCATTGAACTTGCACACAACCAACAATAAAGAATGTCAATAATCATTTATTTAACAGACATTCTTTCTAAGTTGATATGAGATTCTAAAATGTGAAATCTATTGATATCTACCTCAAGATTTCACACTTGCCAAATCACAATCACTCAGATGATTCGAAAGGACAAAAACTATCAACGAAATTAAATGTATTCATTAAAAATTGAATCTTTAATTAATTTATCGAATAATATGAAAAAATCTATGAAAAATTAAATGTCTATTCGTTTACTTTCTGCGACTGTCCGATTTAACTGCCATAAGTGAATGAGTCACTCATCTCACAGATCGTAAAAGAAATATGTTTAATAAATGTTTGTCGATTCTTTATGTAAATTAAGTACAGAACAGCGCTCTGAGAATGAGATGTCTGCCCGTGTGCGGAAATTGAAAATCATCAGTTATTGAACGTTTTTAATTGGAAAAATTTGCACGGTTTGTGAGATAAGACAGGAGATCATTTGCGAAAAATCAATAGACATTTTTATAGTTATTCTAGTTTGTAATTCGAATAATACGTGGGTCGTTTGATAAGTATGGTAGAAAAGCAGGTTATACACCGTTTATTTTTTTTGGAAAAAATAAACGATTTTGTTTCTCAACATAGAGAGCTCTACATTTAATCCAGCGAGTCTGAAAAATACCCACTGATGACAGCTATGATATCCTCATTCGACGAGAACTTCTTCCCTAATTAGTGCAAATTTAACATTGCGACTGTCGATTTGTGGAACGGCGCGTTGTCTTTGTGAAAAAGCACTTTTTTATGCACCAATCTTGACCATTTTCGTTTCAGCTCTTCTTTCAAACAGTCCAATGATGTTGCATAATAGGATATTGTTATTAAGTTTCCATTTGTTAAGTATTCGATCAGGATGATTCCTTGAGAATATCAAAAAATAGTGGCCATCAACTTACCAGCCCACAAAACGGTCTTCGCCTTTTCCAAGACACTTCTATCAGTCGTTATCCGCTACTTTGCCTGCTACTTCGACTCAAATGTGTAGTGGTGGATCCATGCTTCATCCACGGAAAAAATGCCTGCTAGTTCTTTCTATTTCTGCGACAACAGCTACAATGCTCGCTTCAAACATCTGTAGAACGTGAACGACGTGTCGCTTCTGGCCGAAATTTCGCCTATGCTAGTTTGAAAAGCGACACTTGATAGCCGTGACGTTACCAAATGAATGGTGGTCTCCATATCATAGAAATTCACCAGACTTATCGAACGACCCCCGTACTATTAAGAAACGATACCAATTCTCGAAAAATAATTTTCGTTATGTATGTAATTCACAGCTGACATTTTTATCAAGCAGTGTTTGGCGTTTTCGACGAATTTTACTATTATATGTCTGAATTCGTCGACTCCCTGCAGTCCCTTCTGCTAGAGAGCACGTCCTCTGGGTGGCGAATAATGGGCCGTCCTAGGAAGGGTGATCCTGCCGGAAGGAGGACTCGTATATCAACAGGGACCCAATTCCATGGGGTATAGCCTGGCCACCCGTGTCTTAATGGGATAAATTTCTGGGGACCAGCTGTCCCACGGAAATGGGGCCTCCAACTCTAGGCTAATCATCCGCCTGGAGTACAACTGATTGAAAGTAGAACAAAGAAACCGGGAAATCGACGGATTAAACGAAGAAGACACGATACGAACAATAATTTACCAGTAGCAGAAATGGATGAAAGAGATGGACCGAAACCACTCCCATGCCGAAAGGCAGATAGAGAGAAACGAGAAAAAAAATAAATGCATCAGGCTAATCGGACGATTACTACTTTATTTAACATTAACAAATTCAAAATGGAATCGATCTGTAATTCACAAGGAGACATCAAATCCAATAAATCATTGATCGATTTGATTTATCATCAGAAGATGTACTGATGAACTCTCACTTCCATGAATATTCAATTCGAACACCATCAATTACATTCATATTGCACGTGCGTTTCTCTTAGAAAGCATGTGTGAATTATGATTGGAGCGACTCATAACATGTTTTCGTGTTGATATTTGAAAAAAAAATGTGAACATATTGTTTACATTTTTAGTCGGAGACATCGTACCACGCGCCGAATTATCAAAAAACATTTTCTACAAATCACATTAATATTAATCTTTCATTGCGAACGTGCGGATTTTCACTAAAAAGTTTCTAATTGTTCGCAACACTTTCGTTGGTTTCATATTCGATAATTTGATTCTAAAAAAAAAACACACTTTTACATTGTTAATATTAATTAGGTAGGAATCGAATTATGTTTTGATATATAAGATTGAAATTAAAGAGGATTGATTATATAGAAAAATAGTAAAATCAGTTTTTTTTATTTACATTACTTCATATCTAGGACGAGAATACTTGGCGCTACCTTCATGCACAGAGATGATATAAGGATCGTCGTTACTCGATACAGAAACTGACTATTCTCTCACTCTAGGAATTCTTGCCATCTGACTGGTTAAACGTTTTGAGAAACAACACATTTTAATAAATTAAAAAATATTCATACACCGAACGACAAGACCGAAAATAGAAAATGATAAATCGCAGACGGTATTACACACATACATCCATATACATACATATATATATATGTGTGTGTGTGTGTGTGTGTATCCCGTTACGAGTACGGGAAAAAAATGAAAAATGTTCCTCGATCGCCGCCCACACTATTAGAACATAAGGCGTGAAAGAACATTTAATAACCGACGCAATCATTATTTATCTTCTCGGTGTTGTGCGCCGATATTTACACGGCTCGTAATAATAAATATGAAACGGGGGTAAAAAAAATCCGTTCGTACGAACAATGAACGTGTACAGCGAGGATCATGTTTCCATCATGCATGTATTTTCAATTTAGATACGTATCAGTTAATTGTGTCTCAGCACGGTTCGTTAACAACGGACCGGACTGGCGGAAGGGCCGGGGCCCGCTTTTCAACGAACGAATTATACAAAAATCGCGAGATCGTTATAAAAAGGGACACGCGCGCACAGTCCCGTCGTACGAACCCACGTGTCGTGTGCACTGGCGTTTTAGTCGCCGTATCTGATTCGATGTGACAGTTTAATGTTCGTGTAGGTCATGTTTGGTGGACATTGTTCGGAACTTCGCGGATTCGTCGTCGAGATTAGGACGGGATACAGTTGCGACGCACAGAAATTTCAGTGCCGGGTCATTGTTATACTTGTTTGGAAACACCGGCGATCTATATTAATATCAAAACACAAACTATGATGGAGTTTAATATAAAACATTGTTATCGAAATCTCCATAAATTAGATGTAAATGTACATTCGGTACAATGAAACTGAATCAATCATAACTCTGTTTTAAATTAAAATCCTTGTTTGCCGTTTCAGCACATTGAAGTATCAGCATCGACATTTAAAAACGCCAAACAACTTGGCCAAGAAGTTGGCATAACCTTACATGACAGTTTGCGAACGCGATGGAGTCCGAAAACCAGCGTAGTAGGCTTTGCATACTTGTCGCATTCCAGTTGAATAAATGCGCCCGGAGTTACGAGAACGACTTGTTTAGCTTTGAGGGAAGATGTGACGGATGAAACATGCAAAGAATGTTGAAACAACAGAAGAGGTCCGAAAATAACTTCATCGACCGAAAGCTCCCATCGTTTTTCAGAGAAGTGATTCGTGAGTTACGTGACAGATATAAGAGAGTAATGCTACGAAAATCGAACAGTTCGGAATGATAGACAGAATTTGACTGAAATTCAATAGATTAAAATAATAAATAATAGCGTATAAATCATTCTGCATTCACTCGCGTCATTCAACCGCTCTACATCAAACACAAATGACCTCTCACCTTTCTCCGCCGATCCAAAGAGATGTCTCGACCACGTGCTCCCAATACCATGCACTGCACACACTTCAAATGCCATCCACTTTCATTTACTTTCACGGATCGTAGGATTATGTATAGAAAAAAAAATGTCAATTACCGATAGTCCGATGTGTATTTACCTATCGCAGTTAAACGAGTTGTAGCATGGAATGTAGGACGGATCACTCCGCGTCGAATTTAATAAAATAATAACAAGACCGGCCGCGGCGAAACAGTTTTTCAGTTCTCTGTCACGAAAACCGTCCGTATGTAAAACACTTACACGTTATAGTCACACGTTACGATATAATTTAATTGGTATTGTCCGAACGGTGTCAAGTGAAATACACAGGTGTAGATAAATAAATTTAACGATAAAACCGGGTAGACTGTCGTGCTGGAACTCCGAAATCCGACAGATGAAACGGACGAGACTTGCAGTTATGCACATGTTCACAGGCACTCTCGATCTAATGCCACGCTGAATGTGTAGGGTGTATTGTATTCTGTCATACGCGTCTATGTACCTATCACTTTATCCTTATCGATAGATGCATCGCTTACTTTGTAAGCGTTTGGTTTCGAATTATTTTTTAGAAGTGTTATGTAAGGAATAACACAATGAATTCTGTCTGTATAAAATATTAACGGTATGTGCAGAGTATAATGTGCAGTTTATAGCTGTTTCTAATACAATGCAATTATGCAATCCCGAACGAAAACCGGTATAGTAGATACTGAATTGAGCGTTGAAATAATACAAATGTATTTGAAATTATTATGTTTATGATTTATTTATCTATGTTTATAGAATTTGAAATTTTTACACTTAAATTTCTTTATTAGAATATAAATGTTAGATTTTTAATACAACACAGTAATTTCTTATTGAAATCATTAACACATTTGTCTATAATAACAATTAATACATTTTATGGCATACATTTTTCATATCGGAAACCACAAAAATGTTTCGGAATATTATTAGGGTACGAAGAAAGATTGATGAAAGATTATTTCAGGATTCAGAGATGAATTTTTCAATTCTTTTTCAAATTATTAAGAAATATAAATGAACAATTAGTCGAATGCTGTCAAGATTCTGGACGTTAAGAGTTTAAAAATCACAAAAATCTTTCTGTTCAAATAAATTATTAAAGTTGAAAAAAAATAATTTGTGAAAATGACTCGAATTGACAGATTTAACACAGTATAAAAAAGGAATTAGAAGATAATATAAAGGAGTGCGAGAGAGACAGAGTGATGTACACTTATTATAGACAACTCTATGCTTTTGTTCAAATATAAACATCTGCAAATCTTTTGTGTAGATTATTAAAAATATAAAAATACTATAAGATTATTCAACATTGACTCATGATTTTTCTGTACTTTAGCTCTCTGAATACGTATATAAGCAACAATCGAAAAGGAGAACGATTTACTGAACATTTTTGACCAGAAAGATTTTTATGGCTTATAGACTGAAAAATTAATTAATTGCTGATAATGACAAGTTGACAGATTTGACACTGTACGAAAAATGTGTTAAAAGATAATATAAAGAAAGAATGTGAGAGAGAATGAGTGATGTATACGTCTTGCAAAAATCTGTATTTTGTTCATATATATAAACATCTGTAATTCTTTCATTATCAGCTAACTCTGATCTTTCCATAAACGCACAGCATGCCAACTCGAGAGCGCTTATTTATAAAAACCAACAGAATAACTATTAAACTAATTTATGAATAAATTAATAATCTACTGGACATTTTTGCTTGCAGTCTTTTTTGTAATGTGTGATGAGTGTAGGGAATGTATTTCTGAAAACGAATTTAACCACAGTTCCAAAAAATATATTTTGATTTGTTATGCATTCATTCAGTATTTTATTATTTGGTTTTCTAAACAAAAAAGTATGAAAAGATGACTTCATTTGAAATTTAAATCAAAAACGTACATATTGATGAACATATGAAGAAGTTCAGCGCAAAATTTGACCTGTTCCTTTTTATTTCTTTACAAGAAGTTGAGATAATTTTCAGTAATAATTAATTTAACAAGCATGTAAAAAACCATTCCAGAAATCTAAAATTTATTTCTCTCTCCCTATATATATATATATATATATATATATATATATATATATATATATATATATATATATATATATATATATATATATAAGAATACATTTATATATTCAATGTTCTTATTTCTTGCACAAGAAATATCTGTATTCAAATAAAAATGCACAATTGTAGAGGAAAAAAAAGAACACAAAACTGGTTTAATGTATACCAATAAAATTATTCTTGTACAAGTCTCGAGTGCACTATATGTACAACACAACGTAGGAGCATAACCTGTTAGATTTTCAATAAGAATTATACAGCATGCAAACAGTCTACAAACATACGGACACAGGAGTCTGTACAGACGATTATAAAGTCATTGACTACTGACTAGAAACGGATATAAAAGAAATCTCTTTATGTAGGCAACGATCGTCCGGATAAACAACGCTCATATTTAGATCAGTAAGCGAGCGCCTCCTTGGATACCCAAACTCATCTGACCGAAGAACTAGAACCAATCCTATCGGAAGGTCTTGAGAAACTGCACCACTTGTAAGCACAGATCGCTGATTCGATATGAGAAAGCACATAGCCTCGCAACGAGAAGACGGTCAAGGGCGACCCGATGAAACAGAAACGAGAATAAACATTTATACTGATAAACAGAAATAAAACCATACTTGACGTGCAGGATTCAATGAATCGAACAAGACCACAATTCTTGAAAACAGTCATGACAGTGTGGATAAATCCTGATTTTTACCAAATAAAACATTTTTTTCATTCCACAGACTGCAAAAAATGTTCAATCAATTATTGATTGTTATCAAAAAAGAATTAATTTGTGAAAATAAATTTAGCTATAGTATGCAGGTAGGCTTTAAATAATAAAATCTATCTTTAGATAGCACACATGCTGAAACTAGTAATCAGGAACAAAAACTCACATGAACCTAAAAACATATCAACTGGATCACAAATATATGAACGTAGAGTCATAATCCAATTCAACATATTTTATTGAAAATACAAAAAAAAAAAAAAAACTTGAAAGTAATTAAACTGAACGTATTAATATCTCATGGTATATTTAATGAAAAAAGTGTATATAGAAAAAGACCTTTTCATTATATTTGTTCTCTTATCTGAAATAAATCAGTTGGATTTCAAGTAAAAAATCGTGTCCCTCATTATAAATTCATGACATAATAATCCACATACGAAAACTGGTATAAAATCGACATTTTTCGTATGTTTATTATTCCAGAACCGGATTCCTCGTACCACGGTCTCCTTTTATTATATTTCGAGCACCACTCGAGCGGACAGTAATTAGAATATTACATAAAAACGATACCCCACGGTACACATACACACAGACGTGGGTGGACTTTTTTATACTCGGTACGTCGTCGCCGTCGTCGAGCTGTTCCTTTTGTTCCAGACGTTTTGCTTGAAAGCATCTGTTAAGAACCACACAGACGAGTCAAAGATCTCTTTTGTCTCGATTCAAGGACGTCTCGTACACATGCGTACCAACAGTGCGACAGGAACCGACGCGCGAGATGGAAGACGCGATCCGCGTGCGAACGAATCGGTCCGTCTCTGTTCGACGCGCACGGTCGGTAGTCTGTTTCGGGCCGTCTTGATGTACATCTGATATGTTTTTGTTCGTTCGATGAGACAGAACGAAATGAAACGGTGTTAATTACGGTCGAATTTTCACAAGAACATGTCATTTTTTTCCGACAGGAACGCAGCGATATCGGGTTATATGTAAAAGCGTTCTAAAGCTGGAGGACTGGTTGTCGTTCGAGGAAAAGCGCGAAATCGTTTGAAAATAGTTTTTAAAACAAACAATGATCGTGTTTTTTTAGGTCTGTCAAACAATCATAACAATAACAAAAAAACAACTGACACGATTAACAGCAACATGAGAAGTTTTTAAAATTTTGCTAGAAATCTCGGCGGGTTTTTTATTTATTTACTTTACCTTTCACTCAATTATATATATATATATATATATATATATATATATATATATATATATATATATATATATATATATGTGTGTGTGTGTGTGTGTGTGTACATATATATAAATTGTTTATTTAAAATGTGATAATGATTAATAGATAAAGTCTTATGTAAATGAAAATTATTAACAGACATTATTTATTCAGTAGCGATTATTCATTATAAATTTGTTTACAGGCTTCTAGATTTTAATTAAATTTTAAGAATGTGTTTCAATTCTTTGCTCTTAATCCGGGTTATTTATCACTGTTGTATCATTTATATTTATTTATTGTTTAATTCTCTCTAATTTCAATGACATTCTGTTTCGATTTTTCAATATTTTCTCTTAAGACTCTACAATACATTCGTGTCTATTATAATAAATGACGAATAGACAGAAAAATACAAACGGTTCGCATTAAATCGAAAAAAAATGAAGATTTGCGAATACCGTCAACTCAAAAAAAGATACAGAAACATGAAAAACGAATCTGAGATTAATATTTCAACACTGTAGATTATTCTGTGGGTCGGCTGTACGAGGACGATGGTATCGTCTTCGAAATGCGCTTAAGTAACAATCGAAAATGTTCCATAAGTGTTCATTAGATATTTTCGACCAGAACTCTGTTCTGGTTTACAAGGTGAGTGAAATATTCCTATTGAAAATGAAGATGTGTCAGTACTAATATCTTTTCCACTGATAAATACCTAAAAGATAGTACTGAAACGGTAACATCTATACAATTATTTTTCTCTAAATATAAATACTGGTTCGTTACGCTTCGGAACGTGTTAATAAATTCATACTCTTTACTACTGAAATGGATGAGCAATCCTATTACAATTTTTTAATGATTAATAATAAAAGATAAACATAAAACGTTAATAACTAAATTATTCTCTTTTAGTTTCATTACAAGCGTACAAAAAGGAATAAGTTTTTGCAAACCAGTTTATTGACCACTAATTATTAGAATATATATATATATATATATATATCCATACATGTACAGAAACCGGTAAAATAAGATTCTATTCGAATCGAGTACAAAATACATATTTGCTTTGTTGTTCCAGCACGGTCACGTATACTAGTTTTCTTTCAAAACGCTATCGGCAAGGTAACTCATTGAAGTGCTCATTAAGTATAATTTAAACTTCTTCGGTTTTATTAAAAAATGTATATGTATTAAGGACGGAACGTTGAAGAATTTATATATATTATGTATATATATATATATATATATATATATATATATATATATATATATATATACACATGCGTACAAAAAATCATATAGAAATATATAGCCAAACTTAACATTTGAAAGCACTATATATCGAGGCCAAGCTGTCTTGGCCAGGTATTGCGTCGTGCAAAAAAATGCTTAAACAATGGAAGAAGACCGAAAATGCGTTACGACTTCATCGACTCAAAGCACCCATTTTTTTCGGCAAGCGATTCGAAAGTTACCCGGCAGATCTAGGAACTTTATAAAAAAAATTGGTGCTATTTTGTGGATTGCAACGTATTTCTCTTTCCTGTGAATATACATTCATTTTCTATAGAAAAAGACACTGAATTAATTTGTACGCCTTACGAATTCGTACTTTTCTTAATTGAAATTATAGCTAGTCTATTAAACGTTCTAATAAAGTGATTAACGGTTGTAAATTACCAAAACATACAAGGTTGTTCTACAAAATAATCCATGACATTTTCATGATTGAAGTGTATGCCGTTTTTCCGTAAATGAATATTTGTTTTGTATAAAAAATAAAGGCACCGAATTAATTTCTACAGCTAACAAAACGCACAAAAAGAAACAAAAAAAATTCGAATCAGAACATATTTTATTTTTATAGTTTAACACTATAACAATGATAAAATATGTATGCGTTTGGAGAATTCGATTTTTCGTGAAAGGATGTAATTATTCTAGCAATTCTCGAACATTGGTCGTATGACTATTCTTTCGATCTGGAAAGAAACATATGCTCGCACAAATTTATCTGGCCGATGTGTACATATAGAAATCGTCATTGCCGACTAGCTAAGCATATACAATAACTTACTTGTACATTTGGCGGTGTGCTTAATGCATAAACGACAGCATTTGCTACATCTATCGGCTGTAAGCTTATATCGAACTCCATGTTAGGAACACCTCCTTTCTTGTATATTTCGGTTTGAACTGTTCCAGGACTAATGGTCTATTTTTTTTGTAAAAAAATTGACATGATGAAAACGATCACGTAATCGTAATAAATTCGAATATAATTTATAAACAGTTTCAGTGCTGATAGAAAAAAATAAACGAATCGAATTACAATCACTTTCGATTGTTGTGGAAAAAGGATTCCCTTGTAAAAGTGGATTTAGCCATTGTCGAAACGGTATTATGACAAAATGACTTTCCAATCACACAATTAATTAACAACAATCAAAAATGATCAATCATGATATGTTGAACATTTCTGATCAAAATACATTCTATAAATAAAAAAAGAATGATCAAAAATTTTCACTAAATCATTATTGATTGCCGTTAATTAATTGCAATTAACAACAATCAACAAATTCGTTTTCGCGTTTACAGAGTGATGAAAAATGATTCATTCTTGAAAGCAATTATTGGACATTCTGGCCAAAAATTCTACAGTATTTCCGTATCGATTCATTACTGAAAACTAATCGAGCTCTAATCACAGATAATTAACAGTCGATTTAAATCGCACTCACTGTAATCTTCATTTTCAGTTTATCCCTAACGAACTCCTGCCTTAAACATTCCGAATAGGATCGCACGGCTGCTTTTGAGGGCGGATACATGTTCAGGCTGAAATTCGGCGAGAATGGGATCGACTGATCTGACGCACTGCAGATGTTGATGAAATGGCCGTCGTCGAGTCCGCGTTCACGGAGCGATTTAATAGCCTCTCTCGTACAGACATACGTTGCTGTTAGATGGACGTCGAACAGATATCGAAGGCCGTCAGTCATGGACCCCTCTTGAAAAACAGTTCCATATTAATAACTCTATATATTCTTAACTTGTCGACCCTAATTCTAATCTTGTTCTATCGAGATTCATTAAACGAAATAATAACCTATCAATCGAATGGTTGCATTCAACAAACCAGCATTATTGACAACGATATCGACACCGTCTAAATGTTCTTTGGCCCAGTCGAAAGCGGAGAGGATCTCGTTTTCGATCGTGAGATCGCACTTGATCGGATAGAACGAACCGGCGACCGCTGGGGTCATGTTTGTCAGCTCGGTCTCGATTTCTTTGAGAAGATGGAATCGACGGGCGAGTCCGATTACCTAAAAAGTCAATCACTGTCACTCTTCTCAACGATAGGACAATATTTTGTCTAATTCTTTTATCCGGACTTTTTTCTCTTACAATAAGACGTTTAAGGCGTTAAATACAAATATTTAATCGAACAACTAGACGTATAACATTTGTGGATTTTTTCTAGGATAACATTTTGAAAATCGACAATTTCTTATCGATCACTCAATTATTTAACCAAGAATCAAACACTAAAGTCAAACAGAGATGATTACTTATGGTTATGCACATTTCAACGAAAATCCTATTTTTCTCACAGATTTGAAGTATAGAAAAATCTCTCACGTGTTTAAATATCAACTCAATACTCAAATAAAAACATCCATGTAACAATATATTCAGTGAATATCCAAACAAATGACTAATATAATCAATTTTTAATAACAGAAAAATTAATATAGATCACCAAGAGATACCAAACATTTCTAAAACAACACCTGTACTCACTTTCAATCCCTTCTTGACGAGCTCTTTTGCAATCACTTCCCCTATTCCAGAACTTGCACCAGTCACAACCGCAACCCTACCAGCCCACCGTTCCATTTCCCAGAAAAAAGTATGTGTCTTCTTCGAACGAGTATCTGATATGAAATTGAAACTGAATTGACACTTCTAATCGATCGAAATGCAAAACAAATCTAGCTAAGGTCGTTTCTTTACATAACCGGTACAAAATATCATTTCCTATTTATATAATGCACACAACTATGAATCGATGTAACCGTCTTTTTTTTCAAAATGTTACAAAATGTGTGATGTTTTAAACACAGAACGTGTACACAGTTTTATTATCTAAATATAGACTGTTAATCGCTTGTAGATAGATTTCTAAGAATTCTTCTGACATTTCGAACAGATTAGACTCTGTTCAGTTGTATAACTTAAACACAATCTATTTTTTTTACCGTAAAAACACTGTTTAATGCTGAATCATTCTCTGTTATTGTTTTTAAGTTATTAAACATCAGTTTTAAATTATTTCATCCGTTTTATATATTTTCTAACAACATAATATAAATTTTTAAAATACATTGTTTTTTTAAAAAAAACAAGTTTGCAAGAAAAAACGTTAAGACAAAACGATCTTCTAGCAAAATGCATTTCTATTTTCAATTTTCCAAAATCTGATTATTTCTTAACTCAATTAGTAAAGCTTTGAAGTAGTTTTTATCACTTTTTCTCTAACTAAACATTATTTTTAAGTGTTCTGGTCCCTTTCCTCGCAATGAAAACACGAAAAATGTTTTCTTCCTGTAATTTTTAACACACTTAGAAAATCTCATGTTTGAACAAATCGACTTTGGGCTTGAAAAAAGGTGCTAAAATCATTTATTCTTCTGGACAGGACGAACAGGATACTAACTAGTTTTTATTCTTAAATATAAACAATATATTTAACAAATCATTCTTATTCTAGAAATATACTCTAAATTCAAAATCTATGAACTTCTTACATTTATAAAATGTACCTCGACAACAATTACAGTCATAGAATTCGAAAAACAGATAATTGATCAATATTTAATATTTTTTTCCAATTATAGTTGATAAAAAAACAGTTATTGGTACTGTTTCGCCGAGGGAGGTACATAAGAAATATGAAAACTCTTAGATGATCTTGATTATCTCTTGAATAGTTAATTGATTAATTCAAAGAATGCCAAGAGATATAAGCCTCAAGTTCAGTTCTGAGAGAGGTGTGGGGACGAAAGAAATAATGAACGCTTTTACATATAATAAATTAAAAATATAAAAAAACTAAAATGCTTCTCCGAGCGGTCTTATCATCAGCTCATGAACCTACAACAAAGAATAAATAATCATTTTATACTTTCCTATAGAATCAATATTTTAAGAATGATTACACGCCATTTTAATTGATGTACAATGCTTTAATAAAAATAGTACTACTGTTTGGGATAAACCAGTGCCAGTAATAGAGATTCCGTTCAAAATAAATTCCAAAAAAGGATTTTTGTACATAAAAAATGAGAAATTTGTTTCTATTTTAAGAAATCAAAAATTTTATCTTTTCTTGTTTACTGTGACCCATAAGACATATGATAGAAAAATATACCATTATTCCTATTTATTAGTCTATAAAATTCCGCAATAATTACCTGGACATGCGGTGGTGTGCCCAGTACATAAAGAACAGCATTCGCAACATCGATTGCTTCTAAAACTGGTCCACCCAAGATCATTTCTACTTCATCCTTTGATAATCCATTCGCTCCAAAGATTTCAGTTCTTACAACTCCAGGACTTATACTCTACAGGACGAATATATATATATATATATATATATATATATATATATATATATATATATATATATATAAATGAAATATAGAGTAAAAACAACAAGTAACGATAAGACTCCAATTTACAACTTCTAATACAGAATATAAAGACAACAAATATTTTGAAAAAGATTGTAAGTTAATTTTTGTACAAATACTAAACATAAATTTGCTATTTTACTCAATTAAATAATTCATTATTATAGACTATTTTTACATATTTTATGAAATTGGTCGGACATTGAAGCCTGATCGGATACTCTGTTTAAAGAAATAATTTAATTTTGTAAACCCTATGCCATATTTCATTTACTATTTAATTATTTTTTTTTTAAATATATAGCAAAAGATTAAGAGTTCAAAAATAAACGGCTGATCGATCAAAGTAATTTTAGATTATTTTTAATCGCCTAACTTCATGTGAACATTTCTTATATGAAAAAATTAATTGTTTTCATCGTATTAATTAAAAATAAGGAATATTATCGAAAAAATATATCACAATTTTCTGTACGCCATCGAAATGCGCACAAGCAACAATCAAAATTGATCAACATATTGATTAATTGTGAACATTTTCAGTCAGAAAACATTTTTTGTAGTTTGTGTGAAGAAAAAAGGATTATCTCGTGAAAGTGAATTTATTTACAGTATCAGAACTGTATTGCCTTAATACCATTTTCTCGAAAAAAATGCGTTTCTTATTGATTATTCCGCTGGAAAAACTGTATTTTTAACGATAAACCTCGTGTTAATTTTAAAACAATTTGTATTTCGCGCTGAAAAAAAACCATGCTACTACAATAGATTTCGTTATTAAATACAAACTGCTATACAAGAAACCAACTTCACACTGTTTATAAAGACGTTCATTTGTTTGTTTTTTTCTAATTGTTTGTCGAATTGTCAATCAACGTTTATTATTCGAAAATATTTATTCCTTTTGAAAAATACTGTGCATGTGAACAGATTTTAAAGTATGGACAACAAACATACTCACAGTGACTTTAATGTTTGTGCCTGCGATCATTAGTTCTTGTCGCATCGTCTCTGTCAGTGCGGTGACACCGAACTTAGACGCTGGATACACATTCAACACGGGGCTCGAAACTTTTGGCACGTAGTGCCCGGCAACACTATTAATATTAATAATGTGTGCGTCGTTTACATTATTCTCTTTCATAATCCTGTAAGCCTCGCGTGTACATATGATAAGGCCCATCAGGTTAGTATCAATCACTGCTTTGTATTCCTCTGTAGGTGCTTCTATAAACGCATATATATATATATATATATATATATATATATATATATATATATATATATATATATGTATATATGTAGTGTGTAAGTATATATTTTATTATAGTCTATCGATTTTTATTGATTGCATAGAATGATCGGGAAGATGAGAGAAGAAGAATATTTTCTTCCTGTGTTCGGTATTAATAGTTCTTTCTTTCAAATTCTTGTAGCCACTCCTGTCAAATTGTATTTTTTGTTTAAAATTTCAAATCGTTCTACATAAAAACAATTAAATCGAATTAATATGATTCAGTTGATTTCATAATATTTGTAGAAACTATAGATTATCGTTCATGTTGATTTCAAGAATGATGAAAAAGAAGAGAAAACAAAAATCGTTTTTTCCTCCCTACGTGTGCAAAATTCTCATAGCTCTTTTATTCATATTCTTGTAACCATCCTTGAACTCTTAAATTCCTGTAGCCATTCTTCTCGCTTTCTACCATAGATAATGAGACACGGTATGAAACAGGGACTTGAAAATCCAGACAAAGATTATATCAAAATAAAAATGGTTACGTTTACTGGATTAATATTGTTGTATAGTGTTGTTGGATGTAATTATTTCAAACTAAGATTAAATTAACGATTATTGACTATACTTTAATTATTGTTAGAAAAGTATTTAAAAAATTTCGACTAATTGTGACTATCATAATCTTTTAGAATGATTTTTAGTCAAGTGTTATCGAAATTGAAACAAATAGATCGAATTCGTTGTTATGAATTTTTATTAATTAATTTGTCAATCATAGAGAACGCTTCTAACGATTATGTTATTTAAATAGAAAAATGATTAAAATGAGGAAAAATCTACCATACACAATCTTTTCTTGAAAAATTATTAAAGATGTATACAATGTGTGAAGTAAATAAACTAAGTTTGTTTTCTATACACACACATAATCACCTAAGAGACTGACCGGACGCGCGATTCCGGCATTGTTGATCAAAATGTCGACTGTTCCAAAATACTGTCGTATGTAACTGAAAGCTTTCAGGACATCCTCCTCTTTAGTAACGTCACATTGGACCGGATATAATTTTCCTTGTAAACTTGTCACTTCCCTTTTTAAATCGTCGAGCCGTTCTTGACGACGTGCTATTGCGATTACCTATGAATTTGTATATATATATATATATATATATATATATATATATATATATATATATATATATATATATATATATATATATATATATATATATATATATATTTATATATATATATATATATATATAAGAGAGACATTTAGATGTTTCTATTCAAAAAGAATATTAATTATCTTCAAGAAAATAAATTGTGTTAGAGATTATTTCGATAATTTGCACTATATTAAAGAAAATACATAAAATTGATAATAAATCGAGTGTAAATTACTTAAAAATGATAACATGACTTGTTGGAAAAAATCTAAATGTTTATAAAATGCTATCAAGGTTAACATTTGTGAACTGTGCTCTAATCGTAAAAGTTCTGTCAATTTTTTTGTTTATTAACACACTTTTTCTGGAAAAAAAAAGTACTAATAGTCTTCTAGTGGGTGGACTCTTAATACAGAATCTCTTGCAGTATTTTAAAAAAATAAATAAATCACTGAACGATTGCAAAATAATTAGGTGTTTTTTTATATATATAATAATTCTTATCCCTCAAATACACTTAGTTATACATCTTGCAAAAGTAGAAATTAAAAAAAGCGAATTTAATAGATTTTCTGTACCTAAGCTTGATGGCATTTCCATTGAATTGCGCACAAGCAACAATAAAAAATGTCAATCATTTAATAAACAGACATTTGTTCTGACTTGGTGAAATGAGATTCTAAAATATGAAATCTATTAGTATCTACCTGAAGATGGCACACTTTCCAAAACTAATAATGGAATACAGACACTCAGATGATTTGAAAAAATTAAAACTATCAACGAAATTAAATTTATTAATTAAATATTGAATCGTTAATTTTCAACCCTTTAAGTATGTAATATTTAGGTTCCTAAATAATATATCTGTTCGAATTTTAATTATTAAATTATTGAATACCATGTTTTAATTTGAATATATATATATATATATATATATATATATATATATATATGCATGTGTGTATGTATAGTACATACCTTTATCCCAACTCTCGCTAATTGTTTAGCAATTTCAGCTCCAATTCCAGAACTTGCTCCCGTGATTACAGCAACCCTTCCGGCCCAACGTTCCATTATCAAATTAAATGAAAGCTTTTCAATTTGTAACGATCGTACGTATATGTTGATGATAAATATTAATAATATTTATATTCCAGTCAGTACGAATACGTTGAAGACAACACATCAAATGGTTCTTTTTTTAATTGTAAGTATATTCGTAATAATTCGTTTTCACAATTTACATACATTATATGTGTCATACCTTGCATGTTATCTCAATGAAACCGTTTTGTCAGCAGTTCTCAACAAATGGGATTTTGATTACGTTGCGTGCACGTTTTAAAAACCGTCCTGTCGATTAACAGGAATAAAAATGTTGTATTTTGCAAATGGATCGGTCGTTGAAACTAAAAAAGTTTCTGGTTAACCTTTACCACTCCACGCATTTTTTTAACTGCGCGGTAGAAAACGAACTTTGTATGAATTTCATCAATTTTTTTAATAATAATCAACATATTGAATAATAGAAATAATTTCTGTCAAGTATTTAACCGTTAATACACATAAATTCATATTACTTTCTTTTGGTTGGTTATTTGGGATTTAAGGACGCATCTACAACTGTTCATTAGCGCCCGATTTTTTTTATAAACGATACTACAAGAAAACAATATCTTTTACATGATATTGAAATCGATTTGAAAATTACTGCAGATTTTTTAAAAAAATATACATACACTGTTAATTTGCAAAGAGTTATGTTTAAAAATAGAGCATTGATATTAAATCAATGTTTCTAAGATTTATATGAAACTGTAAACAAATTCATACATGTTTATATTTGGTGAATAAATTAATTCATTGCCTTTTTAATAAACAATGAATGTTTATTTACTGAAAAATGGAATACATTTCAATCCTCAAAACATCTCCCATTATTTTCTAAAAATTTGTTCGATCTGTCGGGTAACTGACGTATCCCTCGTCGAAAAAAATATGGTAAATTTGAATCGATGAAGTCTTAATACATTTTAAAACGTGTTCCACATTTTTAACACTTCTTGCATGTGTCATACGACATAACACCTTCTCCAAAAGCAGAATAAATCATCCTCGCGGTTACGGCAGTATTTTTTTCAACTTGAATGCGAAAAGTATGCAATGCATAATATGCTGCTTTTCGGAAGCCATCGTGTTCACTACTGTTTTGTGAGATTATATTAACTGTTTGGCTGAGATATAAAGAGATAAAAGACAGATTATATTGTCCCTTAACACTTCGAGGATGAACTCATTTTCAAAATGTATTTAAGTGTATAATCAAAATGACCAATAATCAATTATTGAATATTTTTGATCAGAACGTTTAATTGTTTGTGGAGTGAATGAGAAAGTCATCTGTAATAGTGAAATTGAAAACAATACCAAAACTTTACTATCTACATCCGAGATTATATATTTTGTGGTTTGTTGAATAAGAGAGAAATTTCATTTGTGAAAATCATCCCTATTTATTCGATTAATAAACTATATAGTAAATGGAAAAAATATAAATTTTTGATACAATTATTTCTGTGTGTAGCTAGCAATTCCATTACAAGTTTTGTGAATGCACTGTTTTTTTAAACAGTTAATTATTTTGGACATGTTCCTTATAAAATACCTCATTTCCTCCCTCTAATTGAACATGCTATGAAGCAATTAACAATATTTGAGTTGCCAACACGTCACTAATCAATAATATATATATATATATATATATATATATATATATATATATATATATATATATATATATACATGTATGTAAATACTTGAATATGTAAATATTTCATAATTATACTCAACAAAATTCTTAAGTTATCAGATGGATAAATTATTCATGATCACCTGTTTGATATTACAGAGCTACAAAGTAGGTTGTTTACTAGAAACAAATACTTATTCGATGTCACACTTTATGTCCATTCAGCATAATTTGCAATACTTGTAATTGAATATATTTCAAATCGTGTTTTTATTACGTTCATATAATATTTATATTTATTTAATTAGAGAATACAGAACTGCTTTAACAAAGTAATCTATCGATTCAGTCAGAAATACGTTCTAAAAAAGATACAACGAATAATAAAAACCAGAAGATAGAAAAACAAAATCTCTGATCTTGCTGGTCTATTGTTCAGTTCTATTGATTCGCTAAAAGTATTCCACTACGATCAGTCGTCACAACATTTTAAGACAGATGTATAATTTGTTAATTTCTGTTATTTGTTGGGGGGTAACGAGCGTTATCGAGCAGATGGCAAAGCCCACTCGGGGGTTGCGAGATCAGCGAGCAGAGGATGGATCCCCCTAATAATAATAAAAACGTTCTATCCATTGAGCTAAATTCTACTCATTTTCATAAAATAGAAATATAAGAATCGAGAGATTCATGTACAACACAATCAAAATATATTTATATATTTTTATTAAATTCAATATTCCTTTAAAAACGAGTTTACTTTCTTTATTGATCTCAATGATACAATCAAAATATATAACCTCAAAAAGCATAAAAATGTCATAAAGTAAAAAAAACTTGTAGATCGATTTGTAGAAAATAAAATTTAGAATCTTTCCCCAACTGGTCTCATTATGATTTCGTGGATCTGAAATTTATAAATTATTAACATTATCATCGATAATTTCTACGGATTAATATGATTTTATAGACTTATAACTATCTGAAATAATTTCATTTAGAAATTTAAAATTCATTCAACGTTTTCATGGATATGCGAGAGAATTTTTCAGTTTTTTTTTATTCTAACGCTTAGAATATTATAAGGACCTGTCTTCAATAAACTTTAGAGAAAAATGATAATTGTATATCAAAGACTCGTACACAGATACATTGCTTCGCATTTCTTCAAAATAGTAGTAGAATCAGATCTTAACTATTTCTTTAAAGAACTGCTCAATAAAAATATAATTGAATATTTTTGTACCCTTAATTCACTTGATTCTATTATCCTGATAGTCATTGTCCTTTGAATCAGTTTTCAGTAAGTGTCACATTTTCAAGAAGGGAATTATCGAAAATCTAACTGCAGATATCATCAGGTCTATTACTCTATAGTCTTTTTTTAATACAATTAAGTAAAGTCTACTTTTAAGAATAAATGACTGTTTAATTTGTAAAATTGCATTAGAAATGTCAAAATTATGTGATTATTTTTTAGGAAGACAACTGATAACACTAGGTTATCTATTGAAATCAATAATTTTTTACACAGAGAGGATAAATTCGACCAAAGACTAATTACTCGGTCTTACTTTCATAAAAATAACCGAAACTGTAAAAGAGTTGTCGAAAGAATCTTGAAAGGAATTTTATTTTCAAGAGAGGTGTAAAATCATGGAATAATTTTCAGTCTGCATCCTGGAATAGTTCTCTTTTTTACATCTGCTTTCATGACATAATAAATCCAAATCATTCAAAGCTTCCACAATCATTCCAAATCACCAAATATGATTTATTCTAAGTAGCTTTCATTATAATAAAAAATACTCGGGCAATTTAGTATGTAACCGAAATCATAACACTGTGAGGAAATTTGATGTTTTCCAAGGTTCAGAGCTGAATGATCTAGCAAGAATTCCCTCTTCAATATGCGATTAAGACAAATTGTTGATCTCTAATAAACGTCGGCATTTACCTGGACGTGTGGCGGTGTTCCCAAAGCATATAATACGGCATTCGTAACATCAATGGCATTCAATGCTGGTCCTACGGACGGTAACTTCTCCATTATTTCAGGACTGGAACCATAGGTCGCCGCAACTATCTCTGTATCAACATATCCGGGAGAGATGGTCTGTAAAAGTTATTTTCGCAAATGAATTCTTTTTTCGCCGCCACGAATCACAAGAAATGTTCAATGAATGATTATTAATCATTTTTGATTAGTACATGTCGAGGTGCTCTATACAACCAGTACATCTGAACGTACCGAAACTCTGATATTCGTCTTAGCATCTCTCAACTCCATACGAAGTCCATCTGTGAGAGCGAGGACTCCGTGCTTGGTCGCCGAATAGACACTAGCACAAATCCCATTAATATTCGGCACATAGTGTGCAGCAACGCTGCCAATATGAATAATGTGTCCGTCATCGACGCCACGTTCATGCATTGATTTGATTGCCTCGCGTGTACAGATACATAGACCGAGTAGATTTGTGTTGATAATTTCCAACCATTTCGAAGTATCTCCATCTGTACAATTAAAAATTGATCAAAAAAAATCTATGAAGATGTCCTGGACACTACCTTTAAAAAACTTTTAGAAATACTTTGATAGATTCAATACTTTGTAGATGAAATGTTTTCAAAGTAATGCTGATTGAAAAAAAAATTAAATCATGTGTTTCTGTTCTCTACAGAATATACGAGAACATCAACATGCAGAACAGGACAGAGAAATCACTTGTCGATTTTAAACAATCGTCAAATTTCGTCTGCAGAAACATCAGATATCAATCAGATTTTTAGACAGTGTCTAAAAATTTGTACGTACCGAAACTAACAGGAAAAACCAGAAACTCAGATGATCCAAACATACAAAGACCATTTGAGCAATAAGAAAATTAACTACTTGTTCCTGACTTACTGACTATTTTTTTAAAAAAAAAACTCAGGAAGTTTTTGAGACACTGAATATAAATAAAAAATAATATTGGGAGAAAAATTACTTGAATTGCATAAATCTAATTCAATCAAATCTATTTTATTTCATATAGAAAAAAAATGTCGTATTTGTTTTATTTAGACAATTTTCAAATTTCACAAATGCATTTCTCACTCATCTGCAAAAAAGCAAATCAAAAATGTTTAATAATTATTTTTTTATTTTTTATTATCTTCATTTCGATGGAGATTCCATCATCCCCACAGTGACAAAATCCACAAGACAAGAACAATTAATGAAAAATTCATTTGTGAAAGAGAATTTAACTACAGCGCTACAAACGATATTCTATAAATATTTGTCAATAATATTTGGATTACCATGAAGAATCCCTCTATCCACCAACAAAATATCCTCAATACGTATAGATTGCACCGATTGTCTTTCTTTAAATAGAGACGCATCAGTATATCTACTTCTTTTTTTAGAATATACTTTTCTATTTTGCACATACGAAACATCTACTATTTTACAAGCAAGTGTTTTAAGTATTTTTGCGTTAATTAATCAGAAAAGAGATACAAGACAGCAATGTCACTCAGTTGAAATAAAACTGGATCCATATCAGCCATCTTTATCCTTAATTTTCCACATTTTTGTTCTATTTCATTATCGATGACAAATAAATTATATTTTTATTATTTTATAGACAGCAAGAACAGAAAATTCATGTTCGTTCGTTAGCTTTTTCTATCTTACATCAATAAATTAGTATTAGATAGAGATAGTATTATATAACGCGCAAATACTTGAAAGATTGTATTACAGAACATTAAGTGTCCTGAAAAAAATCTCTATTGCGGAATTTCAATTTTAACAAAAAAAAATCTAACCCAACAATGAAGAAATCCTGTTAATCCCTGCATTGTTAATAAGCACATCAACACCGCCACACTTTTCCTTAGCGTACTTGAACACAGAGAGGATATCCTCTTCTTTAGTTATGTCACACTGCAGTGGGTAGTATGTACCTTTCTCCCCTGCTAATTTTTTTGCAGCTTCCTGAAGACGGTCCAGTCTTCTAGCTAGTGCAATTACCTACAACCAGTAATTAACACTTGTATACTGTTAGAATTCATTATATCCAATCATTATCCGTGAGCAGATTTTAATTATCTACAAGGGAAAGTCAAAAAAATTACAGAATGACTGTAATGGTGAGGGTAGGAGGGATTTTGGCTTATACGTTCGAAAATTGTTTTTTTCAGCAGTATATGTACCAAGGCATCCTGAATATTAGTGTAAAAGTTATCATTTAAAACACACATCAAATAAAAAAAAGTAATTAAAAACAACAATGAAGGAAAAAAGGAAGTGTAATTAAGAAATGGTGTACTACTCTTGTAAGACAACTCGCCTATTCACAACAAAATGTTGGAATGACTGTCATTCAAAAATGAAGTTTCGAAATTCTGAACCACTCTCGGTATAATCTAGATCTATCTTCTGTAGATTTTCATTTGTTCCCGAATTTAAAAAAATAGTAGCGTGAGAAGAAATTTGTGGATGATAAAAAGGTTAAGGCAACAATTTCAGCTCATTTCAGATCGAAAGACAAAAATGATTTTTATAACAATTTAAAGAAACTTATTTAAAGATCCAAAAAGTTTATTCGAGTCAAGAGAAATTATATTGAAAAAGAAAAATAATTTCTGCTTTTGTTTCACTCCTCTTTCCTTTCATTCTGCGAAATTATTGACCTTCCCTCTTATATATGATTATTACCGTCATTCCAGCTTTTGTAAGCTCTTCGGCAATGGAAGCTCCAATACCAGCACTGGCACCAGTTACTAACGCAGTCCTACCTACCCAGCGTTCCATTTTTAAACAGTCTTCTAAAATGTAAATAATACAGAAATAGATTATAAATAGATTCTATTCTGAAACTGTAACTAAATCCACTTTCACAATGATTTCTTTTCTCATCCCACAAATTTGAAACAATTGTCAAAAATGTTCAATAAATCCTTATTGAACATGTTTGATTTTTGCGCAACGGTATAGAAAAATCTCTTCAGTATACTTGATTACACAGATTTTTCTCAGACACAGATTTTTCATAGATCTTAACGCTATGAGGATGATGACATCGTCGAAAAAATGCGCATAAACAAAAATCAAAAATAATCAATAATCAACTATTCAACATTTTTGATTAAAATTCTTTAATGGTTTGTGAGATTATTTAAAAATCAATTTGTGAAAATGAATTTTAACTACAGTACCATAAAAATATACTTCACTCTCTTTAACTTACATTTTAAAGAGATTTCTTAACAAAAAAAAAATACTTTTTTCAAGTTTTTAAGCAAATGTTATATTATTTTTATTTTTAAAAAAAATTATAATCACTACTATATACGTGTAAACATATATCACTGATCAACTTCTATCTCACCTTGAGTTTTTATTAATAAATAAATACAGTTATTTCTTTACAAGTCGTCACATAAACTCAAATACATCGAACGTACATTTAAGTGTTTTGTAAACAAACGGCCTGTTATTTTTTTAGATAATGAATTGAATTAATGGTAAATTAAAGAATCGTTTATTTACAAAACAATATAATCATAAAAATTTAATAGGTATGTCTTGTACTGTGTTATCGCAATACTAGAAATTTAAAATTCAGATTGCGTGAAATGAAAAACGTCAATATAAGTACACTGAAGGTTCTCGTTTTATATCAATCATTTTGTAATGATTTGTTACACATATTTCTATAAGAATTCTATTATCCTCAAAGGACCCACGGATTTTTCCACTTTCTTGAGATTTTTTGTATCTTAACGCGCTGAAGATGGCAGTATTGTCATCTAAATACGCACAGAGTGATTAAAAAAGACATTTACGGACATGAATTTAACCACAATACTCTAAGACTATACTGTATCGGTGAAAACTCTTCTCTTTTATTCGAAATTCTACAAAATTTACATCTGCCGTACGCTTAACTTACAAAAAGTTTACACGACGACGCTCAAAACGTCCTGACATGACCATCTGTATCAAAAATCGATTCATGCCTATCTTACATTTCCTATCACAATGAAAAATCATCAACAATCTAAGTAGAAGTTAACTGAAACGTTAGGCTAACGATCTAAAAATAACCATTTTTTCCCATATTATCTGGACAAAGAACTGTTTAAACAATAATTACGTCACGACATTTTTTTTTTTAATTTTATAACTTTTAAAGGTGTGAAGTGCACGTATGTCTAAATAAATACACAATATTAAAAAAAAAACGTTCCTTTGAAAGTAACAAATTAATATTTTTTGCCTTGACCTTGCTTTTATGTAACTGACATATTGTTTACTTTTATCGAAAAATACAAATACTTTTATCTTCTAATTTCAAAAAAAGGCATGTTATTTTTTCAGTAAACATCTTGTGTGAATGATAAATATATATATATATATATATATATATATATATATATATATATATATATATATATATATATATATATATATGTATGTATATATATATTTATATATATATATATATATATATACCAACATTCTTGATTGTAAATAGTTTCGTTACTGTGTAACCGGATTTAAAATAGTTTCTTTTCCTTAATTGCACTATTCTTCTTTTTCTTTCATTTCCAGTTTCGTCGTTCGACATCTTCAAATGGATACTGAGTATCCATCTGAAAATATCGAACGAAGAACCCTATCATGGTTGAAAAATACAAACTAGTGAGCTCAACGACAACAAACATAGCTTCAATATTTTTCAGATTTAGAAAATAAAAATAAACAATAACTGAATACTAAATACGAATAAATAGTAAACATTAACATCAATTTTCTATAAAAAAAATAAGAATTACTTTAATTTTGAAACATAATTTTTACTCGAAAGCAATGTTTTATCTTATTTTTAATTTAGTCTAAGTACTGACAAGACCTAAATGTTCAATAAATCATTATTGATAATTATTGATTGTACATATTCCAACGACGATATCATCCGCACAGCCCTGAGCTATCGAAAAAAATATTTTCATCTTTCTCAAGACTGTTCTATACCTTAACACCTTAAGATGATGGTACCATCATCGAAATTCATATCAGCAACAATCGAAAATGATCTGTGATCAATTATTGAACAATTTTCATCTCGAAACTTTTTGATGAGTGAAAAATCAATTTGTGAATCTGTATTCAGCTGCAGCTATATTACGATACGAGCGTCAACACATTTACTGTCAATTTATTTAATAATATGAATTTTTTAATAAAATATAACAAAGAACTCAATGAGCGTCAGATAAAACACTGTGTATATCTTTAAACAAATGATCAATCCTGAATATCTTTAAAAACGTTTTTGTTTATTTTACAAATCCCTATATATGTATAAAAGTGTACGAAATGTTTTGAGAAATAATTATATATATATATATATATATATATATATATATATATATATATATATACACATATATATCCAAATTTTAACATTTTTATTCAATCCTCAAACATTTAAAAACAAACCACCCAATCTAATCCTAAACACACACACACCGGTAGCAAACATACACACAACCGGTTTTTCGTTTATATTAAATAATCCGAAAATATATACAACAGGCCGTAATAAAAACATGAATCTACAAAAAAAGAATGTAAAAGTTTTACCTATTCACTTTGATCAATTACCGAATGTATTTTCAAACTATTTCAATTTAAATTTAAGACCGTTCAACTTACATGTAATGCAAGAATAGATTAATTGAACACGTCCTGCTTCGTCCAAATTCTACAACTAACTAACTGTTCACTCGCTCCAACGTTCTCAACATCACAATTAAAGTTTATTAAATATATGGTGAAGAACATGTTAGACAAAAAGTTGAGTTTTGTGAGGGATGTCCATTGCGACGAATATATATATATATATATATATATATATATATATATATATATATATATATATATATATATATATATATAGTTGAAAAAAAAATAAAATGTGCACTGGACGTTGATAACATTAAAAACACAATTAGTATCTGCATGCACTACAGTTTTTTTTTATTTTTAAATGTTTTTTTTATATTTAATAACAACTTGTGTCTACTTTTACAAGTGTATATATTAGGTGTACAAATTAGTTAGGTGCCTTTTTTGTAAAAAATGAACGTTTTATTTTATGGAAAAACAGAATACATTTCAATCTTGAAAATATTGCTCATTATTTTGTATAACTTGACTCCATCTGCTGGATAAGTGACGAATCGCTTGTCGAAAAAAATATGACGGCTTTAATTCAGTGAAGTTGTCAATGCATCTTCGGATCTCATCTACTGTTTTGAAATGAGTATCAGACAGGTGATACTGAAGCGACAGGAACGGGTAATAATCTGACGGGGATAGATTCGATGAATACGCCATTTTTTTCTTTTGGATCATACAAAGATTAATACTATGCCTTTAAATTGAAACAATCATAACTCAGTTCTAAATTAAAATATTTACTCGTCGTTTTAAGATTTTGAAGTGCCAACCTTAAAATTTAAAAACACCATACATCCTGACCAAGCAGTCAGTATAACCTCGCAAAACCGTAATGGACACGATGGCGTCCGAAAAACATCATATTAGACATTGCATACTTTTCATATTCCAGATGAGAATGATTTTCTCAGAAAAATTATGGGAATGATTTATTCGGCTTTGGGGGACGTTTTTTGATGCATGGGACATGCAAAAATATCTTAAAACAATTGAAGGGATCCGAAAATGCATTAAGACTTCATCGACTAAAAACCGCACCTCAAAAGGTATATTTTAGGCATTGCATGCTTTTCGAATTCCAGTTGAAAAACAATCCTACTAAAGCCGCATGAATGTTTTGTCCAGGTTTGGGGAATGTGTTGTGACGCATAACGTGAAAAAAAAAATGATAAAACAGTGGAAGAAGTCCGAAAAAGCATTAAAACTTCATCGATTCAAATCCGCCATCATTTTTTCGACAGTCGATCGTCAGTTACCCGGCAGATCGAGCAAAGTTTTACAAAATAATGGGAGATATATTGATGATTGAAATGTATTCCATTTTTCTGTAAATAGAAATACATTTTGTACAAAAAGAAAATGCACCGAATTAATCTATACAAGTAATATATTTATTTTTGGAGTCTTTTATACTCTAAAAGAGATAGACAAGGCATAATATATTTTTTCTCTTGCTCAGTCTCCTATTTAAAAATAAACCGTTATTATGTATACAAGAGGGCTCCACCCCCTACTCTCTACTCTAGCCATTCCTCGAGCGTCTTCGTTCCCCACTCTTGAACACTCGCTCCCCCATAACAAATAGCAGAAATTAACGAATTTTACACACAAATAATCCGTGTAAAATGTAAGTCGTAAACTCTGACCATGTGACTAATATCAGCCAATCGGGCAGAGACCACGCGACCGATATCAATCAGAGAACGAATAAAGCGCAAGCGCAGCGGTGGGGCCATTTTTTAATTATATGTATATATATATATATATATATATATATATATATATATATATATATATATATATCTGTGAGCGTCAGATGTGTATTTGGTTTTATGTGTATATAAATGACTTCTGTGAATATTTTTAATATTTGTTGTCTTAAAAATGAAACATAATGTAAAAATATACCATCAAGCATTTGCATCAAAAATTAAACATAAAAATAAATACGTATTGTATAAAGTTGCATCTACATCCAACTATAGGCTAGTCTTATAAAAACAATCAAGAGATAAATAAAGAAAATCAGCATAAATACCAATTGGTACGAATTAAATAAATAACTATTTTTATTTTATTATCTGTTATCAAAACACAACACAGTGAATACGCTGCAAGTTATTCACACTCATCAAACGTACACAGGGACGTGCACTGAATTCACTGCAACAAGAGAAAAAAAATCTCAAGGTTATTTTCATCGAAACTATCTCCGGACGTGGAACAATTATTTAGATTGTCATATGCGTTCATCTGTGTTGTCCAATGCAGTTCAGGTAGAAAATACTGAAAAGATGAACGTGGAAGAATAAAAAAAAAATCCGTACAGAAATAGCATGTTTCGTAAGACGAGAACATGATTTATTAAAACGATTGAATTCTTATAAAAAGAAATATTAATTGACACTTAATGAGGCCTGAACGAATGAAACATGCAATTATTTCAATTTGCAACACACAACTTTTATTGATTTTCTATTGGCTTCGATGCAATAAAACACGACATACTTATGATTACTAAAAAAACATAATACACAATCAACATATTGAATGCATAATTAAATTAAATATATTCGAGGGGGATTCAAAAAGTAAAGACGGGAATTTAAGGACAAAAAACTTATTCTACATGCAGGATTTTTTCTAATATCATTTTTCTATAGAATATCATAAACTTGTATGCATTAATTTCAATGATTAATGTGCTTCTGAATTCCGACCTGAATGAAACTTTTTCTTCCCAACAAACTTCTTCATCGAAAAGCTACTTTTATCCGCACAATTTTTCGTTCAATGATCCGAAAAACTAAACATTAAGCTGTTAAATCGTTGGGTGGTTGGTGTGTATGTCTAGATAATGGCTTGTATTCTAAAGTAAAATGTCTGAAGTATGTTGAAAAAATTCCTAAGTCTTCATAGAAGAATGTGCGTCTAGATAATGACCTGTATCTTAAAGTAGGATGTCCTAACTATGTAGAAAAAAATCGTGAGTCCGCACAGCACCACCCACCCTCTTCACCTGACTTGTCCAACCAACATATTTTTTTCTCTTTCTTAAAATGAAAACTGTTCTTAAGGGAACGATCTTAGCACATAGAAGATATTAAGAAAAATGTAACTGCTCAATTGAAAACAGTTTCTTCGGACACCTTTGCCGACTGTTTTCAAAAACTTTTAGAACTTTACAATAAATGTATTAAAATAAATGAAGATAACTTTAAATAAGTATCAAATATTTTTCGTCTTCCTTCCAGGAATTAAATTACCAAACGTGTGTACATTTCAACGACGACGTCATCATCAAAACACTAAGATATAGAAAAATAAAAAAATTAAAGATGCTCTTACACTTTCATCTACATTGTTGCCTTTAAATTTTTAATAAATATTACTTCAATTTTCAATACGTCTCTTCTATATATTAAAATGCATGTGTGCATATGTGAATATTATGAAGTTCCCCGATAACCTCTTTATAGTCCTATTTATTTACTAGTGTCTATTTTTTTACAAAAAAAATAATAAGTAAACACTAAACTATCGACACTGCTCTATAAAATGTTTCAAACGGGGTTATCATGAATTGTTGACTGATTAATTTTTTCTTGTTTTACAAAATAGATAAACACTTCAAGCATGTAATTATATATTGTTGTTAATCATTGTGTTAATATTTTTTATTTGCAAGGCTATTCGATACGGTAATTAGTTATTATATTCTATAATTACTTTACATTACAATAAAACATATATTATTTAAAAATTAATACAATCAACAATTAATAATTATACATTCGGCTTAAAAATCAGTATCGAAGGACAAAATAATACAAATACCTGCAGCATAATAACAGAGTATAAAAATAATTGAAATTGAGTTGAATTTTTAATATGCATATGAGTACGAGGGTAATTCAGAAAATATAGAATTGAACAGCAAAAAAAAAACAATTATCCTACATACAGGATTCTTATTAAAGTCGTTTTTCTACACATTCGCCCCTAACTTCTACGCATTTATTCGAATGCTCGGTGAGGAAACTGAAACCAAAAATCGAATTAAAAAGATGTGATTCTATTTCAAGATAACATTCGACTTCAAACGTCTGATAAAACCAAACAGTGAATTCAAGACCTAGATTTGGAGCCGCTGGACCGCCCACTATACAGTCCTGTTCAACACCAAATGATTTCAAGCTTTTTCGGGTAATAAAAATGAGTTGAGAGGATGAAACGTTCTGTCTGACCAAGAGATCATTGATATAGTACAATAGTGATGAAATGAGTGGCTGTCTAAGGAACAAAAAAAATTCTTCTAGGACGAAATTAAGCGCTGGACTAAGTGTATAGAAGCTACGGAGGATTGTGTAGAAAAGTGACTAATAAACACCATGTATGTAGAATAAAATGGCTTAATGTGTTATTTCGTTCTCAAATGTTTTCACTAATGAAAGAACTACAAATGAATATCCTAATGAATACTCAATAGTTTCAGAACTGATATCTAATTTTCATTCATGTATGACGATTTCTGTGAATCACTGATGCTCTATGAACTTTTTGTACAGTATAAATAATTGAGTTATTTTTTTCTGAATATATATTATTTATATTTAATAACAGATGTTCACGAAATGTAATTGTAATTAAAAGCAAATTTACCATTACACGTCTGTGTATGAATTTTTGTAATTTACTGGTTGAATCATAATATACTTTTGTCATTGTCGTTCCGTCAATGTCATTCCAATTTAAAGTATAGAAAGGATAGTTCCGCCTGACTGGTTCAACTGTATGAAAAAAATGGAAAAAACTAACGACGGATTAGATGATTCTGCAAAATGAACTGAAATCGCACAATCATTTCAATTCGTGCAATTTGATTATAAACAGGTAGCCTTATATGATTTTCTTAATAAATAATTAAGAAAGTGGTATCACTCATCTAATTTAATTCACCCTACAAACTTTTCCGATCGAAAATATTCAATAATTGTTTATCGATCATTTTTCATCACTGTTCATGCGCGTTTCAATAACGATATCATCCACAGGATGCTAAAGATCAAAAAGAAAAACAGATTTTTCTATACATTGACACTGTCAGGATTAGCCATCGAAATTGATTCGATTAAAAATGATCGATATCAATATTTAAATAATTTATGTGCTATCTACCTTTGTAATAATTTAATCAAAAAGCAATCCCTTTTATGAAAAGGTTGATCATAATCTTGTTCTGGCACTGTGTCTTAATCCACTCTCACAATGAGATTTTTTCACTCACTTAACAAATCACAAACATTTTTTCGATTAAAGATGTCCAATGAATTATTATTGATCTTTTGCAATTATTTCTAATGTTCATTCACATGGCAAAGCGCTGATGTGCAGACGAATTAAAAAAAATCTAAATAAACGGAAGAGTCAACCCTCCCAGTATTCTAAAATACTAATTGATTAATCTATAAAGAGTTGATTAATAGAAATCACTGTTGTGAACAAAATCGTCCAATTATCCATGAATTCTTTCCTTCCGCCCACAAAACCACCAAAAAAATCTGCCTAAAAAATGTCTGATAAATCATTGTGTTGATCTTTGTTGCTCATCCGCATTTCCTGCATTGATGGCGATGCCATCGTCCTCAGACCGTCGAGATACCGAAAAATCTCGCACAAATCGAACAAAACAATGAGAAGTTTAGACATTAAATGCACAGTTTACGAGCCATTTGTGCGAATCATACGAGCTGATACGATATTTCTATTACAAAATGAATACAGTTAATGTAAATAAATGTGTTATTCTACGTTTTGGGGGATGTTTATTGTTCGTTCTGTGTAACAAAACAATTTGTATTTTGGTTATTATGTCGCCTGTGTTTACACAAACAGTTCAAAAGCACTGTTTCAACAATACGAGACGAGACCGTTATCGAACTGTTTATTTGAAATGACTAATGCAATTACTATTCAATGGTTGTACATCATTTCGGCATATTTTTAACGAATTGGAAGATTTTTTTATAATCATCAGGTTTTTCAAGCTACAAGTTTTCGAATCGAAAATCGGGTAGGAGCGAAATATATGTTTTATTCATCTGATTTAGCGTGTAAGAGATTGTCAATAAATAATTAAATATTTATACAACTGATTTTAAAGGATAGCTGTACAGATTTGCATTTTTGCATTATTAAATACAGTTCTATGTTTTTTTAATATGCTAAGTATGTAAATATTTTTAGAATCAAAATCAAATAAAAACTATATCAGACACAAAATGTATATGGAGGACAGAGAGCAAGATTTGACTTTCGACGAAACATCATATCTCCATTTCAGTCATCAAACGAATTTTCATACAATACTGTTCTGACATTGAGTAATTTAACTGGCACAAATCATATTTTATATTTATATTATTATTTATATGCATGCATATATATATATATATATATATATATATATATATATATATAATTTTTGTTTAAAAAAAAATTTTATAGCTGTTAAGTGAAAAAATTGTTTTGTTATAAGAAAATAGATTCGTTCTCTGATCTGGTTGTATAATGCAACTGCTCTAGCGCATTAAACAATAATTAATTTGTCTTTTTCTATCATACATGCACATAAACGTAATTTTCAATGAGGTAAATCAACAAAATACATAATTAAAAATACAAATTGTTTTTTTTTAAGAGAGAGATATTATTTTTAATAAAAAATGTCATATCTCCACCTCTCTCAGCATCACGTATTATACTTTTTCATAACCAACACTGTTTTGTGTAATTCAATACATAAAAGGATAATTAATTTATCTGTATCTGCCTTGTATGTATCAACTTTTAACAAATTTCTAAAATAATAGTTAATTATTTATCAATTACATTTCATATTCCTATTTTTGTTCTACTTGTTTACATTCTAAGTAGATTTATTGGAAAAAGATTTAAATTTCTTTTCATAATTTTTAAAGTAAAATTATTAACTTACTTTTATTAAGACTATGACTTAAGATTTCTCTCTAGAACTAACATGGCTTAAAACACGACTTAAAAAATCAGAGAGAAAATAATCAGAAAAATGAGTCTCCTTTTGGGAATTACAACCGAAAATTGGATAGAAATGGCTATGTTACTTTGAATAATGTATTTATTATTCTGTAGCAAAATACATCTAGATATTTTATATTTTTTTAACAAAATACATGAAAAGTACTGTAGAAATGTGTATAACTTTTGTTCTACAGAATTGATAAAAATAAAGAGTACATTAGAATACCTACAGAGTAATTAGAATATCGAAATAAGCCGGTATAAAAATACCAAATCGTCAACTGTAACTTATTTATTTAAGAAATACATAAAAAAACTCGAAACATTTATCTGTTTTTGTACATAACAATATCAGTAAGAACACATTTAGTCTGAATCACTGTCGGCCAAGTTTTTGATTCGACTGAACAATTTGTTATCTGTGAAATTATTCGCAGGTTTCCTTACAGCTTTCACTGGAGAAATATTTCCCCTATTTCTCCTCGATGCTCTACCATCTGAAATAACAGAAAGAGAAAACGTTTGATGTTTTCCTCATCCTCTTATTATTATTAACAATTTCTCGTTCGATACCTGACGCGATAATATTCGATACATCGAGCTCGGATATTTCTTTCTGAGTTTCGAGCTTCACCTTTAATTTTTTACACTTTTCTATAGAAGGCCGGCCATCGAGGCCCTTTTCGTGGAGCATATCGAGAAGCTTTTGTGCACGGGCTTTATTGCTTTTGCAGTGTTCCCAAATTCGATTGAAGTTTACGATCCGAATACCTACGATACAAAAAAAATGAATATATGCCGATCAAGCTGGGACAAAGTATATGATCGTACAAACCTGCAATACTTAAATATTTCTTATATAAAGTGATTTTTTTATCTTTCTCTGGTGGAACTTTATTGCTACTCTTTTTTTTGCTCTTATCATTACTGGATTCACTCTTACTGTTATCGGATTTGTTTTTATCAGAATCGCTTCCATCATCGTTCGAGTTAGAACTTTTATCTTTTTTCTCATTGGATTTTGAACCATCACTGTCTCCAGATTCAGAATCACTGCTTCCAGAATCTTTGTTTTTAGTTTTTGATTTATCAGTTGGATTTGAATTTTTCTTTTTTTGTACTTTTTCAGAATTACTTGTTTTAGATTTCAATTGGTTCTTTGTAGCTTCGATTTTTGTTTCTTTATTTTTCAATGTTTTGACTTTACTTTTTTTATTATCTGTTTCTGACTCATCGGAAGAAATCTTATTACTCTTATCTGAATCCGAGTCCTTTTTTTGACTTACTTTGGATTTCTTCTCAGTGTCATCTGAAGAATCGTTTTCTGAATTTTTATCCAATTGTTCAGAAATATCAGAATCTGATTCCTTTGACTTTTTCTGTTTACTTAATGGACTTTTCTTCTTTAATTTGTTTATACTCGATTTTTTTTCAACTTTGTCTGATTCCCCAGATGAATTCTTTACTGATTCGTCGGATTCTGATTTCTTTTCAGACTCCGATTCATTTTCGGAACTTTGTTTCTTTTTCGGCGAAACACTTTTACCTTTCTTAGATTTCGGTGACTCTTCTACAGATGCAGCCTTTTTCCGATCGGTTTCCGATTCAGACGAATCTTTTTTATCGGAACCGTCTCCCTCTGATTCTTTGTTTTCCGAGCTGTTTGCACACTCACCGCTCTTAGATAATTTCGCAGTACGCTTATTTACCGGTGGATTTCTTTTGGGTTTTTCCAATTCGAACGCGGATTCTGAATCTTGATCGGATATTTTTTCTTCCTCACTGGCTTCGGCATCGCTCGAATCAGACTTTTTTCCAGCCGACTTTATATTTTTTTTCTTATCGATATTTGATTTCATAGCAGGTTTTTTAGTTCCTTTCATCGTTTTTTTGGTATTCTTTCCGTTATGCGAAGTATTCTTGGGTGGATTCGTGTTCTTACCGATTTTATTTCGATTCGATTCCGTTTCAAAATCATTTTCTTGATCGGACTCCTCTTCTGAGGATGACGTCCTACTCTTATTCAATTTATTACCTTTACCTCGCTTAGAACTCGATTTCAGCGGACTCTTCTCTGGAGATTTTGTTTTCGGTTCAGTCTCTTCGACATCTGAACCACTGTCAAGCGACTCGAGAACTTCCAAGATCTGTTTATCGGACAGCTTAGTCAACCTCAATTGTGCATTTTTCGCTGGAGTAGTTTTGGTTTTCTTTTCTGGTTTTGTATTACTGCTGCTATTAGATTCATTGGAATCTGAATCAATGCCAGTAGACTCTGGCTTCGATTCCGGCAACTCTATATCTTTTTTATCAACACCAGTAGCTTTCTTTTTACTTTTTTGCTTTAGATTAAAATCAGCACCATCAGAACTATCTGACCGTGCTCTTTTTTTCCCTTTCTCGAAATCAGAATCGCTATCACTACTCATCTCAAATGATTTTCTTACACTTTTAAGCTCAACAATGGCAATAATAACAGCAATACCAAAGGTTATAAAATTTATAAAAATATCTACTTTTAAAACGTCCTATGAACACATTCGAGTAAAATAGAGGACAAAAATTACATACACCTCTGTATCAGATTAAAAAAAGTACATGAGCAATTTCTTTCACACAATCCGAACACAGTTTACTTCAATTCCCGCCTAAATATTTTAATAATCACAAATAGACATCAACAAAGATCTACGTCTCGTATTAAATAGTTGTGACAGAGGTATCCAAACTGTTTGAGTATCCACTACAGTTATAATTAATTTCTAATCAGATCTTAATTGAAAATGTTAAAACAGCGTATATTTAAGCAAATATAAACTACAACATCAGAATTAATAAAATTAGAGATCGTAATCATCCACGAAAGAAAATCAATACATAAACAACAGTTCCCAAACAATTTTTTTAAAACATTTTGTTCATTATATATATATATATATATATATATATATATATATATATATATATATATATATATATATATAGAAAGAGAGAGAGAGATTCTTAAGCTTCCACACCAAAGTATTAAAAAAAATACAAAAATTAAAAAAAAAACAAGTTATCTCCCATTTAGTATTTTAGTTCAATTATATTTTAGTATTGAATAGAATTAAAATTCTAAATAAAAAATAACATGACTTTTCTTAACCCCTGCGCCCCCTTCTAATACTTCCATGTGGAAAAGCTTCAATTCAATCACCTTTTATATCACAGATTGTTCTCGAACACAAAACACATTTCCTGGAATGGAACAATTAAAATTATAATAAATAAAAAAACGGTCATTTAAACACAATAAACTCGTTTATTTTGATTTTCTATTTCTATGAATTGCTTAAGAACCACTATTCATTGTTTTGATGACTGCAAAATATGAATAAGATCCTCGTACAATCTAAAAACAATATAAATTATATTTTCTATCAATTGTTTAACTCATTGTTTAATAAATTAATTAAAATGCAAGAATGGAACAATGTAATTTTTATTATAATTAAGAATAACAATTGAAAGTATACAAAAATAATACGTTATTTAAAACTATCGATTGTTGAAGATTTTTTTTTATTTCGAACATACTGAAACACATTTAATTGTTTAATATCAGTTTTTTTAATGCGCCATTAAAGTATCAACAGTACATAAAAAAATAAAACAAACAAGGTAAATAGAGTTCTGTAAATGATTTACAGATGGCTAGCATATACGTTTTATTATTGGTCACAAGATGTCACTAAAAGTATCTTAATTTTTCTGTACGAAACGTCTGCTAAATTATTGTCAATTATCGTAAGGTAAATGACCAACGCCCACACTACTCAACAAAGTCTACATAAACTCAGGTTTAAAATAAGGTTTTTGCCATCATAACATAATTAAAAATTAACAAGATTTTATAATAATTCGGAAAAATGATACACAGAATCACACTGTAATAAATGAAAAGCAATCGAACGATTATTTGAAGTTCATTTCTCAATTCTAAATGAAACTAATAAGATAATTTAATTAAAAGATAAAAATGATAAGTATATATATATATATATATATATATATATATATATATATATATATATATACCAGATACAAGAAGTACGTCTACCTATACATTCTCTCAGATAGATTCTTTTATGCAACGTATTATTTTATCAAGTTTTTTGTGGATAATTTTGATTTCATATATATATATATACATATATATATATATATATATATATATATATATATATATATATATGTATATAGTGAGAAGGGGGGTAAAGAGAGAGAAATATAACCGGAATGGCATTCTGAGCCTGGCCCTGACTCGATAACATCGGCCCTTCTGAATTAAAAAAAACTGAATTAAATATAATATAATAAATGTTATTATTTATTCATTTTTGATTAGTAATATGTAATGGCAATAAGTAAGTATACAAAGGTTTCACAATTTCACACACAAGCTTAATTATTTTTAATTTTCATTTTATGTTATTGTTTGAAAAATTCAGCCGGCCCATTCGGCCCAATATACACCGGCCCACCAGGCGATCGACAGATCACTCTTACGGCCAGTATATATATATACATATATATATATATATATATATATATATATATATATATATATATTACAGAAACGTATTAAATTGAAAATAAAACCATTAACAAACACGTACGTTGAGAAAAAACTCTATTGATATAGGAGCAAATTTACCAGATGTCAACATAACTGGTTTCTGTGCTCGACGCATAAATATCAACAGCGATTTTTTAAAAGGAAGATTTGACGTAAACCAATTACACTCATATGCAGCCAAGTAACAATTTTCCGCCTGGAATTAACAAACCACATACATATATATATATATATATATATATATATATATATATATATATATATATCATTCAAAAACATATACCCACTTCAACTGTTATTTCATTTCCACTCCAACACTGCATCAATAACTGCACAAGCATTGTCAATAAAAACGCAATGGACATTGCGAATCGTAAACTTAGTATTTCGTTCTGAAAATTAAATATATATATATATATATATATATATATATATATATATATATATATATATATATATATATTAGTAGAACCTCCGTATCCGCGGATTCGTATTTCGCAGTTCCAATTATCCGCAGTTTAACTCGCCCCGAAAACATTAAACGGAAAATTCCAGAAATAAATGATTCATAAGTATCAAATTGCGCGCCATTCTCAGTTACATGCTGATTTTCAAGAAATAAACATAAAAATGTATCAAAACTGTGTGTGTACAAGATATTTTTCATTGCTCTATCGTCTCTTGACGGTTAAGCCGAAAAGTCAGAATCCTGTCCATTCGAAAGCGACAGAGAAAAAGAGCACGTTTGTAATGATGTACAATTTATTTTATTATTATTTAATATGATTAATGTCTTATTGTACGTAATTTATCAATTAACGTTTATCATAGGTATGTATGTAAACGAAAAACGACTATATGGGTTCGCTACTAGCCCCGGTTTCGGGTATCCACAATTGTTCTTGGAACACATGACCCGCAGATATGGAAGGACAACTGTATATATAATTATTTTAAATAAAATTAATTTATGAACCTCTTACATCATCAACTTGACATAGAGTTAAACAAATAATTAACAGGCTTGAAACAGTCTGCGCCAAGAAACCCAAGTTGTATATATCCTCAATCTCATCTACTACCCTAAAAGGGGTAATCAATAATCAAATAATGAAATTGTGTATATATATATATATATAAAGAGAGAGAGAGAGAGAGAAAGAATTAATATATCATATAAACAAATTCAAGAACAAATGAAATATTAACAGTGAATTGAAAAAGAGTCGATATAAAAACTAGCAACAATTACAGATAAATAGAAGTAAGAGTAAAATGAATATAAGCAGGACATAATTCTAGAAGTGAACACTCGATGAGAAATAGTAATTTATGATTAAAAAAGTCTCTCTCTCTCTCTCTCTCTTTCTATATATATATATATATATATATATATATATATATATATATATATATATATATATATATGTATATATACATAACCTACTCTAATATCAATTTATGATGTTCGATACAATTTTTAAACGTGACAATCTCCTCTTTCTCAATTTCCTCTTTGGAACAATAATCCAATAAACGGTTTTGAAACGTTTCTTCGTTCTCAGTTCGTTTGATATTCTCTGCAGTATCAGTTAAATATTCATTTTCGAGTTCTAGTAAACCCGAATTCTGTAAAGCAGATATTTAGAATTTTAAATCAAAACCTGACAAATAACAAACGATCCTAACGGAAATCTCTAATTTTGAAACGCAACCCAATATAGATTTTTAAATGTTTTCAGTACAGAATGAAATTAATTTCCCGTGTTTCATGATAAAGTATCTTTTAATCAAATCAATTTCAATAAAAACATAAACAAATATCCAGAGAAATGAATGTTGTGTTGCGTTCCTGATCGTTTCGTACTTTTGGATTCTTTGAGTTTCAATTTTTTACGTCTAGTTTCGGCATGTGTAGCATCTTTAGGTAGATTTTAGATGACTCGAGAAACTTGTTTATATAACAGTGTTATCGAAAATCTATCTGACGATGGCATACATGCTTAAACTTAAATAGAAGTGAAAAATAGAAACGCAAGTGAACTAAGAAGATGAAGATCGTCACAGGAGCGTAGGAGTAAAAAAATACAATTATAATTTTCAAAAGAATACAGAATTTAGTTACTAAATAAAATATGTGGAAGAACGTACTAAAATGTAACATCAATTAAAATGAATAATTGACTCTCTGATTAAACCAAATCAGAGAATTATTGTTATTAACAAAAATAGACTTTTTAGTGACCTTATGCATTTTTTTTCAATTTGGAACAATAAAAAGCACACGTGAGGAATATGCAAGTATAAAACGTACGTTTAAGTCGATCGATTTATCGATTACAGTCGAAGAACTGGTTCTCAATGAAAATTTTCGACGAGCCACTCTCAACAACGCTGTTTTCTTTATATTTCGAACGGACTCTTGTACGTTTTTGAACTGCGCCCGTACATGTATCATCATTGTCGTCAGTGTCATGTCGCATAGAATTATACCATTACCGGCTACCATTACGGATATAATCTGAAGAACAGATTCGAACAGAAATTTCTAATACTCCTCCTACGCCAGGTCGGAAAATTTTATACGACACCTGATAAACGTACGCCGCTGAGTATTGCATCCAATTAGCCTTGTTAATCGGCATGAACATCTCGTAAGGTAGATTCCTCACCGGCACAAACTGCGTACAGTTTTCCGTGATGGTCCGATCGTACTGTGATTTGTACGTATCGGCCTCACAGACCATATCCGGTGACGCCAACAGCCCGGACAGAAGACCATTGAATACGGAACTCCAGGCGAAAAACGCAAGGGAGTAACTCAGCCCTCTCGACAGTCGATCAGCCCGGATCACGTTCGCCGGATTCTGGTAATGTTTGTCGACTTCGAACTCGAGTATTCGACATATGTTCTTCACGCGACGACGTCTTAGGATGAAGAGGATCGATTTCGGTAACGAGACGAAATGGACGATGCAGAACGATAGAGCGTGCATCAGGTTATCGTAATTCGCGTCGATGTCGTCGTTCACGTAGAAGAACACGTTGATCATTTCGAGGAAGTTGAGCCCGAACACGCAGAAGAATAGTAAGATCGATGCGTAGATCAAATAGAGAGGCGGGAATTGTCGGTCGTCGTTACGGAAACGACCGATGCCGATCAGACGTAGGATCGAGAAATGAAAATCGAAGTAGCGGATCTGTTTGTGTTTGTGTTTTGCTGCTAGTTCTTCGAGATGATCTCTCATATTGTTTGATTTCTGTTTATACTGAATTCAGTTAGAATTACCTTCCGATTACTGATTTTTAAAAAAAATATTGAAAACAACCGACTGGCAAGAAATTATTTAAACAGAAATTTTAATTCTTAAAAGATCTATAAACAAGGCCATTTTTTTTGATAAATTGCTAAATATTTTTCAATTCTGTCGAAATCGAAACTTCTTAAGTGGATATGTGCGCAGTTCAAGACTTAAGTGTCCCCATTCCGATGATCAAACGCGGATAAGTTTTGAACCACTGGACATTTTTCAAATATTTTTTTAGTGTATGTTCAGCAAGGATGTGTATACAAAAAAACTATAATTTTTTTTCGATTGTTAGCGACTAACACGCTGTTTAAGACTTGAGTGTCTAGATTTCGATGAAGTTTAATTTCGTTATATATGTGTGTCAACTATTTCAATCTTGTATTCTCTTTTTCACACTTAACTCGCTTACTGTACTATTCGTTATGATCGGTTTCCGTGTTTATATCATCTTCAGACAACAGTTAAGTCTGTAAAGAATTCTAAATTACCTGAAATAACTCGTTGTGAAGTTAAAAAATACTTGAAGATGATAAATTCTTAAACTGACACAGAGAGTAATCTAACAATGAAATATTTAAAGATTGCAAAAAAAATGATTGAACACACTTTGATTTCAACAGAATTAATATATATATATATATATATATATATATATATATATATATATATATATATATATATATATAAATGACTATTTTATAAACAAAATATTTCTGGTTTAAATATTTCTGTATAACTTTAACAAAAAAACACTTTTTACCCTTTAATATTCTCAAACAGAAAACAATTTATTTATCCACGACACAAACAATGAAACAATAAAATATATTTAATTACATTTTATAAAATATATTTAAACAGTTTGCATGTCTTATAAAAATTGCACTGCACTCATTAATTATTAAGATATTTCTGTAAAGTTTTCCAATTATTTTCTTCTAGAAAATGTCTTTTAATTGAGTAAAAAAGTTTAGAAATTATTCAATTCATGTATATATATATATATAAATATATATATTTGAATAGGAATTTATTTATATGATAGCAAAAAAAGTGTAAAACTAATAGAAACACTTAAAACCTAAATTATTTTATAAAAAGTAAGTTCAAGTCCAACATTACAGTATTTATTTTGTGAATTCAATCAAACCTAATCGTGTACCATGTTCAGGTAAACTAATTGTCTAAAATTTATTTGAAGATGGCGTACGTGCCGAAACTAATAGTAGAAAACAAAAAATCTAGTGGACAAAAAAGACAAATGCCACCAGGACAACGTAAATAAGAACTAGGTTTATTTTGTTTTAACTTTCATTTGTTTTGTTGTTCATAAATAAATTTCTATAAAAATTATCCCTTCAAAATCTTTGTTAGCCTTAGACAAATTTTGCTATTTTAAGTACTATTTTTTAGAATCTATATTATTCAAGAGCACACTACTTAAATAATAAAATTAATAAATGTGATTTTATTCGTGGATGTAGTATGCAACGAAATTGATTGTTTAGAAAACAATTATCAATCTTTTTTCTTGATTGAGTCATCTATGTTTTCAATTATTTTAGTTTATAAAGTAGGCTGTTTTCGTACACAGTGGAAAAACCGTTTTCATTGATATTTCTTAGATCAAATTTTGATACTAAAAATAATAAATCCTGTTCATTCACAGATCTAGTATGCAGTGCGATTAACTTTTTTTGAAAAACGTACAACACACATGTTATTAATTCTTCGAGTCTGATAACAGATCCCAGAATTTTTCAATAAACCATACTCAATGCGTATAGATGGTATCGGTGTCCATCAATTTATTTCTTTTTCATTAAATATAAAAACTTTGCTTTATTTTTCCCTCCCGTATAATAATTTCTTGCATTTTAGACATAGGGGGCCGTTCTTGAAATTCTTCACTAAACCAGATCTCACTTGTTAGTAATGCCTACTGGACCACTAGATCTAACTATTTTTATTAAATTTATTAGGAATAAGTATATGAGTACGACTGGATCTAGTGGTATACAAGACACGACAACTAGTAAGATCTAGTTGCAGTATTTAATGAACGATTCTGAACACATCCCAGAGTATTTTCACAATTATGGAGCTTTGTGTATTGTTCCATATCCTTAAATGTTATCTTCATGGTTTAAAATCCCAGCCCTTCTGTCTCGACTGGAATTCCGCAACCAAAATTTGATTCTGTTTAAACGCACCGCCCGTTTTTTGAACATTATATAACTTATTTGGAATGAAATCCGCTTGTAGGTGCCTTGTACTAGTACCCGTTCGAATCTTGTCCATTTTAGGAATATTGACTACTCTATGCGAACTACTAGGATCGTATAACTTCCTGACAGGGTAATCGCTGACTTTAATCGAGTGTTTTGTAATTTTGATCGATTTTTTATCGACCGGTTTTGGATTTTGATCCCATTTCCGGATTATGAAAAAATATATAATTTCAATGATGCTCAGAACAGACCCACCGAAAAACAAACCAATCGTTCCACCAATCGATACTGGAATCAAATGTATAAGTCATTTTTTTAATATTTGGTCAAAGAACAAATAATGTTTAATTCTGATTATGCTTTTATCATTTTTAAGACTTTTTTTAAGTTCTTCTTTTTTATGATCAGTTTTTAGTTTCGTCGTCTTTTTGAATTCCGATCGAACATCGAATCTCCTAAAAAATACAGTCATAGATTGAAAAAAGATCTTACCAACAAGATCTAACTGACTCCTCACGACGTTTCGTCTAAACCTTTGACTCGGTAACGATTGCATTTCGACATTTACATTTATTTCGGTCGCTTTTCTGATTTTCCTGCAGAAAAATCATTATATGAACGATTGACAATTTTCTATCGACTTTTTCTTTCTTACGTTTTGCCTTTGAAGATGATTTTATATTCGGGTTCTGTACAAGAAGGCATACAGTTACAGATTAGACGATTGTTTTTAGTTGTATCGGCACTCAGCACGGATACTTGTTCTGTTGGGAGAAATATAACTAATATTTAATGATTATGCTTTGACATTATTGCTAAATCCAGTTTCACGAGTTAACCTCTACCGTATATACTAGAAATTTTTCCTTTTCCATGAGGATGTTTAAGAATCTCTCATTGTCAACTATAACCACATAGCGCATTTCAATGACAATTCCATCATGTTCACAGCGTATGAATGCATCATTTATTTTTAAAATATTTATGTAAATGCGGTATATTTCATTTAAGGGTCAAATATTATTTTTTAAACAATCTTTGACACTTACCAAAATTTCTTACCAAACATGCCAGCCCTTTCTGATCGCAATACTTATTTGAAACTAGAATAAAATGGATCATATATATATATATATATATATATATATATATATATATATATATATATATATATACATATACATATATATATATATATATATATATAATACAGGCACATGGAGAGAGAGAGAGAGGGAAATTTTCTAACAATATGTCAATAAATACTCATATTAAAGACATTTCATAAAAACGATTCGTTTATCATTAAATCAACATTTTTCATTATCAACCCTATATTATTCCCTCTGACTCTAATCACATTTTCCGGTTGAAAACATCCTCTCGTACCGTACGAAGGCATCAGATGATGCGAACAGTTGCACATTCTCAGATGGGCGTTCGCGTGACATTGAACAATACACGTTGAGTAACTATAAAAGTTGTACAATCTCATCGTCGATGGCAACTCGTCAGGAAACAAACATTCCCTCTGCCTTACACTCACAGACCTTAATTGATTGTCGTTCGAGATTTCGACCACCTGTAATTTCATATTCAATTTCGAGCATAACAGGCGACAGAGAGATTAGATCTATTAGAGAAAGAGTATGAAATCGTTCGATTGGAAAACGTCTTTAAACATGATGAATCATTGAAAATTAGAAAGACGTTTCGGTCGAACTGTTCAATTAACAATCATACCTGAAACAGAATATTCAAATTCTCTCCTAGAAGAAGTGTATGTCTTTGATCTAATTCCGTATTATAATAAGGCACATCTTCCGGCGAATGTAGGAACAACTGTAACATTAATCCGTTTCAAATATCACAATAGAACGTTTATGTCCCTATTTTTTTTTAAAAAAAATGGCACTTTTACCTCAAAATCCTCGCCGTACGTTTTTATCTCTAGTTTACCGGGTCCTGTTTTTATATTTGAAACTAAGTTCATTTTTTGATTAACTGTCCTGGAATATATTTATATAAAACAATACATTGACTTTATCATCCTGACTGTCTTCCTGGTGAGTTTGTTTCTCTTATGACTAGTTTCAGTACGGATACCATCATCAAATAGTCATAGATAATTAAATTACATTAGAACAAAACTACTAGTCGAAGATAAAAACTTAAGATTCAAGCGGATGAAGAGCATCAGGATAATAGATCAACAGGATCACAAGTTTTAGCACAAACTGTTACAGCATTGAATTCAAATTTATTAAAATCGATCTACAGATGACACAAGTACCGAAACTAGTAGTGGAAAACAAAACTCATCCGATTCAAAAGAATGGAGAACACCAGGACAACGCATCGAAGAGATCACAGATATGAAAGCACGCAATTATATATTTGCTAATAATTATTTATAATACATTTTTAATTATTTAAAAAATTTGGTTCGTTCTTAAAAATCCGAATTTTATCTTTTCACATTTATCAGTATATGAAAAGAAACAAGAAACTATATACAAAAAAAAGAGAAAAAATAGTGTTAAGAATATAAGATATATTTTTATAATAATTTATCATGCAGTTTGATGAAAATTGAAACCAATTTATGGCGTGATGTTAAACTACTAAGTAAATTGTTCAAAATGTAGGAGCAAAAATCACATTAAAGTTAGATAAAAATACTGAATGTTTCAAAATATTGAATGGTCAAAGTATCTCCACTTTACTGTAGGTTTGAAATTGCTGAACTGAGCCCCTTACCGTGTATGGAACGAATTTATTGTAAAACATAAACCGTACTCTGTTTCCAATGGCAAAAACTGTTCACAACAATCGAATTCCACGCCATTCCATTTACATTCTTTTAACAATTCTTGACATATAGATCGAAACTACAACCATATACACAAATATTTAAAACAACGCACTTTTCACGACGATACATTTCGATATAATACTTCTTCTGTGGCTAAATGCATTGCCATGAATGAATTTCTCACTCGTCCTTAAAATCTCGATCAAAAATATTCAATAATTGACTACTGGTCATTTTTGATTCTTTCTTATACGCATTTCGACAACGATACAACCATCCTCATAGCGCTAAAGTATAGAAAAATCTGAAATCTGGATATTTTGGATCCGAACAATTTTTGTAGTTTATGGGATGAGTGAAAAGAAACGTTAATTTAACCAATGAACCAAAAAGTATACTTCCAGTTAAATATTTTATTAAATCTTGCTTAGTTCTCTTTAATTTTTTTAATAACTGTGCAATTAAATGATTTGGAAGAAATGGGATTGAAAAACGTTTTTTTTTTCTGTACCATACTATTCTGAAAATCCTGGCATCGCCATCGAAATCCGCATAGACAATAATCAAAAATGAACAATAATATTTGAGAGGAAGAAAATTCGCAGTTTGCGGATCGAAAAAATAATTAATTTTTGAATTTTTCGTGGTGGAGAGTAAGAATGAAAAATTCATCTCTGAAACAACCATTTCAATTTCTGATCCAATTCACCTGTAGTTTTATATCCGGTATTTCATAATCTGTGCACGCGGCACATTTTTGCGAATAACTATCGAAAATACCGCGAAAGAACGCGATTTCGGACAAATACTGTTGAAGTCTCAACCGTGCATCGACATCGACACTATAAAAAAAATACTTGCAGTCAGTTACAAATATTTACAACGATGCAATAATTGACACACGGTACAATCCGTGCAAATACACTAAGAAAGAAGCCACAGATTGTAAAATACGCTAAGTAAAATATCATTAAAACTATTTAAACATTGCTATTTAATCTTAAAAAAAGTATTAAAGAATGCCATTTAATTATAAACGATTAGCAATTGTTATAAATAAAAATTGTTCTACATCAGGTCAAAGCATACTTCGATTTTTAAGTATAACAAATGTTCATTATATACAGAAGAAGAAGAATTTTAAATTTCGCTGTCTTTAAACAAACAGCAGCCTACTATTTTTTACAACTATATACAATGAACATTTGTTATTTTTTTAAAATCGAGGTAAGCTTTGACCTAATCTAGAACAATATTTATTTATAACAATCGCTAATCGTTTGTCACTAAATAGCATTCTTTAATGCTTTTTTTTAAATATTAAATAGCAATGTTTAAATAGTTTTAATGATATTTTACTTAGCATATTTTACAGTTTTGGGTTTCTTTCTCGAATCCATTCGAACACAAATTGTTTATGCGGAATTGTATAAACTTTATACATTACTAGTGATGACAGTTTCGTCACCTTCGGACAGAACTCGAGAAAACGTAAAAGAGACATACACTTAACCTACACGATTCGCATAGAATAATTCAGAGAACAACAAATAAATTATTCAGTTTCACTGATAATTTTACTAAAATCGATATACCTTTCAAGCCGTTTCCAGAACTTATTTTTGTACCAAATCTCACAGACCGAAATCGCAGGGAAGGTCGTGTTCCAGCCTAAGTACGTTGTCTCAGTTGCAAAACTGACTGCATGGTTTAAAAAACTCACGTACGCATCGTTTAAAATGTAAAACATTCCTACGGTCGATAATATTATCACTGATGTCCAGAACACCCTTCACAAGAAAATAAAATCTCAATTTTATTTGACAAAGCTGCTTAGAGATACTAATTTACAGTCACTTGTACAGCAATGGACTCCCAAGTATGGAGTTTGAATATATTTTCTAATCTGGGTGATAATTTCATTTACCTTGTATGCCAATTATATTTAGATTCGGCAATGTATCTTAAACCATGTATGGAACTGTGTTCTGCGTAATAAATTAATCGTTCTTTTAACAGCTTCATTTTTATTTAAATCTGATATATATATATATATATATATATATATATATATATATATATATATATATATATAACCAAATAAATGTGTTATTAATGAAAAAATAACGATGTCGTTATTCAAAAAGCGAATCAAGTTAAACAGAGACCCTTTTAGTAAATCTATCAAGTTTTATATAAAATCTATATGCTTGCATTACGAATAGAATGATAAAAGAATATATGAAGGTAATTTATTTGAAAGTATTATTGATATTTTTAATCTTTTGTGTGTATTTTATCCATTTATGATAATTATATATTTATACAAATACATATCAGAGAGATTTATATCTTTCATCGCATGTACTATATCGAAAATTGGTTTTTTCTTACATAAAAATATATAATACTTTTCTGTTTTTTATACACTTATATATTGCAATGACAGATATATTATTCTGGAAAGAATTCATTAAAAAATAGGCCTTCAGAATGAAACATTTTTTTATCACCTCGGTAATACTTTTAGAATCATGCCGAAGATTCATCACAGTTTTCTACATTGCTTTCTCGTTCAGATTCGAGAAACCGTCCTCACATTGAAAGCAAACAAATTTGATTGATGAAATGATTATTCTATTGTTTTGAAAATAAGTTACTTTGCCGTGCATTTACGGAAAGATCAGAGCCAGCTTGCAACAATAGAATTGCAGATGTTTATGTTTGAACAAAAACCAGAGATTTCTACACAGCCATGTGAATCACACTTTCTCTATCGCACTCTTCGTTTGTATTATATTCTAACTCATTTTTCGTACAGCATCGAATCTGTCAACTTATGAATAATTCTCAGAAATTAATTAAATTTCCAGTCTATAAACGATAAAAACTTTTCTGGTCAGAAATGTTCAGTAAATCATTTTTGAATTCAATGGCGGTGCGATCATCTTCAGACAGCTAAAGTATTGATAAATCATGTGGCACTATATAATTTTATTATAGTGTTCTAATATTCAATACTCTAGAAAAATGATTAAATATTATAATTAATAAGACTGACACTTAAATTAATATGAATTTAATAACTGTGTTACGTTTTTTTATTCATTTAAATATCGTTCATTAATTTATATTCAATAAATAACGTCATTTAAGTTAAAAAAATGTTTGAACAGATAATTCGAAATCATCGAATTCAATAAGACGACTCCTACCGGTACAAAGTAGTACCAAAAAAATCACTTATACAATTAAAGTAGTAATAAAATCAGTCAGCCTATAAAGAAGAAACAACACAGTGCAGCGAGTGACAATAGCCACTTATAGATTCGATCGAATTAATAAAAATTTAATCGAAACCGGTGAAAACAAACACACTCTTCTGATTAGAATGTAATTCGATATGATTCAGTTCAAGTGTAGAGAGATTTTCGACATTTCTACGGCCGCGTGTTCAAATCTAATCGTCGATAAAGTAATAATCGCCACAATAAATACTTGACACTGCCGTATGCCACTTTTAGTACGTTGACTGTTAGAGTACGAAATGAAAACTCTCCTGTTCGGATTATTATTAGTAGCTGTTGTCAGTGGTAGGTCTTTTAATATGTATATATATATATATATATATATATATATATATATATATATATATATACATATACATATATATATATATATATATATATATATATATATATAAATATTTTAATATAACGACTTCTAATATCTCTACACAACTCATTTACATATGTAATCGGGTTCGTTTCAATAGATTTTAAAATAATGTAATTTTAAATTGTTGGGTCATCTTGATTTCATGATTTCAAATTTGTTCTATGTTAATTAGAAATGTCATATATATATATATATATATATATATATATATATATATATATATATATATAGGTTGATTCAATTTAGGCTTCCATATGGAAGTATTAAAAGAGGACACACGGGTTAAGAAAAGTCATGTTTTTTATTTAGTACTTTAATGAGGATGTACAGGACATGGAATGTCAGAAAAAGTGGTCCAAAACTGAAATATTAGACTATGTGAATTTTTAAATAATAAAAAAAGTGTAAATGACGTACATAAGAGCCAGTAGCATAGATTTTGATTTAAAAAATCTTTTTTTCACTTTTACTTTGTACATTCCGGATAAATTTATTAATTTTAGGGTTTAATAATAAATGTATTTGATATTTATAAATGTATGCGATTTTTACACAGTCGAAGAGAGTGATAAGAGTATATATGAGAGTCAGTGACTATATTTAGATTTAGAAATGATTTTTTTTTTATTTTTCGAAGATATATTTATTGTTCGAAGATATAATTAATGAAAAAAGTTATTAGTGACGTATATAAGAGCCAGTGGCTTTAAATTAGATTTAAAAATGACTTTTTTCTTTTTCTAGTATCATTTCAATTAGATTTATTAACTTGAAACTTTAACGGTGTGTTGGATATAAGACATCAGACAAAAAGTAACCGATATTTGAAATTTAGAAGTATATATGATTTTTTTTGATGAAATTTAGAAGTATACATGAGTCAGTGACATGAAAATACCATATTGCAATTTTTATTTATAAATAATTGAGTTTGAAAAATATTTTCAAACTCAATTAAATTAAGTTGAAATCAAGGTTGAAATCATATTAAGTTGAAATCAAGGCATTTTCATATTTGAATGCTGTATCATAATAATATAAATTTATTTGAAATGATCGTCAGGAAAGAAGAAAAGATATTTCCGAATTCGAACCCATAGTTCTAATCAATCATTTATGACTTCTTTCACTATTTACAAAGTGTAGGTGTTCGTGCATTTCAAATTTTATTTGATTTTATCAGATATTGTAACCTCTAACCGTCTCTAAAAACAAATCTAAGTTGAATCACGTTTTAGCCCGTGAAGGTTTCGGGCCTGGCGAACAGGAATGGGGCTACGTGGACGTCCGTCCCGGTGCGCACATGTTCTGGTGGCTGTATTACACAACAGACCCGTCCGTTTCTAAGCCAGCGGACCGTCCTCTCGTCATATGGCTGCAAGGCGGTCCCGGCGCTTCGTCGACTGGATACGGAAACTTCGAGGAACTCGGCCCGATCGACGTCGATTTGAAACCGAGGAACGAAACATGGGTGAAAAAGTACAACGTACTGTTCATCGATAACCCGGTTGGAACTGGCTACAGTTACGTCGACAGTACGTCACTGCTGACGAAAAACAACAGCCAGATAGCGAAAGATCTTGTTGAACTGTTGAGGGAGTTCTATAAGGCATTACCGGAATTTGAGAATGTGCCGTTGTACATCGCCGCCGAATCGTATGGAGGAAAAATGGCTGCTGAATTCGCACTCGAGATTAATCAGGTTAGTGTTGTTGTTTTTTTAAAAGAAAAAAAATCGATAGAATTGAAAATCAGTTTAGTTAATCTATCTATAAATAATATCGAATTGTTCAGATATGATACCTAGAAATGATATTGTTTTTTTTTTGTGTGTAGTTTTTGAGGCGAAAGAAACATTATTTGAAAATGATGTTCTATTTTTAATTACATTCCAGCAAGGATCGGAAGGAAAGATCAAGTCGAACATTAAGGGTGTGATTATGGTTGATTCTTGGATTTCTCCTATCGATTCTGTGATGACATGGGCACCATATTTGTTATACACAGTAAGTCAGTCTTTAACTACAGTCTTATTCACATTTGATAAGCTAAGCCAACTACGATCAACAACTAATGAACTATTCAGAAATATCACTTATCGATAATCATCCGTTGTTTTTTTTTTAATAACAAACTTTCATACGAAGCTAGCTATGGATTAGAGAACGAGCATCGTTTGTTTATCCGTTGATCATGTATTCAATTAACAAGTTATGTACACATTAACTGCTCCATTACTACAAGTTTTCTTGCATAAAAGTATCATGAAAAAAATGTCTATTGTAACCCTTTCATTAATATTTTTACATAAATGAATGTATAAAAATTACTGACCGACCAAAATGCATGTATTATCAACTGTTCAAATTATCTAATCATTCGACATCTAATTAATTTCGCAATAACTGGACCACATGTGCCAGTCATCTTTATCCTGACGGTCTTCGTTCTTTTAGATCATCTGATTGTCTGTTCTCCACTAATAGTTTCAGTCCTTGTGTTATCTTCAAGTAGATGTTAGATACTGTAAATCAGTCTACATGAAGACGATACGGTACAGAAACCAGTAGTGGAGAACAGACACTCAGGTGTTTAGAAAAAAAAACGAAGACCAGTTGGACAACACGGTCGCAGGAATAGACATTTACAGTTATAATAGCAATCATTTGTAAACCATATTTTTAAATGCTCTAGATTTTTTTTATACATCGCTCAATTAAATATTTTATTTAATTAAGTATTTAAGAAAAAAATATATAAAACAATTATTCTAATCTTAAGTACCTGATAAATACTATACACTATTTGGAATCGCGTAGATAACAGCTATTATGTATTTTAAAATTTTATTATCGTTTAAATTTCGATTACTTGAAAATTACAATCATTATTTAATTATAAAACGATTTATCGTCCAGTTCTTTAAACTATATCTTATCTAAATCAAATAATACAACATGTAAAATAAATAAATAAACGATAAATTACACTTTTCGATACAGGCAAACCTCATTTATTTCTGTCTGCATTAACGCTGTTTTTATACAACGCTTCATAAATTTACAGGTGTTGGAATCTAATGAAACATTTTTTTCTATTTGACGTTTCAAGTGATAACATGTACACTACTATTCATAATGACTTTTAACTTGGTACTTATACTGCTAAAGTACTTTACTTCCGAACGCTCAAGTGTAATATCCCCTCTATCCCCGCCATCGTGACCATTCCACAATTTTTTTTTACTTTCCCTCGAAGGAAGTCTCGATTACTACCATTTCATTTCAAGAATGATTCCTAATCGCTAAACGAGACTTCCCTATTTACCAATTATCACTCAGATGTTTTTGTACAAAATCACACATGATACATCCGATAGGGTTTAGTCGACGACCGTGGCTACAAGAACATCGACACATCGGCGAAGATCTGTCAAGACTTAGTCCAAGCTGGACAATGGAATCTCGCGACGCGTCAGTGGAGCCAGACGGAGTTCGTCGTGTTATCGGAAACGGACGGTGTCGATTTCTACAACATTTTGAACAAAATACCTAGCGACGAATTCAAGAAGATCGGTGTCAAAGATTCGATGAGTGAGTTGACTGCGACCCATCTTATTCGAATTGTATTCGATTTATCTTCATCATTTGCAGAAATCGCGTCTGAGAAGCTCATAAGACTAGGCAGAGCGAACGATTTGGACAGTCTGATGAATAGCGATGTGAAAAAAGCTTTGGGTATACCCAGCAAAGTCATTTGGGGAAGTCAGGGCGGAAATGTGTTCAGTGCACTCAACGGGGATTTTATGAAACCAGTTACAGATATTGGTAAATATTTTTCAATCGATTAGACAGGTGTATTCTCTTTAAATGTCAATCGAATATACTCATTGTCATATTCTTTTTAATCTCATTGGATCATTCATAAAGTATTCTAGTAGTAAAATACTTCAAGTGATCCAGCAGGACCAAAACTAATAAGGATAAGACACGAACAGAATCACAGGAATAATTTGAACTCAAATATATTCAGTCAACTGTAATATATTTTTTTATTATGAACTAAAAAAAATATTTGTTATTACAGTCGAAACAGTTCTCAACAAGACAGAAATCAGAATGTACGTAGTATCTGGCCAACTGGATCTCATTGTTGATACACCAGGTAAATATTGATATGAAATTATTTCTATAGAAAATGAAACGAATGTTGATTTTTTTAAAAATGAAAATTATTACACTGATAGCACGCCACGAAGTGCCATGCATGTAGAATTCTATCAGATTTGCTAACGTAAAAAAATCGATCGAATTAAAAAACAATATGACCAGTTAAACTGTACTTCAGAGTCTATCTGTCTTGTATTGTTGGCTGCGGTGTGTTTTAATAACGATATAAATACCTTTTGAACAAAAATAAATGAATGAATGAACGTCGGGACACAAATTGTTTATTTAAGACGGAGAGCGAGATTTGACTTTCAACGAAATATCATATCTCCATCTCGCTCATTATAACAAAATATTTTTCATTGTATTTTATAACTAGTCTAACACATTACGGAATATTTAATTTATCCTTATCTACCTTGCATATACGAACTCAAATTTTTAACAATCTTCTGATAAAGATAATTAATTATTCATAAACATTACATTTCGTACTTATATCTTTGTTAGATCTATAGGAAAAATATTTACATTTTTTTTAATTTTCTATTCGGGATTTTTAAAGTGAATTTTGTCAGTCTATATTTCTTATGTCAGTCTAATCAACCATTTAAAGATTTCCTAAATGAATTTTCTCATCCCCTAAACCACAAAATACAAAGTTTTATTAAAATAATGTTCAATAAATCCTTATTGAGCATTTTTGACCGGTGCTTATGCGCATTTCGATGTTTAAGTCATTATTCTCAAAACACTAAGGTAGAAAAAATCTAAAAAATAGTTTTAGTGGTCCGAGGGATAAAAAAAAATCCATTTGTGGAAATGAATCAAGTCACAGTACCAAAACTGTACAGCAACCATTTAAAATATTAAACACAGCTCACTTGTTATTATCTAATTATTTTCATTTCATTTGAAACCAATCTCTCTATCTCTGCTCCTTTTAAAATGGAATTAAATTAAATGAAACAAACATTTAAACAAATTAATCTGTTTGTTTGTTTTAATAACAATAATAATAATAACAGGAACGTACGATTGGTCGAAACGTATCATATTCCGCGGCAGTAACGAATTCAACAAGGATCTGAAACGACCACTGACGGTCGATGGATACATCGAGGGTTACATCAAGAAGGGTGGTAACTTTGCTTTCTACTGGATCGACCGTGCAGGGCATATGGTGCCTGCGGACAACCCACGCGCCATGAATCGTGTCCTCGAACAACTAGAGGCCGCCACGAAATCATAACCCTGTTCGGTTTCATTAAAATCGTTTCACATTAATGTTTATAAATATATAAGAGAGAATAGAATATGGAAACGTAGAATATAAATTTGTTTGCGCCTTTGATCCTGTCTATACAAAATTCATTTTCCTATCCTTACACTAACTTGTTTTTTTGTTTGTCAAACAGCAACGGTTTTGTTCCAATATGTAAAATCGATAAAAAAAAATGATAAAACGAACGAGAAAACTATAAAATGACTAACGTCAAGATAAAAACACATTTTTAATTTATAACAGTTAAATATTTTTTTATACACAAAAAGTTTAGTCTAAAAGAGTACAACAATCTTTTTTACAACACAAGCCATAAAAATGTTCAATAAATCATTCTCGATTATTGCTTTTGCGCATTTCATCATCCTCAGAGCGACGATGTACAGAACAATCTAATATTATGCACAAATCTGCGATTGTTCTGTACCTTAGTGCTCTGAAGATGATGGTATCGCTATTGAAATGAGCAAAAGCAATAATCAAAAATGATTTCTTGAACATTTTTGAACAGAAGAATTGTTTGTAGTTTATTATGAGATGAAAACTAATTCATTTGTGAAAGCAGTAAGTGATGACGAATTCAGAAAATATTAAGTTTGGAACAAGAATCAGCTACCAAATGGGTCAACATGGAGAGTATATCGGAAAATTGTACAATAGCTGCAATATACTGAAAATTGTAGGATAGCTGCGAATAAAGGTTTCTCGCAAAAATGAAATCCAGACCGATGATACATTAATCCTATCTAGGATTCTAATTTATCCCGGAATGATAATGTTATCCTCTGATCGTACTCATAAGATCCCTGACTCTCTCATAAAATATACGGCACTGATAGTACGTGAAGTCTAATAATAAATTATAATAATTAATCACTTATTATAATTGTCCAGCAAGTTTTCAACCAAACGCATTACAAATAAAATGTGAAATTTTGCCAGTGCTGTACGAGATTTCTCCTTAATCCGTATCTGTGATCCGCCATATTGGCGAGCACTTTTATAACCCCGCAGCTCCTTGCAAAACTTCAAACGATAACTATCTAGTGGTCTATCGTATCCACACCATTTACCTCCTATCTCAGTACTAAAACCACTCGATCGTTATGAACTCCCGTACAAAACTTTTCATCCTCCCCTCGTGCAGACAGTTCATTGCCTCAGTTGCTTGAAAAAAATCACTGCTAAAACCACAAATAGTGTAGATTTTTTTTATAGTCTCAACACTGCCGAATTACTTAATTTTATAGACAAACAAAAAAAAAAAGTTGTTTAATTAACTCCGTCCGGACACACACGAGCGTACGCATTCATTGTAATTTAAATTCCAGGAATGTATAAACGCACGAATTATATTAGAAACGGTACGCGGGTACCGTAAAATAAATAAATTTTCTGGCGAATCGCGGCGTTCGCTATTTTCTAATACCGTACATTTTTTTCCAACTGACAAGAAACACGCAGAACTAATTGAATATTAATGTCGTGTGATTGCGATAAAATTTATCAGAAGTTACGACCCATTAACTGCTTGCTATAAAAGTGCATCCTGACAGAATTCGGCAAACAGTCGTTCGATGGTCCGATGAAGAAACGGTGGTAAAATGAAGCTCATTTCCATCGTATGGATTGTATTTCTGGGAGTCGATGGTAAGTCTGATATTCATACGTACTGTTTTAAAAAATATGCAGATAATTTTTCTGCATAGCTCTACACACTGGCCACATTAACATTCACAGATCAATTCTTTTTCACCACACAAACCTTACCGATCTGACGATGATGGCACGGCCATATGAATCAGATAAACAAGAATCGAAAATTATTTATTGAACACGTTTGATCGGAAAACTTTTGTCTGCTTTGTGGAGTGAAAAAAGACTTTCAATATTATTTCGATCAAATACTTTTAAAGTACTAATTCTAATACCATTTCCGATCAGCTCGTAAAGGTTTCGGCCCCGGTGAACAAGAATGGGGCTACGTGGACATCCGTCCCGGCGCACACATGTTCTGGTGGCTGTACTACACAACGGACACTTCGGTTCTAAAATCGACGGACCGTCCACTTTTGATTTGGTTGCAAGGTGGTCCGGGCGCTTCTTCGACCGGATATGGTAACTTTGAAGAGTTCGGACCGCTCGACATAAACCTAAGACCACGGAACGAGACATGGATGAACAAATACAATGTACTCCTCGTCGACAATCCAGTCGGTAGTGGGTTCAGTTACGTCGACGAGACGTCGCTGTTGACGAGGAACAACAGTCAAATCGGGAAAGATCTTGTCGAGTTATTGAAAGGATTCTATGGACGACTGCCGGAGTTCAAAAGCACGCCGCTGTTTGTCACCTCTGAATCGTACGGAGGTAAAATGGCTGTCGAGTTTGCGCTTGAACTCTTCAAGGTATTTTTTTTAAATAGCCTTAATTGACACGTTTGGATACTCTGGTCTTGTTTTTGTTTTATTTTTTTATATATAAATACTTGCAATAATTAAACAATTCAATACAGTTCTAAAATTGTGAACAAATTCATTTTCATAAATTATTATTTTTTTATATTAATAAAAAATATTCTATATAACTATAAAATAATATATAAATATATATTATAATAATAATATATATTATAATAATAATATTATAATAATATATAATAAATATATATATATATATATATATATATATATATATTAATATAATATATAATAATATATAAATATAAATATTCTGTATAACTATAAAAAATATTCTGATCAAAAATGTTTACTAACTAATTATTAATCATATTTGATTGGTTCTTAAACAATGATGATACCCGCACCCTTAAATAACTAAGGTGCAGAAAAATCTATGGTATGAAATAAAAAGATTTTTCTGTAGCTTGACGCTCTGATCATGATGGAGTGTCACTGAAATGCATTTGACCACCAATCAAAAATCATTAATAATCATTTATTGAACATTTCTGATCAGGAAACGTTTTTCTGATTTGTAAAGTGGAAAAGAATCATTTGTGAAAGTGAATTGAGCCACAGTGTCAGACTGTAGTATCAGGTGTAAAAATTGATTAATTACACCGGTAATAGAGAAACAAAAACAAAAAAAAATAGGACAAAAATAGTGTGACGTAAAAGACAGGAAACAACTTCAAATATATTAAGGTCTACAAATTAATTCGGTGGATTTTTTTATAGTTTATGAATGTTTATTTACGGAAAAATGGATTCTATTCCATTATTTTGTATATATTTTTATCCATTTGTCGGATAACTGACGAATCCCTTGTCGAAAAAAATGGCTGACTTGAATCGATGAAGTCGCAATACATTCTCGGACTTCTTTCTCTGTTTTAGCATCTCTTTAATGTTTTATGAGTCACAACACTTTCTCCCGAAGCTGATCAAAACATTCCCCTGACTTTGGCAGCATTTTTTTTAAATGGAATCCCAAAAGTATCCAATCCCTAATATGCTGCTTACGGATGCCATCGCGTTCACTGTTTTTTTAAGATTATGCCAACTGCTTGATGAAGATATAAAGTGTATTTAAATTTGAAGGTTGGCACTTGAGAATCCTCAAACGACGAGAAAATATTTTAATTTAAAACAGGGTTACGACTGATTCAATTTAATAGCACCTAATTAATTTTCATACCTTATATATATATATATATATATATATATATATATATATATATATGTTTTATTATATTTCAGCAAGAATCTGAAGGAAAGTTTAAATCTAACATCAAAGGTGTGGTTTTGATTGATTCATGGATATCGCCAATCGATTCAGTCTTAACATGGGCTCCATTTTTGTTACACACTGTAAGTTGATTTACTAATATGTTTGTATGTGTGTGTGTGTGTGTGCTTGCACCGAAACAACGTATAACGTTTTTGTTCGAAAACAAAATTTAAACTTCCAAACTTTGTTGTTAAAAAAATATTTTTCTTAATTCCCAGCAATTATGCATTGAATTATTAACATTCATTAATAAATTAATGTTTGTGGGAAAGACAGCTTTAAATTCAAACAACTGTTATATCATGCAATAGGAATATCTCCAATATCTCATTAATAAATCAATTTTCACACGCCAGTGCCGCTCTTTAAGGCCGAAATGTTCAATCATTCATTCTTATTCGTTTTAATTGCGACTTGCGAACATTTCGATAACGGTACCGTCGTCCTCAGAGAACAATAAGAATCATTTTTTGAACATTTGGGTCGAAAGGAGTTCGTATGACATGTAGAGACTATTAAAATCCATCTGTGAAAATGATTTTAGCAGTTGTGGCAAAGACTAGAATTTTTAAAACAAATAATAAAATTTCCAAAACTGAAATTATAAAAACTGCTGTTATATCCTGTGATCTGTTGTCGTGGCGGTCTTCATCCTTTTGGATCTGTTTCGGTTTCAGATAGATTTTAGATAACTAATCAGTATTCGTTCACTGAAAGAATCCGAGATTGTTTGTTGTTTGTATTTCATTTACTAGGGCCTTGTGGACGATGCTGGTTTCGACAGAATCAATACTTCGGCGTACAAATGCAAGAAGTTCATCGATGAGGAGAAATGGGCATCGGCGACCAAACAGTGGGGTTTAACCGAAGGAATCATAATGAATGAGACGACCGGTGTCGATTTTTATAACATATTGACGAAAATCCCTGCCTATAAATTCAACGATCTATTGAAACTGATCAGTACGAAAGGTAGAAAGATTTAAAATTTAATTTCATGTTTTCAGACATGAATTTTTCGCTCATTTCACAAAACATTTTTTCTTTCTAATCGAACACGTTCGATAATTTTAAATGTCTCAAATGCATTTCTCATCCACCACCTGACAAACTATATTTTTTTTCTTATCGAAATTGTATAAAATTGATTCTTAATATTTTTTTAAATATTTATTATGCATATTCCAATGACAATGCCATCATCTTTATGCTACTAAGAATAAACAAATTTTCTGTAACCTAGCAGTCTGAAGACAACAGCCTAATCAATAATTATTGAACATTTTTGATCAGGAAAAATCTGCAATTTACCTGATAATGTGAACATTTCATATACTTTTCATATTTTTAACTTCCCGTGTCCATAGTATTAACCCTAAACTTGTCATTATCTTCTAGTGATCGATCACACTTATATAAAGCTTATCTTTAGACTTGTATTGAGCGACTTGACAAATATAAACCTTATTCAACTCATTTCAGATCTTTTATACGAAAATCATGTACATTTAAGGACAACACGCACTTTAGATTCGCTGATGAACAATGATGTAAAAGTAGCATTAGAAATACCTGAGAATGTCGAATGGGGTGGTCAAAGTGAACACGTTTTTAAAACACTTGAGAGAGATTTTATGAAACCTGTCACAGATGTCGGTCAGTATTACAAATATAACAATTTATTTATAAATTTCAGCGATGCATTTGTGATATTTCGATATTGTTTCAGTTGAAACTCTTCTCAATTCAACAGAAATCAAAGTATATGTCGTTTCAGGACAACTGGATTTGATTGTAGACACATTAGGTAAATTGTGACACTGACTAAATTTACTTTCACAAATGAAATGTTTTCTCGTCTCACAAATCACGAAAAAACCTTTACAGTACAGAAAAAAATATGCACCTTAACGCTGTGTGGATGATACGTTTGCATACACATAGGCAACAACCGAAAATGATCAATAATCATTCATGGAACATTTTTGACCAGAAAAAGTGATATGGTTTGTGAGTTGAGATGAAAAACCATTTTGCGAAAGGTTATTTTCTAGAATCAAAGCAACCGAGTATCAAAATATGTTCAGTGGTTAAAAAAAAGTTGAATTGTTGAGTTTGTCAGCTGCAGATGTTTCCTTTCCAGTACCGGAGACAATCTTCATATTCATCACTTTGTACATATCCCCTCAATACTGTTTGACATGGTCTAAAATATTGCAAATAAAACAAGATATTATTAAAAGGGTATCTGTACGGTTGCGAGGCAACGGGATATCATTTTTGTTATTTAACAACGTTGATTCTGTACAAAGCCTACTGTAACAAATCAGGAACAGATGCATTGTATCTTATTTTATCTTGGAAAGATAAACCAGTTAAGCCAGCAACAAATAATTAAATGTGTACAGTTGCTAAGCAACGGAATAACATCTTTATTATTTAATAACGTTGATTCTGTACAAAGCCTACTGTCACAAAGCAGGAATAACTTTATTGTTTGCTGTTTTATCTCTGAAAAAAGCTGGTTACACAACCAATTAATGATTAAATACTTAAACATGCCCAATTAATTGACTTTCAACCCAATCTCTCTCTCTCTCTCTTTATATATATATATATATATATATATATATATATATATAAAAGTATATAGCAATCCTCTGATACACAATTTCAAAAACAGGTACTTATAACTGGGCGAAAAAGATACAATTCAAAGGAAGCGACGCGTTCCTCTCGAACAACAAACGTCCATTCGACGTGGACAACTACATTGACGGTTATGTTAAAACAGGCGGTAACTTTGCATTCTACTGGATCCACCGATCAGGACATATGGTGCCATTAGATAATCCCCGGGCAATGAACCAAGTACTGCAAGAACTAAAAGACAGTACTACGAAAGTATACTAGACGTATCAGTCAAAATCTCTTTTTAAAAATAATTAATTCACTATCGATAAGCATTTAATTGAAAATTTATATACGGAATTGATTAAAGAGTGTCCAGTGATGTATATTATTTAAATATATAATTATATATACATATATATATATATATATATATATATATATATATATATATATATATATATATATATATATATATAGTTATGTATGTATATGCAACAGATGACTATTCTAAATGAATAATAATACACCGAACGACATGTTTTCATATGAAATTTATACACGGTATTGATGAAATCGAATGAAGTTTCTAAACAACACGCGTTTCATAATAACATGTCAATTTGCATGTTCAGTATAAGCGGCAGATGTGCGCACGTGAAAACTAATTTCGATAGGAATAATCAGGTTACTGAATAAGTAATGACAGTAATCGTGAATTAAAAAAAAATGTATCCGTATATTTTTTAAATGTATGCTACGTGATTTCATTAAATGGACATTTATTACAGCATTATCAGACTTGATCAACATTTAGTTGTGAAATGATTTTTTTATGATTGTAATGTATATTTAATAATATTTTTTTTTATAATTTGTATTCGAAATATTGTTTATTGTATGGATTTGCAACTATTTTTTTAATAACAGTCTAGTTTATACTTAATATATATGCAGGAAAAAAATGAGCAGACTGTGGATAAAGAATAAAAAAAAATACAAGTCAACAAATAGTGTTCATAAATAAACCGGGTTTGTGTACTTAATGTGAAAATATTTGAAAGTAAATTACTTATTTGATTGTATAATGGGAAAATATTTCATTAAATAGACATTTTTTAAAATATTAATCATATTGATAAATAGTTATAAAATATATTTTTTTTATTATTGTGAAACGATATATATATATATATATATATATATATATATATATATATATATATACATATATATTAATAATCTATATTATAAATATTTTAAAATTCATGAATTTACAACTACCATGCATTTTTTATAATAATAGAGTTTATTCTTAATAAACGAACAGAATAAATGAGCAGGCTATGAATAAAATAAAAAAAGATCGTACGTCAACAAAATGTGTACATAAATAAATAAAATTTGTGTTTAATGTGAATATATTTTAAGTGATTGTATATTACTTATTAACTGAAACAATTGAAACAAATATCATTCTATTAGTTGGTTTATAAACAGTGAAAAACTGCATACTATATATTTATTAAAATATATTGAGAACAATAATTACAATAAAAAACAAATCGATTGTTTAACAACACAATGATGAATTGTAAACGAAATGATGAATATTTACAGTCAGAACAAGGTGAGAAATATGTGTTTTTTTTACAATATTATAGCTTTTATGTGTTTAATTAAAACTAGAGTGTCTGTGTCTCCTTCAGATTTCAAATACTCTTAACTATTCTGAGGGTCGGAATTTTTCTTACAATGAGCAGTGGATTGACAGAGGCTAGTTATATCATCACCGCCCACTTAGAGGAGATAACATAAACAACTGTTCAGTGTCCATCACCACCCACTTAGAGAATATAATATAGAGAACAGTTCGATTATTCACCACCAACCGCTTAAAGAAGATATCGTACACATAAGAAACCAAATTGTGAGTGATAACGCTCAAAGCAAAACCTATATAAACGACTTCATGTTTTATAGAGTAACATCTAGGTAATTTTATAATAAAACTCCACTTGTTTTTTTTAACAAAAAAAGAAAGGATTTTCTGCCAAACCTAAACACAAAACTAGCTGATGGTAATAATGATATATATATATATATATATATATATATATATATATATATATATATATATATATATATATATAACTGCTCTGAATATCAACTGATTGATAAAAGTATTTGCTGATTACTTACTACCTAGTAATTACAAACTAATTATAATTTTAATTACGATTTTATTAATCAGTGTTTTACTAATGCATCTAAACTACAATCAAATAGCATTATCATCAAGTTTCATACATGTAAATAAAAACTGTTTTAATTTAAATCTAATATTAGCACTAGCAATTTATGTAATTAAAATTAATACATGTTCAGTGACAAAAGTACGCTGGCAATTACATGACATCCGATACGATTTATATATATATATATATATATATATATATATATATATATATATATATATATATATATATATATAACATGATAATATGTGTGTACAGACCATATGACCGGTTTTTTTATTGCCATTCTACGATACATTCATCTTTTTTATAACAAACAACAACAAGAGACAGACATCAAGAATCACAACCTCCAGGGCTTGATATCACAATATGAGACAAAGGTCGACGATAAATGTATTCGTTTAGAAGTGTATCAATTTTCAATGTTTAAGAACAGTTCCTTAAACATTTTATGTTTAATTTATTGATAGGGACAGAAATACAAAGCGCGTTTTAGATTCAACATGCGATAAAGTGATAATTATTGGAGGCTGGCCCGTAGTCAGGGGTGGACCAGCGGGGTATTGCCCCCCTTGTTAATCCGTTTACTCCCTCTAACAAAATCTGCTATTTTGGGAAAATCATGGAGAATGATTGGGAGAATCTTCCTAATGGGCTTACCTTGATTAAAAACGTTTCTACGCGCGAAAAAATCGTTTTTATGAGCGCGTTTCCAACGTAATCCCCAACAATTTTGACATAAAAAAATTTTTCCCCCTCTAATATGATGGGCAGGTTACGGATCTAATTGAAGGTTTTTATTAAGTAACAGATGAGATACAATTAAGGGGTAGCAGATCTCTTATGCATATATTTAAAGTGTGTTCATATATATATATATATATATATATATATATATATATATATATATATATATATATATTACAAATAAAAATCCACTACTGGATAAAACCCTCTCATTTTTACACATATGAATTATTTTCTCATTACATAAGCTGCGAAAATACATTTATGTTCTAAAAAAACATGCCTTATAAATGAATAAATGAATTGACGTCCCAAACTGTATAACAAATCATTTTATTAACCGTTTCAGTGCTATGCTGTCTTCTGTAAAATGTCCCAAAAGTACTATATAAATATTTTATATTTAACAAAAAAAAAATATCGATTTAGGAAAAAATGATAACTCGCTCGAACATTAACGGATTTTATTGATTCGTCTGATATAATTAAATAATAATTATATTATTGTAATGTAACACAGAACCAAGCAAAGATGATAAATATTTTGAGTTTATAAATGAAATCTTTACCAGAATTTAAACGACAGAGCACAAAACACAGACTAACCTCCAAGTCAATATATCGGCTCGACGCATCTCAGTGAAGTAGAGAAGAATCGATATATCGGCTTTTCGCGCTCGGTTAAACGGTTGAAGTATCCAATATTGTTTATTTTGGTAAAAAAAACAACATTTTTTGTATTGTTCGTGGATTTATTTATATGAAAGATTATATATATATATATACAAGGGGGCTCCGCCCCCTACTCGCTTCGCTTGTCGACCCGCGAGGTCGCTACGCTCACTCACTTGTCAATTATAAGTATGCCATATAATCGAATGAAACAATAAATACATTTGGGTATCATAGAAGCCACGTCTCAAATAAATAAGTTGGCAACCACGTAGAAGGCTTCCATCTATTATCTTATGACAAGCAAGAGCATAAATCGGTCTAAAAAAATCTTTTGAATGCAGAAGACCCCTATATTAATCTGAAAAATGCCGTTGACTCCTTTGGAGGGGATTGTGTTTCCCTGTCTGTACAGCCCATTGTGTTTCCTCAAGGCTGTTCATATGTGAAACAATTGTTTACAAAAATTAATTTCTTGCAGACTCCTCAGATGTTATCCACCGACCCGTGGGGTTCCACGAACCACAAATTGGGAACTACTGATATATACAATATATATATATATATATATATATATATATATATATATATATATATATGTTAGTATTTCTAGTTAGTATGTCTATATAAACATTCTAGTAGATAGAATATTTTTAGCAACGTGTTGTTTTATAAAGTTTCTTATCGATAATTTTGATTTTATATATATATATATATATATATATATATATATATATATATATATATATATATATATATATATTCGAATATCAGCAGATCATCAAATATTTAGGAATAGGAAATGACATCTGCAATTTATTTATAAATTTAAACTATTCAGTCTGATACGACTATTTATCGTAGTCCAATCCGATGTAAGTTGCGAACGGCGAGTGTCTGTATAAAAATGTACACAAAACGATTCAAAACTCATCCATATAAAATATATACATACAGCATATTTTTTTTATGGAAGCGAAAAAGATGTGACAAAAAGTAATAATTCATTACATGTGAAAGCATCGGTCTTGTTTATTGATATTCGCGTTGAATTTACAGCACTCGACAGTATGTAAATGGTAGCAGGATGTTAAGAGTTCAATGTCGACACAATGGTAATAATATTTACGGTGTGTCAATGTCATTATTGTGCGTGTTCGACGGAAAAAACACAAGAAGATGCGAAAAAGAAATACGATCATGTACAAGAACACACACATGTGAATATATATATATATATATATATATATATATATATATATATATATATATATATATATATATATATATAACAAATATAAATTCACACGTTTGTGTGTGTGTGTGTGAATGTGCAAGAGTCACACAAAGCTGTTCGGCCGATTCGGCTATAATGTAATCACCGTGTGTCTTATGTCCGCAACACGATACCTCATCATCATCTTCGGCGAGTGACGACGTCGCCGAAGACTTGGACATATTTAGAATACTCGAACGCATACACACACAGAGAGAAGCAGTGCGTATGGCTCTTTGTACGTACGGATGTGTGTAATGTGATGGGGTGGCCGGTCGGCTGCGAACGTGTCTTCTCGGACCGACTCTCCCGACGGCAGCTAGCAACCCCGTGCGCTGTCTTGCGCGGCGGCAGGAGGGGTCGCGCGGGGTACAGAAGAGGGTGCAGCTCGTCAGCCAGCGTCAGATAGGCGGAGGGTGGCGGCCGAGCAGCGCCGCGTCGCTCCAATGCGACGGGCGGACGGGGGGACAGAAAGGCAATGGCGAGGGTGTTTAGCGGGTCGGTGGGGTGAAGGGTGCCTGCTTTCCGCCCCATCGTCATCATCGCTAACGGCGATGTTTCGAACGCGTTGACGCCGTATCGCCGGCGATGTAATAACGACGTTGAAAGCGTAACAGTCCGGTACGGTTTTCAGCACTGTGACCGGGTCCAGTTTCACAGGTGAATTTTTCTGATCGAAAATGTTCAACTATCGATTATTTATCATGTCTGATTGTTGCTCATACGCATTTCGATATATCAAAGGCGCTAATGACCTTAGCTGTCGAAGCGCCCTAAAACCCTAATAACCAACCAACCATCGGTGTATCATGTCCGTGTAATAATAGCACTGCGATCTAAATGCATATAGATAATAACTAAAAATAATCAGTAATCAATTGCTGACCATTTTCGATCAGAATTGTTTTTATGCTTCTTTTCAACGCAATTACTTCAATAACGATCGAAGAATGAAGGTATAGCCATCGAAATGTGCACAAACAACAATCAAAAATAAAGATTCGACATTTTTGACCAAGAAAATCGAGGGATGAGAAAATAATTCATTTGTAAAAGTACATTTAGTCACAGTGTCAACTGTATTGTAACAAAATACCAGAGTGTGAATCGATTAACACCTAAATACAACAAAGAACTGTTTATTGAATTTTTCAAAGATTGATTACTGTCTACTTGAATACATTAACACGCATTTCAAACACTTTGGCTGTTATCTTCAGAGCAAATACATAGAACTAACTTCAATAAGGTTTCTGATAAAAAAAACATAATTTTTACTGAAGCAAAATCTAGTTTTTAGGTCAGAAAATGATTGTCTATGCGATTTTTTTCAGAACTGGTTCAAGATAAACAAACTTTTTCAAATATTTTTTCTTTTTATTGCATGTTGTTTAAAAGGCGTTTCATCTGCATCGAAAAACTGTTTACAATAATCGTTGACATTTTCAATGCATTACTCAATGTATTTTTCACAAGTATCACTATAGCGTTTTGAATCTACTCAATGTCATTAAAATATATTTCTTTTCTTTTCAGTTTTCATTTAAAAAAACCTTGACAAGGTGATATACCTGATGAGTAAGTTTGGTCACGGACTACATATGGCAAAATATTTTACACAGTCTAAAAAAGTCCTTAAAATTGTTTCAACTCTTTTCATTCTACTTTAACAATGAATTCATTTTTCACCTCACAAACCAAATTCATATTCCTAGTTCTAATTCCAAATATCCAATGAATCATCATTAAACACTTTTTATCGTTGCTCATTCATATTTAAAAGTCATCCTTAAAGCATGAAGATGCAGAATCTGTTCATTCTATGTGGGGTGTTTGTGTGCTTAAAGAAGCGGTCATTTATGGCACCGTATTTGTTTTGTAATAATCGAATAATGGACGAATATCATGTCTGTTTGTCTATTATTTCACGACTGTGCGCTACTGTAAATATCTCCACATCGTACCTAATAACAAACGTGAACGTTTCTCTGAAAAAACATACACAACAGAAATGTCCTCCAACGATTATATGAATTACATAACAAAACAAATGAAACAAGGTTGACCACTTCTCGTGACTTCCAGTAAACGCCCGAAATGAAACCGACCTTTCTCCCAAATACTTCAATAAACAAGCGTAGCCCTCGGCTGAAATTCAGGTCCGAAGTGAAATATTGCAGCTAGTAATCAGATTTCGTGCGTTAACCTTTACAGTCCCTAATGTTATGTATATATATATATATATATATATATATATATATATATATATATATATATATATATCAGATATTTAATCATAGTTTTGCACGGCCGAGCCTCTTAGATATATCTATGAAAGATATGTATATCGTTATTTATAGCCCATATTTAAATATTGCATTAATACAATTATAGTTTATGAGAGATGTTAGTTTATAATCTCATTTTACTTGCAGGAAAAAAGAAACAGCACTGGAGTCCAAAAATGAGATTTAATTGTTTTCCTAGCCTTCTAGATGACAATTTCATTTTTCATTTCTGTTTCTGTAATCGGTTGTTTTTAGACAAATGATTAGTTTATTAAAACGATAATGATTTTCCATACTCGCTATTTATTCTATTTTTGTTTCCGAACAAAAAGATTCAAATATTCTAATTTTTCGAAAAATCTGCTGTTTTGTACTCGATAGACAGAATTACTTTATTT